>JAQFVV010000003.1:8181328-8781328 GCA_028023455.1 Epiperipatus broadwayi
GTGAGTTTGTTGTTTTAAAAGAGAGTAGGGTGGCATATATAAAAAGAGAGAATTACTGACAGAAATACAAAAAAAAAAATACTATGTTATGTACCCATTATGAATATGTATGTATTATAGGACTGAGGAGAACAGGGCGAACTGGGTGAAATAAAGTTTTTTCCCTGTATATTTTTAGTAATGATTTTAGACATGTCATATTATATTCCTAAATAAAGAAAAAAAGCGTAGATAACAAAAACCAGACTGAACGTAGGCGAAGGAAGAGAAGAGGGAAAGGAAGTAAGCCACACAAACAGTATCAGCAGCGGAGGAGGATTTGGCACAAGGAGCAGGGATCAGTAACCTTTTATGATATATACAAATCAAAGCGTTGTACGAATCAAAGTCTTATGCTAAAAACATTTCTAAGTAAAAACGAAGAAGAAATGACAGCAATAGAAGAAAGCGAGCATGTGTCCGCGACTGGTGCAGAGACGTCGGACACATCCAGCGACCGGAAGAGTCGTGTGTAGGGAATTGACTGGATAAAAAACAAAGTTTAGACGACCGGAGAGGAACGTCAAACAGAGGGAGCACGATCGCGATACGAAGTTTAACGCGATCCTCAGAGAGATGAGAGAGGACAGGAAGGTTATAATGATGATGTTGGAGAGGCTGGTAAGGATCGACGAGGCTCGGATGCCCCGTGCCTCGTCAAATCTAGAAAGATATCAGGCGTCAGCGGGAAATGAATCCCTCTGAAGACCCAGGAATGGAAAATGAAGATGACCAGGCCACCCCGGGAGAAGTTGGGGACAGCAGGGAAGGAAATAGTGCAAGGAGTGGAGCAGAGGACACAGAACCTCAACCAACTAAAATAAGGTTGGAACCTCATGAGATTAGATTAGTGAATACAAATGCCAACTCTACTCAACAAAAATGTAAAGAATTAGATGTGACAGAGATTACTCAGAGTCAAAGTTTTACTCTAGCAGATTTAGCTAAGAATGAAGAAAGTACTGAGGAAATGGTGGTTTCAAATTTACTGCAAGCCAGCCCATCTCAAAGTGATTATATCAGTTTACCACCCTCTAATGGAGTGGCTGTATCGATGATGAAAAATATCAATAGAACAATACATACTGTTATGGATGAATCTTCTGAAATCATAATTAATGAGAAGTTATATTTTCATAATAATTATAAAGATGTTCTGTGGAAAAGTGGATTAATGAAGACATCAAAGTTAAAGTTTAGAAATGATGCTGAATGGCCTCCTGATATGAGAATGAAGAAAGTGGACAGATCTTTAGTTGCGTACAATGCTGCCCATTTTAATAAAACCCATAATTATTTGTTTATGAAATATAATCAGAACAAAATTGATGAGGAGCTGAACTCATTAAACAGAAATAATAAACTTTGTTTTAAAGCATGGACATATGTTGAAAAAAAATAGTTTCATAAAAAATGGAGAAAAACTTCTCAACTCCCAAAGTGAATATGTTATAATGGATGCCATTAGATCACAGAAAGTTAGAGAAATTCTTTTAAAGCAAGATACTTTTAATAATGAACAATATAATAATATACCAAAGCACAATATTGTGACCGCTTTTGCTATTTTAGTAAGAAATCTAAAAAGACATACCTATAACCCTTATATACCTCCCGACCCAGGGAGAAGGTAGAGATATACAAAATGATAACCCGGGAAATGACCACTATGACATGCACATGATGATGAGAAAAGGAATTACGGTAATATACCCACCTTTGTAAATATTAAGTTCAAACCCTCACCCAGACTGTTCTCCAAGGTCAATCAATTATGTGAAAAAAGAGAAAGAAACACTGTTGATCAGAAATTATGTATAATCATTTTTTTTGTTGTTTTTTTTTATAAAGTGACAAGAAATGAAACGGACAGATCGGAGAACCGATCTTCGTTTCAGGGGTTTTTATGTACGGTAATTCGAACCACTGTTCGCCCGCAGTGAGATTTTGTCTATTTTAATTTATAATAAAAATTAGTTATATATTTTATAGTTTATCAGTCAATGTGTAAAGATGCCGTATATAAATGTCGCAAACCGTGAAATAATATTTGTGTGTGCGTGGTTTGTGAATTTATATCATTTAATTTAAAGTTTCAGTGCGGGCGTATTTGTTTTAAATTTTAGTTTTAAAATTGTATAAAGTCGTCTAAAAATACTGATCAAAAATCACATTCCTTTGATCAGTGTTTTTAATTAAAATCTAATTGCACAAATGTTCAGAGCAATTAAGTTGTATTCAAAATTAGTAAGGAATTTTTATATGTAATTAATGTATCGATTTAAAAATGGCATATTAAATTAAAAGATTGCTAAAAACAGATAATTGATTGTTGGTCAAGCTGCATCGCTAGAGGCTAGAGAAAGTAGGCGGAGCCTAAAACAAAAACAAGTCGGAAAGGTCAGCAGTGGCTACTTTAGAGAAAAACTGACATTCTAACTTTTGTCGTGTGTGAGAGAAGGAGTCTCGAGACAACACAGCAGCTGAGTATAATTCAAACCTTATTATTAAGAAGTTTATCAGTGAATCGCAATGTTGATGGGCTAAGTGCCAGGAGCTGGTCTCTGCCCCGCCAATATGGGTCTTAGTGCCGCTGTTTGATCATGTTTCATGTAACTCACAATTTCCAACTTCCAACCTCTAAATTAGCTATGCCTTACAAATAACTTTCAAAAATGCGCGCCTACGTTCGTCACAAGCCAAGCTGGATGAAGAAAGAAGAGTAACTTTGTTACACGAACTTTAATTTTCTTCCGTGCTTAATGTTATCAATCAAACAAATCACATGTAAGTTTTTATGTCATTTATAATGCTATTGTTTAACCTGTCAGTAAATTTTCTTTTCTTTTAATCCTCCGCTCTAGTCTTTAGAAATAAGTTATAAAAGTTGTAATTAATAGTAATAATAATCAAAATGAATGCATTTATATTTCTTTTTGTTGCTTCTTCTCTAAACAAACGATGCCAATAGTAATATTTCCCAACTCTGTGTAAAACTAGGGTACAATAATGATCAAGTTATTTTAAAAGTAATTTTGTTTTCTGAATTAAATATTCTTTTATCTTTCGAGTTGGTAAATGTTAAATCACTGTTATTATTCTATTTTAAGTTGTCATATAATTGCAATCTAAGGTTCAATTTTAAATATATATATATTGGTTTCAAAGTGTTATATTAATGTCATGTCTGATATGAGAGATAACTTACTGTATAATTTGATACTATCGCTACCGCCTGTCAACCTGGGGGGTTTAGGGGTTTCAGAGTAAACTTAATCAATCATTGTTTTCGCGGTCAGTTGAATTTCGCTATATTTTATTGGGATAAGGATCTCAGCCTGTGGCGTAGAAATAAACGAACAGATTCCAAGTTTTGTATAATTTCTTTTAAAAATCCACTTCAAGTACTCGTCCTTGATGTAGGTGGCAATGCCTTCCCTTCGCTGAAGTTAGCGTCTCGCCGTACTACCATATGGGAAAGAAAGCAATTCTTTTCCAGGTAATCTCTTGGATCACCGGAGTTCGAAATGACTCCGGCTGGTTGTAGTGTCCCGGAGCTACTTGGGGGCATTAAGCCTTGTCAAAGTACAAGCCGCCCGGTATTCCGTTGATGCACCGCAATTGATTACTGTAGGGCTCTTGAATATAGGCAACCACCAGTACATCTATCTTCCATGCCGTATTTATATAAAACCACATCCAACTGTTCGTCTACGTAACGGCTCGAGTCTATTCGAATAAAATGAGTTAATAAATAATCTTTAGATAAATATTTTTTCAATGCTCAAATACTCTGATTCTCTTAGCCACCCCTCAATCATTTAACTACACAGCTATTGGCATGAGTTTGTTCAC
Organism: Epiperipatus broadwayi; assembly: GCA_028023455.1. Lineage (NCBI taxonomy): Eukaryota > Metazoa > Onychophora > Udeonychophora > Euonychophora > Peripatidae > Epiperipatus > Epiperipatus broadwayi. The sequence continues at coordinate 8,185,223 of JAQFVV010000003.1, forward strand.
TAGATAAAATGATCGCTAAAGACTAGTAGCTAAATACAAGAGGATTCATGGAAGTCTTACCGTACTGTTGAACGCTATATTTATATGTTTCTATCTTTCTTATTAAACACTTTATTTAATCTATTTTTTGTGTCCTCCACCTTATTACTCTCTAAATATAGGTAGCCACTTACTGTCTGTATTGGCAACTTAAATATATACGTTACATGAATGACCGTTCCAATATCTAGAGTATAATAAAATATAGATATCATTAACTGTAAGAATTAGTCTATGTTCTGAGCTGAGCTAGAAAAGGGATAACCCCGTGCTGGTATAAAGTCATCATCGGTTAGTCATACCGGGGTTTGGGTTTGAATTTAGTTGGCGTTTTGGAATTTATTCTTAAACGTGGACTGGGTTTGAACTCGGGTACTGTGTATGAGTAAGCGTGGTGGATTTATACCGGTACAATATAGACTACATAATTTTTTTTCTTTGATTGGAGAAAATTATTCTCATAACAGTTAATGTTTGGTTTTGGTCATAGCATTAATTATTGTTGTGAAAATACATTGTTTTATTTTAAAAAAAGGATTATAGTAGTTTGACTTTATGATTTATGATTATATGTAAATGAAAAACTTAGAAGATTTTATAGATGAAGTTGTTTTTATAGTTTATATATTTTAATGTATTTATGTATTGATTTCTATAGTCATTTTATTCTTTATCTTTTTATTTTTTGTTATTGAATAAAAATGGCCATATAACACTTGTTAACCAGTTGCTAATAATGAAAAATATGGGGGGGGGGGGGATCCATATATTACAATTTATCTTATATCACTTTGTCCAGCTTTTTGTTAGTTATATATATCTATCCAAATTCAAGCTGAATGTATATATAGTATTATGATTAATATCATTGCTAATTTATCATTGTTTGTCATCTCTCTAACATAATTTTATTCTAGCAGCCCAAATTTAAAGCTGATAATGAGATATTTCTCAATTCAAAGATTTATTTTTTCAATTGAAAAATAGAAAATCACATTAGCTTTGTTTTATATTTACATTATAAAATAATGAAATCCTTATTTATCATCATCTGCTGTATATTAAATGATTCACTGTAAAGCAGTTTTTTTTATTAAACTATCATACCAAAATGTTCTGTGCTTAAGCAATAAAACTATATAATATATGTGTGATATTTAAACAGAAAAGAATACATGAAAAACAACCTTTTTGATGTTAATATTTTTACTAAATTGAATCTTTATAGCTATACATTATTTTAGCATGGTTTGAAGTTGTGTATGAAATGTAATTAGAAATTTTCAACTAGTAGATCCTTAGCTAAGCTCATTCAATTATCTTTCTTATAAGTAAATGGATAACCTAGAAAATAAGTGCTATGTTTTATGGTAATCCATGATAATGATAAAAGTATGTGGTAAGACATTAAGAGGTGAGAAAATTATCACATATATATGTATAATTTGATACAGTTTGTAAGATAGGAGCCTTCAAAATTATGATCTTTTGGGTTTTGTCTCATTTAAATTTTTCTGTGGTTATCTAGAATAGAATCATGGTAATTAGTAATATGTTGTAAAAACCTCTACTATATTCTATTATGTTTGTAGAAAACATTTCCCTACTCCCCCTCCCCCCAATTATTTTTTTTTTTAAACTGGAAATTATAATCATAATTATAAATGTTTTCAATAGAATAAAAAAAGGATCAAAGTTGGTTTTTTACAGTATTTACAATTTATGAATGCTTATAAATTTATGATAAAATTATGTGATTAATAAAATTTAAAAATACTTTACATATATATGTAATATAAACAGATTTCATAGCAAATTAACTGATAATAACCATGAAATGTTCAAGAAATTGTGGCATTTGATCATCTTCACTAGCAGGTTGAGCACAATAGTTCCAATTGATTACCTAAACTGAGAGTTTTATAGTTACATTATTTAGTTGAGAATTGATAGAACCTTTAGCACTGAATCTACTAATCTATCATTGTCTTAAATCACAGAACAAACTAATTGAATGATTAATTATGCAGGAAGTCATGATCAACCATCAGAAGTAACAGGTTGAACTTCAATCCAAAAATCTCTACCTTTTGAGTCCATTGCTCTACACTTAAGTCAAAGTTTTATTTTTTTAAATTTTTATCCAGGAAATTTAGAATTTTTGTTTTACTGATTAACAATTTTTGTGTTTGTTAAGTTCTCTGCTTAAAGACAGCTTGTAATAATTAGGCAACAGAATACTGTAAACATGTGTTAACACTAGATCATTATCGCAGATAATTTTTAACAGAATAATTTGTTTGTTCTGCTAATGCATGTGACTGTAACATGAGTATGTGTATCACCATATGATCAGATTCACGTTATTACATTAATGAATCGAGAATTTTTTATTTTCTAATTTTAAATAGATTTCAAGCATTAATATTTGAGGATTAAAATCAATTAGCATATTAGATAGTAATATTTACTATATTTGTCAGAATATCATAAGCCAACCTTTTGCATGGATAGCAATTTAGAGAGAAGGAACTTGTAAAACTCCATTTACCATGCTATCTGGGATTGTGACAGTAATGAGGGTTTGAATGTTTTTTCATACTTGTTTCAGCCTCAAGCTAAAGATATCTAGCTACCCATTTATTCATCAAATATCGGATGGTTAGTTGGGTTGACTATGGATCAGTTATTTGAATGTAAAATTCTAAAGCTTTTGAAAATAATTTATTTGGCTTGGATTCGAATCCCAGGTCACATGCATAATAGATGAATATGCTGCTTCTGCATTACAAGATTCTTTCTGTGCATATATATAAACGTAGGATAAGAAAACTGAAGATTTTCATGGGTTACAGATATAAATGATATACTTTGCAGTTTCATTCATGTATGATTTTTATAATTAATATACCAATGTTTTGGCTTAATTACTAAACCGCCAACTGGGTGATGAATAGAATATTTTAAAGATGGTTGTAGAGGCTGTAAACACTGGTTTATAACAATGTTAAAGTTCCATCAATAGATAAAACAGATATATAAAATTGCAAAACTAAAAGTCATAATTTTTAGAGTAATATGTTTTTTAAAAAATTCTTCCAGATAGAAGGAAGTTTGCATGTATCATCATATTTATTGATACAATTTGGTTTTTTTAATATTTTAATGGCTTCTCTGATCTGACATTGGTAGAGAATGTCGCATCTGGTTAGATGAGAAATCAATATTGTAACTTGTATCTATTTGTAAAGCTTCTTATGTACATATGAGCAATTGTTACATCAGTACTAGAAGAGATGGGCATGGAATTAAACAACACTCATCATCATTAGCACTCTCACTCCATGCTATGGATTTAGATCACAATATTTTCTCTAATGCTAGGATCCTATCCAGATATGATACTATACTATGTGAGATCAAAGAAGCCATTGAGATATTAAAAAAGATCAAATTGTATCAATAAATGTGATGATACATGCAAACTTTCTCCTATTTGGAATAATTTTTAAAAAACATATTATTCTAAAAATTGTCTGACTTTTATTTATGAAATTTTATATATACCTGTTTTTTTTATTAGATTGGGTCTTTAACATTCTCTACAACTATCTTTAAAATATTCTATTTATCACCCAGTTGATTGCTTGTATAACCAAGCTGAAACATCAATATATTAATTATAAAAGTCATACACAGATGAATCTGAAAAGTATGTCATTTATAGAATAAGAATTTATATATATTATTTTGCACTTTATGAATAATTTTGATATTACCAAATGCATTATATAATAATTCAAAGTGATTTCTTGCAACAATTATTTTTAATCATTGATCATTCATAGTCTATTATTTCTTACTGTATTCTTAACATAATTTTTTTTTTTCTCATGTGTCATAGCATCAGCCGGGAAGCGAACTTGCTAACCCAGGACAACTATTTGTAAAGCAGATAACATAATTTGTTTTAACATTTCACTATTTTGAACCATATAAACAATGAGTTTTTATACCATTAAGGTGACAATGCCAATAAAGCAATTTAAAAAAAAAAAATGGAAACATTCAAAAATAACATTTATATAAACAATTGCTGACATTATTATAAAGCTATTGTATAATTTTTAAATAAATAGTGCTGGATGCTAATGTTTTTCATTAATATTATCTTCATTTATTCTATTAAAAGTTTTTATTATTAAAATAAATGTTATATACATTAACCAAAATTTGTTTATATTCTATTTGTTTTATATTATTTCCTTCTCCATCTGTCTGGTAAACTGAGAATGTTAGTTGATAACAGAAAATTTAAAAATTGAGATTTTTATCAGTAGCTTCATAATGACAATTTAGAAATTAAAAGTTGCAACAAAAAAACATAACAACTATATATGTATATAATGTTTTTAAATAAATATATTTAATGTATTTATTTGAAAATAAGCTTTATATTTTATTGAAATATATTTATCTCCACAATAGACTTTTTGTTTAATTAAATAATAATATATTTTTAATGTAATATGATAATATTTACAATCAGATTTGCTAAGGATATAATTATTCATAGAGATAGTTGGGAAGATTTAAAAGAAAAGTCAATAATAGTGAAAAAAATCCTTAGTGGTTTTGAAATATTTTTGTAAAAGAGATTAAGCACTTTATATATTTAGGTTATAGCTAGAGGTTTATCTCATTTTTTAAAAATAATTGGAGCACAAGCAACCCAGATTACCATCCAAGATCTAACTATTCTTAGTTAGAAATCAAAGGAAGACCCAAGCACTTTAGGTTATTAAATGAGTGATAACATACTATCAAAAAAAAAACAAGATTATAATATCATGAAATCTTTATAACAAGTATAAATATCATATGGTCATCTGTATTGAGTCCAAAACATGATCATAATAATATGAAACCTTCATTGCAATTATGTCATTTTTTTTTTTTTTTCAGTAAGCCTATAGTTTACTTAGAACAGAAATTGGAGGAAGTGTGGAAGAAATTAAATGTAGAATCCTGGTATGAATTTTGTATTTTTCTTTATAGAAATTGTAATTCAAAAATAAACACTATCATTATGTAGACTAAGAAAAACTTGTTTATTTCTTTTAACATAGTGTGCTTAGCATGCTTTCAACTAGCTTGTAGTCATAATCATAGAAATATTTAAAAAGAATTATGTAATTTATTGAGATATAGATTTTTCAGTACGCTAATAATAGAATGTAAATTAGTAAATTTACATAATCCACTTTTTTGAAAGGATGCAGGACTCTTTTTCTTATTTATAGTGCTCATGTTATTGGTGATGTGTCAAGTTTTTTTGACTTCGCGTTTTGCATCATTTAAGAACAGATAATGTCTCCTGTAGGCTTGAATGTATGGCCATGTTTGGTTTCATGTTATAGAAATATGAATCCAGAACATGAAATCAGTATAATGGGATTAAAACCAATGCTGAAGTTAGATCCATATTTCTAGAATACTAAATCAAATAGTCATACATTTGAGCCTATTAGCAGCCAGCGTTGTCTATTCTGAAAGAAATGATGCAAAACACCAAATCAAAGAAGCTTGGCATATTCCCACTAATACAAATGCTATAAATAATAAAGAGTCCTACACCTTCCTTTCAAAAAAGTGGATTACGTAAATTTACTCATCTACATTCTGTTATTAGTGCACTGAAAAATCTCTACCTCAATAAATTATGTAATTTGCTTTAAGTATTTCTGTTATGATTATGACTGCAATTTAGTTGAGAGCATGCTAAGCGTACTATGTTAAAAGGAATAAACAAGCTTTTTTTAGTACACATAATGATTGTGTTTATTTTTGAATTAAATATAGAATTGTAAAGTCCAAATACATTTTTAGTCAAAAGAATTGTTTATTTTGTAGACAAATTATGTGCACTGTATAGGACAGATGATTAAAAAGAAAGAAGATAAAACTTTTGAAATGATAATACAGAGAATAGAAGAAATAAGCTAAAAAGGGAAAGTTACAAGTATCGAAGTAATGTTTGTGTTTCATACCATCATTTAAATTAAAAATATTTAAAAAATAATAAATAGATTTATTGAAAAATGAAATAGAGTTATAAATACTTCTATAAATCTTCATTTGGTTAAAACACAGAATTTTAAAAGAAAAAAGAAATACTGGATTAAATTTGAAAAGGATTGGATTTAGAAATTGAGATATTTAAATTTGGAATTATAAATCTGAAAAGCAAACAATTAACTTAGAAATAATTTATATTATTAAACAAAATTTTGACAAATTTTATTTATTTAAATATGTTTTAGATTAAAAAATGAAGACAGCAGTGAAGAAGATAATAATCAACGTTCTGGTAGTGAAGATAAAAATTTACACAATAAATTTGATGATCACCCTCTGGTAAAAATCATGTTTTACTTTTGTTTTCATTTTTATTTATTAGCTTCAAATGATAGATTTGTTAGTTTTAATGAAATAATATATGAAATTGCCTTTTCTTAAACAGTCAAAAAATTCTGTGCATAAACTATATGTCTAGAAATTCGTTGCTAGCCAAGTTAATATTTCCTTCTCCAAATTTATTATCTACCACAATAAATTAATCTGTTAATAAGAGTACCAAACTCTCCATACATTAGTGCCACCAAGTGCAAATCTTCGTAATCAATGGATGCGAAAAGGTTTGTGCATAAAATCCTTATTTAGTGCCTACTGATCCAACATCCCAGACTAGTTTCTAGCTTGTAGCTTTCATCAGTGAGGAGCCTTGGATTTGAGAGCACTGCACCTAGATATCAGGATCTAATGCAACCCTTCAGCAGCCACCTTTTATCTATTTGATTAACTATAAAGTTAGGAGTTCAAGATGAAAATATTATAATGTTTCCAACCCAAGTTCATTCATTTATATAGTCTTATAAATCTGAACTCAGTTCAACATCTATACATTTTGGTGTCTGGTTTTTCAAAAACCACAGTCACCATTATGTATAAGCATATGAAATTGTAATGTGTGATGTTTTGACGGTTTTATACCTACCCTGCCCATAATGATGACGTGGTTTTTGGAAAACCAATGACATCAAAATGTATAAGTGCTGAACTGAGTTTAGATCTGTATGATTATACAAGTGAATGAGCTAGTGTTTTTATCTTGGGCTCCTAGCTTTATAGTTAACCAAATAGGTAAAAGGTGGCTGCTGGAGGGTTGCATTAGATCCTGAGATCTGTGTGCGGTACTCTCAAATCCAAATCTCCGCATTGATGAAAGTCACAACCTAGAAACTAGTCTGGCTATGTTGGATGAGTAGGCAGTAGATAGAAATTTTATGCACAAACCTTCCTGCATTCATTGATTAGTAAGGCTTGCACTTGATGACACTACTGTATGGAGAATTTGGTACTCTTATTAACAGCATGTGTAAGCATATGAAATGGTGATCATATGAAAATAATCTGTTATTTATTACTTAATATCCCATTGTATTTCCAGATTGGATTCATTTCTGTTTTTTTTTCCTTTCCCATTTAATAAAACTGTTTTGTTACTTTTATTACCCTATACACATAATTTCTCAATTTTGATGTAATGACCTAAATTTAAAAAATCATAAAATCTATTCGTTTCATTTCCTTTACCTTTAAATTTTTAATGCTCTCCATAATTCTCTTTCAACGTCCTACACTTCAAAAATAAGTGTTCACTAGTCCTCCCATATCTCCACATAACTACTGTACATCTGCAATACAAATCTTTATTCCATTTTGCATTCTTTCCCTAGAGTCTAAAACTCCTGCCCTTGCACTAAATAACAATAAGCTTCCTTTAATGTTGTCATACATTCTTTAATATTTTATATAATTTTTACTTTTATATAATTATGACTTTTTAAAAGCTTGCATATAGATGAAATTAATGTAGAAGTATTGAAAATCCCCAGTGAACTATATGTAAACTAAACGTTAGTAAATGTAAGTATAGAATAAGCTCACCTATACTTTAACTTTGATCATATGTACATCAGCCAAAGTATGGTGAACTCATTCTATACTTAAATTTATTGATGGTTAGTTTACATATAACTTGCTGGGGATTTTCAGTACTTCCACACTAATTTTACATAATTCCAAACTGTTTTTTAAATCATATTTGTTTTTCAAAACTCATATTTCTTTTTTTTAACCAATTTATCTGTCTTTTTTTAATTGTCATCACACTATTGAATTATTATAGATATTTGACTATTCATAAATTTTATTTTTTAATACTGAAGAGCACTAACTTTTTTATTTCTTGTAAGTAATCCAGTTTGGAGATTTATAACCAGAATATAATTACTGCATTAGCTAAACAAATTGTGATTTACACTGCAAAACACAATATCCATAGCATACATAAATTGATCTACTTATAAATTTAATAAATCTTGGTTTCAGATATAGTTTTCACAACAAATAAATTCAATGAAAATAAAGTCACTTTCTTTTCATTTTTGAAGGTGCATATTGATTTGCTGTATTTTTTTAAAAAAAGAAAAATTATTCATATTATAGACTTAGATCTTCTAGAATAATATTTTAAAAAACAACAACAAAATAATTCCTTTTTTTTGTCAAAAATTTATTGGCCTATATAAAATGATATGGGAAATAAGATGATTTGTGTAAAAAATTGAAATAATATTTAAATAAGAACTAATGAATTCTTGTAATATGCAGTGGCTCTCAAAATTTAATGTATACACATAATTAAATTTTAGAAGCTCTCATAATTATTTAAAGAATGAAATAGATTCATTATTTTGAACAGTTCTCTGTTGATTCTGTATTTTGCTAAAAGCCAATATTAGAGGCATTTTATTCTATATATCTATTCAATTGATAACTACAGCATTCATAAAATTGAATATACACTTCACATTGATTACATATTACAAAATAATAAACTATAAAGTGCAGATACTTGTACATTTTTCTAAATTATCATTATTCAGTGTGCAAAAAAATTATATATCCACTGAAAATTAATTGAAAAATTGCACAAATTTTTGGAAAATCATATCCAGAATTTAAAGATTTGCAGATAAATTTAATTGTGAGAGAAGAGGGTGAAATAAAGAAGATAATAGTTTGAAAACCCATCTAAATGAAATAGATAAAACAAAGTTAGTTTTGTATGAATTTCACACAAAATATTTCAACATTTACTACAAATTTTGCATTCAAGATCAGTAAATTTCTTTGAAGTGTAACTTTTTTTAGTACATTGAGAGAAGCAAGCTGTTAAAGACACAAATGCTGAAGAAGGCTCGAGACAAAAAAAAAAAGGCACAAAAGAAAATTAAATAATATAAAAATATATATATTGGTCTATATATTTATTATCTTAATGTTTTCTGGAATTAAGTCATATTCAGTGATGAACTTAAATTTAACAATTAAATGACTTAATCCGTGAAGTTATTAAAATAATATATAAATCAATGTTTATTTTTTTGCAAGTTTTAATCTTTTATTTGTGTCCACTATTTTATTTATTCATGATGTTTTTCTGAATATGTATTCATGATAGCCTGCTTTTCTCAATGTCATAAGAAGAGTTATACAGCTCTTATTTGGTTTTTTAAACATCTATCTTTTTTATTTCACTCTTTTCTCTTACAAACAGGCAAAACTCTTCATACTGTATGGAGAGTTTTGCCTGTTTTAACAGCTTGAGTAATGTGATGTTTAATAGTTTTCTCTTACAGTTAAATTTATCTTCAATGCTTTGAATCGTTAGATATGATTTTCATAATAATTTGCCTTGATGTGAAAATTTCACTATTGTGTTTTTGTAATAGACATCATTTTTTTTTGCACTGATTTTGTTTTTGATGTAAATAGAACAAATTGAGTAATGACAAGTTATTACAGAGTAGCTATTGCAATTTTGTGCATATTGCAAGTATCAAATGAATAGATATTTAGAATAAAATGTGTAATGTTTTTTTTTGATAATATATAGAATATTAGAGGATTGTATTTTACAAGTAAACTCTTTTACTTTGAATAATTAGGCAGCTTGTAAAGTTTAATTTTATATGTACATTTAATTTTGAGAGCCATTATGTATATAAAAAAGTTCTAAAAATTCTTAAAATACTTTTCAGCAGCTAGGATCATTCTGTTAAACGTTAGATATCCTAATATTAATAAAGGAAAAGTAAAATTATTGAAGATTTACAATTTTTAACATAAATTAATTTTATTAAGCATAAAATTTATCTTGGGATTTGCGTGCAGGTGGGATTGGGGTGGGGGACAATTAATGTTAAAATAGCAGATCAAAATTAATATACTTAAATTATTACTGTTATCTTTTTTGCTTTTTTCTAAATAATTTTTTGTTTTGTGTATTTAAATTTATTATTCATACCCAAAACTTTTTGCAATTGGTTCTACTTTTTTTTTTTTTTATCTAATCAAAAGTGATCTAGACTAGCCTTTTTTATTGCACTCATTTCACTGCATTAATTCATCATACTCAAATGGCTATGAAATAATACCAAGGAATTACCTTTCAATAGGCAAATTGTTAATTTCTTTACATAGGTGGATTTTACAATTACTGGCTTTGGGAAATTTTTCTATCCAGAGAGACTTAGCAACTTCTAACTTTTTGAATTGTATTTTCAAAGTGATAACATATATAAAAGTATAGGGTTACACTAGTATCTATTAAGAACTAGTTTAAATAATAATTGTTTTTATTTAAAAAAGATTCTCTTTAAGCAAGTTTTTGGTTGAATTTAAATTAATTGAAGGATTTATTTCTAAATAGCATTTTTTGCTCTTACAAAATAAAACAATTAAAAAGAAGCTACTAGACTAGTGTGACAGTAAATAATTAGCAATAAACTGTTCAAGTTAAAAATGTTTAAATTCAAACAGTGTTGACCCAAAATAAGTTTGAAAATAATAATGAGATCTTTTAAAATAGTAATTAATAAAAAATTTTAAAAGCCAGAATATTTAAAAAAAAAAAAAAAAAATTTAATTTAAACCATTATTTACACCATGTTTTAAGACTAGCCAAACCCAAAGAACTACTTTTTTTTAAAAATATATATATTTCAGCCAATTGTAAAACCAGGTCCAGGGGAACATCCTTTGCAGTTTGCTTATTCTCTGTGGTTTTCTCGCAGGACTCCAGGAAAACAAACGTCAACTCAGAATTATGATCAAAATTTAAAACTTGTAGGAACATTTGCTTCAGTAAGTAAATTTCAAATAATTATAATTCATTATGTTTTAAAAAAAAAAAAAATGTTTTTTTTTTTTAAAAAATTGTAGTAATTTTTCAAAATAATAACAAAACAAACAAATAAATTTAGAAATATGGTAGAATTACATTAAAATGACATTGAAAAATCTATTTGGAATATTTGATTAGGAAAATTTAATAAAATTAACATTTATAATAACATTTGATATTTTTAAGTTCGATTAATTTATGTGAATTTTTAAAAAGTTTTATAAAAAAAATACTATTTTTTTTTTAAAAACAAAAGACTTACTTTTGATGTTGTGTTTTTTAAATTTGATTGCTATGTATGTGATATCATTTTATATTGCCCTTTTTTTAATTAGATTTTTGTTTTAAGTGTTCATTTTGTATATATTGTATGGGTCCAAAATGGCTCATGATAAAAAGATGGATAAAAGAATAGATGATTTGGGTCTAATATGTATTGATAGATATGATATTTGGTAGAGATGATATGCATTGGTTCAATATTAAATCTTATTTACAGATATTTTCTTATGTGTTTATTCTGTTTTCACAACATTACACATGATTAAGGAGGTCTACATTGTATAAAGTTAATCAATTTGTAATTAGGTGTTCATCCAGTTGAATTCCACCAGATTCACAATGAGTCTTGGATAAGATAAGTCAACCCATTAATCATGTCTACCATTCCGATTCATAGCATATGTTAAATCTATTTAGATAAGCATCTATAATATATAAAAATAAATATATATGTCAAATTAGAATATGACATACTTATCTTTCATGAATGTATGTACAAATTCCATAGCAACAATTTCATACATGAAGTGTTTAGTTGATATTAATAGATTACTTTATACCAATGATCAGTTGCTCGAGCAGAACTCTGCTGCCGAACTTAAATATTTACTAGCATTTCTATAATGATTTGCTTCTAGAATAACACTTAAGTAATTTTAAAGATTAAAAACCAATAATTTTATTATTACATAACATTATAAAACAATTATCAAACTATAATACAATATATTGTACCGTTTATTTATATATGGTACAAGTATATTGGCATTTGGTAAAAGCTAGAAAAAAGTAAATTTAGCGATCTTATTAAAAAGACGAAATTGGATTTATTTTTTAGTTTGTATAATTTATTTTTTTAAAACGTACAATGAAAGTTAAATTTTTCGTCCATATTTTTTTTTATCTAATTAAAAATAAAAGCAAAAGTTGGAGAGAACAAAAGACACACAAATTACTAATCCAGATAAGCTAAAAGAAAAATATTTTATAACTAATTAAAGATGGCAGAATTATGCTAAAAAATAAAGATTTTGTAACTTAAATTTAAGAGAGAGTGTACAAGATTATTATCTTATATGCTGATAAAAGAACAAAAGGATGCGCAGAAGTTTCAAAAACTGGATCGAGGAATAAAAAGAAAAGGACAACTTTGATCTAGGTCTTACTTTACTTTCTGGTTCCATGTCTTAGAGTTGGGGGTTTCCGCGAGCATAACCTGTGGCAGTAATATACTTCTGCACAGGTATGCCACTTGCTGTACAGAGCCGTCACGCAAGCAAACGGAGCTTTGTGAATACCGTTTTTTACAATGAAAGGGTTACCACAAACGTGTTTTTTCTCTAGCTATAGAATGGACCAATCATTGAAGATGCCGGCAGGAGAGACCAATGGAAATTTCTATGCTCATAGCTCGGGATCCCATAAATCTACACCAACTTACCGGTAAGTTAAGAGTAACTTTTCCAGATTATGACAAAAGTTTGCAAACAATTAAAAAAAAAAATAAACTTAAGAGAATCCCGATTAAAGACTTTAAATTTTATTCTTCAAGAGACTCTTGTTTACCCAAGAACTTTTTAATTGTTTAACTGTTATTTTTTATTAATGGATTCATGTCTGGATTAGCGTTGTTTTTTCCAGTTTTAATTAATTAGTAATTTTTCTTTAAATATTTTAATTTGTTAGAATAAAATATTTATTTTTAATACCAACTTTTCCTTGTACATTATTGATGATTATTATTAAATTTATTAATATTAGTTTAGTAAGATTTAAAAATATAATTTACCTTTACCAATATGTGTTGACTAAGCTCCAGGAATAACAACATCTAGAAAATAACTCTAGTTACGGTAAAATATGATACTGATTCTTTTAAAAACAGTTTTCTTTTTAATTTTCTAGACGCGATGCAATGGATTTCAGCGGATTCTTATATGAATCCTGGTGCCCTTATAAAAGAAATAAAAGCTGATTCCATCGATAGCGTACATTGTAACAATTACTAGGTAGAGTTGATCAGGAAATATAGTTATGTTTTTAGAAATAGGAATGAAACTTTCTTTTTCCATAACTTGATCATCTCACGCATTTTATGTGTAACAGAGACCTAGTCAGATGGCAAAACGTTTCAATATATAATTTCTCTCATCTATCCTTTATTATTATTATTATATCTAATTTATAATTTGATTTATTACCTTCCAGTTATTACTGATTTAATAACAACATGCGATTTAAACAAAATATGATTTACATATGTTGCTGATAACTTATATTAACATCTAGAAAATTGCGGTGTAGTAAATCTAAGATTTCACGCTGTAATATCATAAATTAATAACTCGGTGAGTAATAAATGTATATGTTTATATATTCATGCTTTCAAGTCAAGATGCTTAAGACTGGCTTATATATATAAAAGTTAAGTAAAAGAGAAGATTGGTATCATTCTTTTCTTGTCAAAAAATCTCTGTCATGTGTCTAGGCCTGATCGCTTCTCAGACTGCTGTTTTAACAGCTATTGGCTGTCTGAAAGTAATAGTAAGGCGTATGTGGAAGAATAGCAACCTTCCAGTTATTACTAAAGAAATTTAGGATTATGAATAAAGCAATTCTATTATTATTCAATTTATAGAATTCAAAATTGAGTATCTAAATAAATTTCACAAATACTATGTTTAGGAATTTATATTTTATAATTATGATAACATATGGGATGAAATGTTGAAATCAGTAAGTAAAGATGACATTTTATAAATGTAAACAAATGTTCAGTGGAACATTGAACTACTAAAATAAATTCACATAATAAATAAGCTTCAATAATGACTAATAGGGAAAATATCATTCTTCATCAGACTTGATCTTTTTGCCAATATATTTGTTGTTTATTGTATCCAAAATACATTAGGATTACATCTGTATTGCAACAGTAATATTTCATAATAAAATATTTATTTATATAACAAGATATGAAAAGGGAATTATCTAATGAATAAATATTCTTGTTTGCTAATTAATATTATGTTGGCAACTATTCTACTTCAAAGTAATAAATTAAACAATAATGAAATTGTCATTCGAAACATCAACTTTATGTCAACATTGATCAAATATTCAAATATATTAATGTAATCCTTTATCTCCATTTAACTCTTTGCTATCCTATTGTATATACAATATAAGCACATAAGAATTCAAATTATTTTGAAATTTCCAAAACAATTTCAAATTCTAATAAATAATCATAAAAGAAACAATTAATTTTATTCATGTCTTTTGATGTGCTAACTTTCTGGAATATATTAACGATGATTACTATTTATACAATATTATTGATTTACAGACATATATAAAATCTATGTGTTGGTTTAAGTTTACATTTAACTGATCATTTTAGCATATATTCTTTTAACTTTGAAGACATTTATTTAAATGAAATAATTGGGTATAGACTAATTTCTAAACAAAATACTTTATTTTATATTTGAAATATATCTTTATAGTGTGACAGTCAGATGATATATGTTGGTTTAACCCAGTTCGAATACTAGGCGAAAGTACCTCGAGGCCACCCATACGCGAGATATTAAATCAAGAATACTATGACCTCTGCCCTATTCGCCTATTCTCGAGGCTAACTATGAACCAATAACATTATCTGAGACACGCATAAATTATTTTTCATCCGGCCACAAAGCTTAGCAACAGCGGTAGAGACATGGACGGGAACACCTACGGAGCTAAATAGTTAAATGTGCAAAAGTACTAAGAAATGTGTGTTTTGCGTGCCTGGATCATTGGAAAAGTAACAATAAAACATTAAAATAAAATTAGAAAACTGAAGCTTTTTTATAGTTAAATAATATGTTTAATTAGTGGCTTTAAAATATTAATAATGACTTAATGGCCTTCGCTATTCCCCTAAATTAATGAAACAAACTAAGTAGACACTAAAAACAGATTAAACGATATAATATTTTTGCGGTCTAAGTCTTTTCTTCCCAATTTTAATAAAATTGTCAACCTGAATCTCCTCGATAAAGTACAATAGTAAAAATCTTTCGCAAAGCATTTTCTAATTGCTTTGCGCTAAAAACAGACAGTTTAAAAATTGTTTAAAACGTATATAGCTAAATCATATATACGTAATAAGCTACTGGCGGACAAAAGAGGCGTTATTGAGGAGATCAAGTTGGCAAACAAAGGAAACTTACTCGTATGGAATTTAGAAACATAAATAAAATTGGAAAGAGATTTTAAATGAAAAAAATTAACTTTTAAACTTAACCGCAATGGAATACAAAATATTTACACATGTTAGTAATGAAGAATAGCGAAGGAAAAAAGGTTAAATATAGATAGATGATCACACATATATATATTTAAGACTAGTCTAATAAAAATGGTTACATAAATATAATTAAATACAACATTTCAAAAATATAATTCAGTGACGCAATTAAGAAAGGTATGAACAAAAAAGGGTAAAAAGTAAATAGTTCAATGGAGGAGAGATTACCGTCCTAGTTCCTTGCTCCTGTTAGGCGGCATTTGTGGCTTGATCCGACCTTCAATAGGTATTTGTCCGGACAAGGAAAATGGAAATAAGTAGCATGCTTTTACGAAAAGTCCTACAGACACGGCACAGAGTTCAGATGAAGACTATTGAATGGATACTAAGGCATTTTGATGGTATTTAGAAATCTCGGCGATAGGCAAAGCTATTTATTTGCCTAGCCAAGCATAGCAGAATCCATCAAATTCATATGACTTTTAGCTTGAGCATGTTCAAACTTCTCCATGATTTTGAAGACGACAGTTGTCTAACTTTTTGGAATAAAATCTCTACAAGCAAAATCTGAAAGAGTTCTCCAAAGAGAAATCTGAATGCCAGCAAGAAAACTCTGAATCACCAAGTCTTTTGTTCATTCTTCTATTTATATGTTTTTTTTTGTAAGCTACCCTCTATTGTTTGTATGATCTTAGACTTGATAAGCCCACCCCCACTCTTTGTTTCAAGGTAACATTTTCTAAAAATAACTTTAACTTTTTTTATTCTAAATTTCTTTCTTTAAAGTTTGAATTTTATTAATTAAAAAAGAAAGAGAAAGCCATCTTTAATTTGATTTGAATGGGCTCACTAATTAGAAACATACATTCTTTTAGAAAATGTTGGCGGGCTTATCTCAAAATCAAATCATACTAAATATTTGAACAAGATTTAAAAAGAAAAATACATTCTTATTTCTTTTAATAAAATAAGTATTTTATTTCAGCAGAATTTTGCATTAACTCATATATATACGCTTGACGTATATATATGTTTAACTAATAGGTTTTACAAGTAATTTTTATTAACGGAAATTTAATCTTGACATGGAATTTATTTAACACAAAATATTTAAATGCACTACAAATTTAATAAGCATAATTAATTTTAGCTTTAATGCAAAACCCTGCTGATATTGGACTATAAACTTAATTCAGGTCTATAATACTAACCAAGTTTATAGAAGGCTGTGAAGCATGGATCAGACTTCAGATCCATTGCTTCAATAGATATGAAATTAATATTCATTAACAGTTGAGTATCTATTTATATAATATTTTGAAGAGACTTAATAAAATATTTTTAGATGATAATATCTTTAAATTTCATATTAATAATTTTTTAAATTATTATTTTAACAGTAAGTGTATATCACTACACAATTCTTTCATATTATACAATAAATAAAATTTTAGAAATAAATTTCAATGTCAAATCTATTTTCATATAAATCTAATACATGTTTAGATAATTAAATGTAATATATTAATGCAATAATGTAGAGGAAAATTCAGTATCATTAAATTTGTTTAAAAATTTGTGAGAAAATGTTTACATTGGTCTTGCTTTTTTTTTTTGCATGATAATAATTAATTTCAATTAGTGAAAATTACAAATATAAATGTAACTTTTTTTAGAAACGACAAGTATTTAATACAATTTAATTCTTACAAGTAATAAATGATATTGAATATCTTTATTGGAAACAATATTTATAATGCCAATTAAATATTATTTATTTAGAACAATAATTATTCGAACCGAATTTTAAGATAAACAATAATTATTTAATTTTTTTTTTTCATTTTTTGTGAATAATATGAATAGTTCTTTTGCAGGAATAATAATTTTGAAAAATATTATAAGTGGAATTACTGAAGTTTAATTTTATTTTTCCAATTTACTATTCATTTTAGAGAAGACAATTTTATATTCTGTGTTCGGTGATGCATACTGTGGCCGCTAGGATTGGTGTAAGGAAGTAGAAAAAGTTGCAAATAGGGTTTTAGGTGAGAATATTGAAAAGAATAAAAGTAATAAAAAAATTAAAATTAGTAAAAGTGTAAAAGAAAGGAAAGAAGCATGTAGAGAATATAAGTGTGCTATTAAGAATAAGGAAAGTGAAAAAGATATTAATGCTAAATGGGAAAAGTACTTAGAAAAGAAGAAGTTGGCTAAAATAGATATTTATAGAGAGAGAATGAAATTGAATAGTAAATTGTTGGAGGATTTTAATAAAAGTGGAAGAGATGGAAGTAAAAAATTTTGGCATTATATTAAAAGGAGAAATGTAGGGGAGAGAGAGTTAGTATTACTAGATGATGAGGGAACTGAGTGTAGTTCTAGAGAAGATTTAGAGAGAATTTTAAATAGTTATGTAATGAATATAGAAAAGATGTTAGATGTGAATGATAGAATATTAGAAAATATGAAAGAATATAGTAATGGTAATATTAGTTTTTCAGAAAATGAACTAAATGAGGTAGATAAGAAATTGAAAAGTGGGAAGGCAAGAGGTTTAGATGGATGGGCAGCAGAGATGGTAATGAATTTAGGATATAGGGCAAAAGTAAAGTTATTATCCTGTTTTAATAAAATGGCACAGAATAGAGTTTTCCCAAGTAGTTGGAGTAATACAAGAGTAAGGTTATTATTTAAAGGAAAGGGTAAGGATCATAGAAAGTTGAATAATTATAGACCGATAGCGGTAACATCAGTTTTATATAAAGTTTTCTCGTATATGGTGGCTAGTAAAGTTGTAAAATGGATGGAAGGGAATAATGTAGTGGGGGAAATGCAAGGAGGTTTTAGATTAGATAGGCATATAGGAGATAGTTTATTTGTAGTTACACAACTTATGGATATGAGTAGGAATGCAGATAAACAGTTATATATGAGTTTTATAGATATAGAGAAGGCATATGATAGAGTAAATAGAAATAGATTATGGATAAGTTTAGCAAATTTGGGAATGGATGAAGCTTTAATAGATATTATTAAGAAATTATATGAAAATAATTATTATATATATCAATTAGAGAATATAGAATCAATTGAAGTTAAAAATGGTGTGGGACTAAGGCAAGGATGCCCTATGTCACCTATTTTGTTTGTGTTGTATTTGAGTGAAATGGAAAGAGCAATAGAAAGATTAGGAAGAGGGATAGAGATACCATTAATAGGTAGTAAGGGAGTATATATTTTGTCAGGTCTTTTTTTTGCAGATGATATATTTTTGTGTGCAGAAAAAAGAGAAGATATGGAAGTTATGTTGAGGACATGTGCAAGGGTGGGTAAAGAGATGGGGATTAAATTTAGTGAAGAAAAATCAAATATAATGATGGTTAATACTGAGGAAAGAGAAGATGTAGAATTTTTATTGGGAGATATTAAGTTAAGTGTGGTGAATAGATATAGTTATTTGGGAATTATTTTAAGTAATCAGAAAAATTATTTGGATGAATGGGAGAAAAAATTGATAAATGAAGCAAAGAAAAGAAAGGGATTGATAAAGAAATTAACAGTATTTTCATATAATAAATATGATGTAGCTAGAATTATATGGAAAGGAGTTGCAGTAGCAGGGTTAACATATGGTAATGATGCATTATATGTTAGTAAAAAGATATTAGATTATTTAGAAAAAGCTCAAAGGGAAGTAGGAAGACATGCATTGGATGCAGAAGTATGGACAGCAAGGGAGGCAATTCAAGGAGAAATGGGATGGTCAAGTTTTCATATGAGAGATGCAAAAAGTAAAATGAAAATGTTTGGTAGATTGCAGTTTATGGATAATAAAAGAATAGCTAAAATAGTATTTAATTGGGTTATGAGTAAAGGGCAGGTAACAAGATGGGTGAGAAAGGTAATGCGGTATGCAAAAGATTTGGATAAAGAATTTATATCAGTATATTTGTACAAAAGATGGGATGATTGTGTTAAGAGGATTATTGAGTGTTATAGTAGTAAGGAATGGGATAAAAGAATAAATTTATTAATAAAGACTAGGGAGTTAGAGAGATGGAGAAATAGTATGGAGAGTAAAAAGAGTTTAAATATATATAGAAATAAACAGAATATTAGGTGTGAGTTAATTTATGATAATAGTAAGGAAAGTAGTTTATTGTTTAAGGCTCGAACGGGATCTTTAGCTACAAAAGAATATACATGTAAATGGAAAAATATGGGTGATTTATTTTGTAAATTATGTAAGGAAGGAATTGAAAATATTAGGCATTTGTTAATTGAATGTAAATGTTTGAAAACGGAAAGGGTACATATAATGAAGTTGTGGAAAAATAAATATGAAAAGAGTGATTATACAGAAAGTGAATTATTGGTTTTTATGCTGGGTTTGGGAAAAGATAAGGGGGATTTAGATATAAAGGTTATAGAGTTGACAAAAATTATGTTGTGGAAATGGAATAGAGCAGATTATGGGTAAATTTAGAGTGGAGAATGTAAAAGAAAGTGGCTAACAGGTTTATCTGGGCATAATTGCCGAGATATTCTTGACTTCGTTTAAGGAGAAGCCATAATACATCACATCACATCACATCATCACATCTGTAAGTGATAAATTTATATCTAAAAATGGTTGAAATCGATGGAAAATTAAAATTAAAATGCTTAAGGCAAGACATCAATTACGGGGGGGGGGGTATAAAATACTTCATAATCAGACTTAACAATAGTTTCATTAGAAAAATTTCCATATAAGTTTAGAAATTAATAAAATCAGTAAAAACTATGAAGAAAATATTAAAATGAGTATACAATGGGAGAGTGGTTCAAACGTATTAGGAAAAGTAAAATAAGTGCTATACACCTAGAGCAATACTAAAATAGTTACATTTGTCACTCTTACAGAGGAAATACATTGAAATAGTAAATATGAATACAATGCACAGCAAGACAGAGTGGTGACATAGAGGTACACAAGGAAGAAATGCACTTAAAGAACATCTGCTAATAGCTTTTCTTGAAACATGCTGCAGACAAAGCCTGATGTGTATAAGTAGAGAGTGGCTTTGTTATGGTTGATTAGATTACTTTTGCAACAATTATTAATATATTGTACCGGTCAAAACATGTTCCATCTAACATGAGCTTGAACTCACAAAATGTACTTCACACCTAGTCAAGCCTGAGCTTTAGGTCAAGGACCAGCCTGGATTCAAATCCACTCTCTAAGCCCCAGATCAAACACCTAATGGATAACATAACAATGATGGCACACGAGAATTAATTTTAAATCCGGCCCACTAGCAGAGCGGAGATGACAATGAGACATCTATTAACTATGACTTAACTAAAAGATGTATACGCATGGCTGTACGTTTGGAAGTGGAGAAAAAGGAATTCGAACTACTCAAATAAATTAGACAAAAATATAGTTTAATAGAATGACAAATTATTATACATACATTTATAAATTAATTGCATACATTAGTATGTGCATGAATGAGCAAGCGGTCTACCAAATGGTATCTAATTACATAATGTCATTCATGCTATTATTTCTCATATGCTCTTTTATTAGCTAAATAATATATTATAAATAAATACACATCTTTGGCAGGTCCAATATTAAGATGCCAATCAACTATTAGAAAGAATTACATAATATTGCCATTAACACTTTGATTTTAACATATGATTTCGGGGAGCATTCTGGGATTCAATACAGATATAATACAAACTATTTTCACACCATTACGGTCATGAAAATAAATAAAATACATTTGAAAACATATTGGATTATATGACAAAATACTTAATGAAAATTCCTTTAATTAGCGCATGGTAAGAAGAACGCTTTATTTTCCCCAAGGCAAATACTCTTAAATACAGTAATACATTACGATGGTGGTACTGTATAATGAGATTGAAATAACATTATAAATTAATAAAGTTAATAATATTCGGCATTTATATACATATTGAGCAGAGCGCAATTTGAATATTATTACAGCACTAAAATTAGGTCATAAGCACAAGAAATAATAATAATAATACGAAGTTTGGGCGGTACTGACATAATGGCAGATAACTAAGAGGAAAAGGTCGTGCTTCTGGACGAAAAAGGAAATCTAACCCCCTTTTTTTAGGGCAGTGCTTAGAGAAAAGTGGATAGGCATGGCGTGGCCCAAACTTTTACTGGTATAACCGACACGAGAGGCCTTTTTCTATGAAATAAGTGGATATGCATGGTGTGTGCCAGACTTACGAGAATCACTGCCAGAGGCCTTTTTATACGGAATAAGTCCCCATGGGACAGGACATAATGAGAAATCTATGGGTTCGATCTTGTCGCAACCCCCAGATTAGAGTAGAAGCACGTATTATATATATAATTCATGAAGATGAGCCAAATATCAGTAACACAGTACGGATGAATGTCACTAATGACATGAAATATAATTTACTGCTTTAAATGTTTGAATGCCATAATTTATATAAATAATATCCTATGCTACTAGAATATATATATATATAGATTTAGATTTCATTTGATAAAATATATGTTAAGATTTGACCCCCTTCTTTTCTGCTATTTAAAATAAATCAATCCCACCTTCATTGCTTTTATAATAACTGGAATATTTAAGTACTGTACTTGATATTTTAAGAGTATATAAAAAAAGACCAACAGTTATATAGAAAACAAATAATAAGTCACCCTTTCAGAATTGGATAAATAATATTTTATACGATTTGAGAGCGTTAATTAGCTTGAGTTCTGGATTTCTCCAGGCAGAATTCAGAGTTAAACAAATAACAAAATTTTATGCTAAAACATAAACAAAATGTTGACTCGTAAAAACAATCTGGCAAGCGTATTAGTAGTGCATTATATTTTAAGGGGACATTAATAACCTTGATTAATGGAGATTTAATTGAAAGACAAAAAGGATTTTAGAAATTAAGTTCATCAGGTTGCTGGAAATTGGCATATTAATAATAAGTAAGCAGATATATAAATCAAATACATATAAATAAATGACCGCACCAAAGTTAAGGAAAGTTAAGAGCATATGAGAGAAAATTAAATTTATAGAAATTATTTAAGAGCAAATTACATATTAAAACAAAAACAAAGTTAAATAATACATTAGAAGAAATCTTGATAGATTAGTTAGGCTAGATTTAGTTTGAGATGACATCTTGAAAAGTTACCTTGCAATTTTAAGAGTCCAATTTAAAGTATAGCATGTGCACGGCAATTGAAATGCAAGTTCTTCGGTGGTAGTAAGCTTCTATTAGCATTCTAAAGTTCTTAGGTCGGGCTTTTACTTCACTCTTGGGCAGCAGAATGGTACAGCAGCGGAAGATGATGACCCAACAGGGCCGAGAAGGGTGGTGGACTTATTACTACATCATTTATAGTTTCACAGCGACGTGTAGCATGTTATCAATATAGTTCTCCCAATAGTAGCTAATCTGTTAGTGATTTAAAATCCGGCCATTTTATACTCCTGCCCAGGTATTTAAAGAATGCTTTCCATTTTTTATCTCTAGCTCAAACATAATCTTTAATCTAACAGAAAATTTACATTTCTTTGACCAGTGTTTTTGAAAGATGCAACTGTTAGATAACATTCCAAAAATATATTCAAATCTATTTCCAGATTGGAAATAGATTTGACAAAATGTTTACAACAAAAGTACAATCATTAATATTAATGCCCATTTTATTTTAAGTAAAAACTTTAATTAAAAATTCCTTCCCCAGATTAAAACAATAGTGTTTCCAACCCTTTAATTATTTTTGGACAATTAACGGTTGCATCTTCCATCTTGGATTTTATAAAATATACAGTTTAAAAGGAAAAACAAGCAATTTTAAAAAGAAGAAGTTTAAAAAATGACGTATAATAAAATATTTACAAAAAATCAATATTTTGTTAATATTTTGCTTCTATATATATATTTGAGCTGCACCTATGTACTTTAATAAAAAAAAGAACTAATAATTAATAAAAAAAAATAATAATAATTAAAAAAATGTTATTGAAACCTTAAAATTTTATAACTTAGACGCGCACCATAAAATATATATATATGACAAAAGGAGCAGGATGGATATAAGGTTTGAATATAGGTTAGTAGATGGAACTATGAAGCTCAATCTTAAGCTAAGATTGACTGCTTCAATATGAAATATTGAAGAATTGTTGGTGAAAGAACAAAATTTTGTTATATCTATGCTTAAATTAAAAATAGCAATGCCGAGCATCCGAACCATTTCTGATTATATTTTTTAATGTTAATTTTTTCCCCTTTACTCAACATTTTTTTTCTAAACTGTTTTAATACATCATAATAAAAGTGAAGCAGGTGTATCAAAAGATGCTACATGTCTATCCTTTGTAAGTATTTTGTCAATAATTGTTTTTGCAATTTGTATTTTATTTATTTTTGAGCCATTTCAATTTATCATATGTGTGTGTGTGGGGGGGGGGGTTGTATTTTATGTATTTCACTGATTTCTGTTTTTGTAATTTTTATTTTACTTATTTTTGAGCCATTTCAATTAATTGCTCGGGAGTGTTTTGTTTTATGTATTTTACCGATTTCCACGTGCATGTGTGCATAGTTTTTTAATTTGCATTTTACTTTTTAATTTTTATTTTACTTATTTTTGAGCCATTTCAATTAATTGCTTAGGGATGTTTTATGTATTTTACCGATTTCCGCGCGAATACTTTTTTAATTTGTATTTTACTTATTTTTTTAATTTTTATTTTACTTATTTTTGAGCCATTTCAACATTTTGTGTGTGTGTGTGTACTTTTTAAAAATTTACGATTGTTTCACTTGATTTTTTACTTACTTTTGATGTCTTGCTTTAGGCATTTTAATTTTCCATCGATTTCAGCCATTTTTGGATATAAATTTATCACTTGCAGGCTTCTTGGTGGTACTGCAGTGTCACCTAGCGGCCACAGTACGTGTCACCAAACACTACAAACATTTTTAACAAAGAGTTTCTTTTTTTTTCACCATTTCTGTTATAGAATTGAATTGTTAATACTGTTGATTATGAATGTATTATTATATATTTTTATATTGTTTTAAATTAACAAATATATATTACAATAGAATGTTTTATCATTTTTGTAAGCAGAACTTTATGTTGTCTTGAAATGATTTTTTTAAAATGGAATTTGAAATATGTATTTTTTGTGAATTGAATACTTAATTTTTCCATACATTTTCAATAGAAATGCAGTTCTAATGCATGGCAAAAAAATATATTTTTTTTTAAAACAAAATTTTTTAAATTTAATTATACATCTAAAAAAAAAAAAAAATTAAGATTTATTTATTTTTTTTCAAAACTAGTTTCATGCAGAAATAAAATTCTATCTGTTATGGACAATTATTGCTGAAATATTTTAAAGAATAATAGCTGCTTAAACAAGCTTGTTGTTTTGTAATAATAAACTATTTTATTATTTTTTTATATAATTTTTCTATTTAGCTTAATTAATTTTGGCAAGAAGTTTACACAATATTTAATCATTAGAATTCAATAGACAGTTCCAAAGACAGATCAAACATTTTAAACATGCTAATTTATTGTATATTAACATACAATAACAACACATAAATGTACACAGAAAATTAAAATAAATCTAATTAAAGGTTTTGGACTTTATGATATTTAAGGAATTATATTTATATGAAAAGAGAGGAAAAAATTATATTTTCAGCCAAACATTTACTTCAGTTGCTAAAATTATGAAGAGGAATAAATGCTTAGGAATGAAGAAGAATGTCCAGTTAATGAAAAAAACTATCTTTAAATGCTAATTTTTATATTTTGCTCTTTAAAAGCTGATTGGTTATGAGAATTGACTTTTATAAAAATATATCACTTGTTATGTATCGTAATTAATTGAACTTGTTAACTTTTTAATTTCTAATTAAAGAAAAATTATTTATTTAGCTAAATAATAATTATTTAAAAGTTTAATTTGTTTATACTTTAAAACATATGCATATCAATACACATATAGCTTAATATATATGACCGTTATTTAATGTAGTATTGGCTAATAATCATTATTTTATTTAATAACTGTATTTTTGCTCTAGGAATAATATTTTATTAATTATTGTAAGTAAATTAAACTATTGGTGTCTTTAAAATTATGAAATTGTTTTATTTTATTTTATAATTAAAAAAGTTTTATATAAAAACTAAGTATTCATTAATAAAACTATTAAACAAATTACTTATTCCTCTCTTGCTTTATCTACTTCCTGTTATAACTTGTTTTGCTATATTTTAAATAAAACAAATTTTTATTATTACATTTTTTTTACAAATATGTGCAACAAGCAAGTAATTCACATCTTATATATATATAATTTGAATTTCAATCTAACATAAAGAAAATGCTGAAAGAAAATATATATTTTTTAAAAAAGTAATCACATGAAATTTATTTTTGAAATAAATTTTTATTTTACATTTTTTTTTTAAATTTTAACTTAATTATTGTATCACTTTTCAAATAAAAGATCTGGAAATAAAGTTAATTTTATTTATTGATGTAGAATAATATCGAATCATAGAATGAATATTAATAATTATAATATCTTTGTGTGATGTATAGGTATCATCATTGTTGCCAGCCTTTATTAATCCACTGCAGGATGAAGGCCTCTCCAAGTTCAATCCATCTCTGATCTCTAGCTTCTTTTCTCTTTATCACCTGTGCACACTTCCTTATTTCATCCATCCATCTCACATGCAGTCTCTTTCTAAGTCTTTTACAATTTCTTGGAATCCAGTTAACGATTTCAAGTGTCCATCTATTATTATTTCTTCTAGCAATATATTTAGCCCAATTCAACTTCAGTTTCTTAATTCTTTCAATAATGTCAATAACATCTGTTGTTCTCTTACCTATGTATTTCATTTTCGATCCCTTCTTGGTACTCCTAACATGCATCTCCCATACTTCTTTGAGTGATTTGAAGTCTCTGTATTGCTCTTCTATTAAGTGTCCAAGGCTCCTATATATGTATACACACCCATACATATGGTTAACTTTTTTTTTGTTTATTGGTTTATCCATATTATATCAATAATTATTTAAGTAGTTAGTGCCAGTCATGCAGAATTCTCTTAACTGAAATTATATTACTGCAACTTTAACATACTCTGGAACTGTAATGTGATTTTTTACTTTCACCAATGCTATTAATGTAGAAGATACTCTATTTGCATTCAAGAAAATCTTTATTATTATTTTATTAGGGATAACCAGCTGTGTAATTGTATTTGGATTCTGATGATTCACAACCCATTGCTTTTGTCATACTGTGGTTGCTGCAGAGGTCAATGAAATATATATTTGTGTGTTGTCTTTAGAATATTCTATTTGAAAAGTTTCTAGTATTCTTCAGTTAGATTTCTTCACAGTTTATTTGTTGATGTCAATGAAGTACAAATTTGTGTGTTGTCTTTAGATATTCTATTTGTAAAGTTTTTAATATTCTTCAGATAGATTTTTTCATAGTCCATTTGAAGATGTCAAGTTCTTAATTTTTGATCAAAACTTAAATAATGAATATTTGGACTTTCGTCAAAAATTATTTATGATTGCAACATTTTTTGACCATATTTCATTATATACTGTTCATGTTTTCCAGATGAAATAATTTATATTAAAAGCCAATAATGATCTTACAACTTTGAAATCTCATAGTTTTGTCAGAGGTTACATAAATCAATAGAAATAAGAATCTATTAAAAAGTATTTTTAAAGTTAACACAGGGATATGTCAAACTTTACAAAAAAAAAAAAAAAATCCTATTGCGAGTATTATAGAGATGATTACTACACAATCATCTTTAGATGATATTTTATAGGGTGCTACACATCATGAGACCTCATGTGTTGGAAGTCAAAAAATTAAATTAAAAAGTGAGATGAATAGAATAAAAATAATTATGAATGATTTGCATAATGAGTTTGGGATAATTGTTAGGACTGGATTTGATTTAATTGGAACTGGAATAGTTATAGGTCTTTGGTTATATTTTAAAAATTTTTAACAAAAATTCTCCAAATAAGAGATAGCTGAAGTTGGATGTATGTGTTTGGAGAGTACTTTGAGTGAAATAGTATGCTAAATTGGTAAACTGAGAATGTCAAATGTTACAAATAGCTATGTCCTGGAGAAACTAAAATATAGTTACTCTATACATATAATTTACTCTATACAAAAATTATTAAACATTCATTGCTTTATTGCATCGAAGAATTTTTGCAAAGATACTTTTTCATAAGATAAATACTATGCATGTTATGGACATATCTTTATTTACTTCATGGAGGTTCACAAGTGTAGTATTTTTATTCTTGGGAATACAATTTTATTGATATTAATCTCATGAACGCATGATTTTGTGAATTCTAGGCCATGAATAATGCAGTGTGATAATTCTTTAAATATAATTCCCAATAATAGGATGACTATTATCTTATTTTCAATTATTTAAAGTTGCTAGAAGACTAAATCAAAGGTTATCTTTGTTCTTGCTCCTATATATATCAGTTTAATGGAAAGCTTAGTATCTGACTATAAGCATTGTACTATCATATTTAAATAAAGAAATTAAAGTCATTTGCATTGTGAGCATTTATTAGGGGGTAATGACATTACAAGTTGATATAACATGCGGATTCTTAATCTCAAAAGATACTCATTTGCCAAGTCTTTGATATGCCAACTTCATATAGACTAAGTATTTCTTTCATTTTTTGATAACTGGTCTAATAAATTTCGAGTTATTTAGCTATGATATTTTAAAATTTAGTGGTATAAAATTTCCAATTGCTAGTAAATTGAAAGCTAAAAAATATTGAGACAACATTCTAAAGATCGTCTTCTTGAAAGATTACTCTTGTAAAATACATTACATTGATAGCTTTTATACTGACAAAGAAAATTCTTGATAGATAATTTTATATATTTAATAAAAAAAAAAAATTAGAATATTAATTTAATAATGTAAATTTGTAATATCTTTCTTCTAAATTTGAAGATAAATAAAATTATCTGTGGTAGTTAGTATGTAGCCATATTGATAACGGACTATTTCACAGCAATGAGAAATGATGTAGATTTTATTTCTAAGGTCACTTAAAACAATAAACCTTTAAAAAATTAATTTTTTGCATTAACACAAAAGCAAGATTTCATTACTTCAGAAATTTTGTAATAAAAAATGTTTTTATTTATTCCGTATATGAACATTATATGATACTGTCAGCATTTGTCATATCATTGTATAATAGTGTACACTTTTATATATATGTGTGTGTGTATAAATTAAATTCATTCTTTTATTCTATTATCACACTTTATTTAGAGATCAAGTGCTACTATATTTGCTATATATTTTTCATCTTATGTTAATTTTCTGGTAATGAATGAAAAATATTTTTTCCTTGTTTTTCGACAAAAAAAGTGTAGAACTAAAAATTAACATTAATTTTGCATAAAATTAAGGAAAGTTAATTTGCTTCTAAAATTAAGGAGAGTGAACTAATTAAAATAATTGTTTTCCTTTTTTTCTCATGCAGACAAATTCAATTTTATTATTAAACTCTGAATGACAAAACATATTTAGAAAGTTTTCTTTAATTTCTCTATGTGTGTGTATATATATATATATTATATTTTGACCGTTATGTTATTATAAATATGAGTTATCGAAGAAAAAAATAAATTTGGGGTGAGAAAAAGCAGATTTAAATGCTGCTTATTGTCAATTTAAATAGAAGAATAATTAAAGTAATTATAATTATCTCAAATATAAAATTGTATTAAATAATTTGAATAACAAAAATTATTTAAATTGTTAGAATGTTATTAGTTCTAATTAAAAAATATGTTTGTTGACAAATAATTATTGTCATATGAAAACTTATTGTTTGGTAAATAAAAAATAGTTGAAGACAATAGGTGTTTTTTCAGAAGGAAAAGTATTTAAACAAGAGATTCATGAGTCATTCATTCATTCAACTTTTTATGCTCAGAGATTGTACACACACATTATGTCAATAACCATGGAACAAAATGGTCCACTGAGTAAGATATAGCTGAAACCAGAATAAAGACAATTCATCTGAAAGAACAATTCTTTTGCTACAGCTGATTATTCTGGAACAAAAGATCATTAGAATTGTTTATTGAATAAACTATAGAATGATGTGAGAGTGAAATCCAAAAAGATTGGCTTCTACATATTTCATTGAGTTGCTCTGGAATAGGAGACTTGTTTGCTATAGCAATGGACATAAGAAAACTCATTAAAAAAGTTAAATGAAATCACAAAAATGTATACATATTTATGAATAGATTTAAAGACAATATAAAATGAAAGCTCTCTAATTTAAATAACTATTATTTATTTAAAATTCATATTTGTTTTATAATTTCCAAAATATTTTAAGTATGTTTAGCATTAATGCATTCCAATAGTAAATGTATGCAAAAAGATGAATAATTTGTATGTATTTAATAAATATTTATATATGTTGATGGGATAATTTCTGTATTTGTTTGAATATTAATGTGTTATGAAATCAAATATCTAATATAATATATTTGTAAAATTTTGTGTTTTATTTAAAGCTAATCTTTTGGTCTTAGTAACTCTATAGGTAATGATCTATTGAGAAAATCAAACATCCTTATAGATAGAGTTATTTGCTGATAGTATATAGATAATTAATAATTGTCAGTACAATATTTATATACTTTATTAGAAGATTTATATATATATAATGTGATTAAATAAATCGAATTCCAAAAGTACCAATAAAGATCTGGATTCAAATAGTAGATATTAAGTTAGAATAAATAGAAAATTTGTCTGACAGGGTGAGTAAAAATATTTTATCATGCTAATGCAGAGAGAAAAAGAGTAATGAATATAAAATGTAGTGAGAGGTATACTATATTAATGTTTTGATGGATGGCCTTTATTCATTATGTTTAAAAATAAGGAGAGAATTGGTTCATTTATTTAAAAAAAGAAATCAAAGCTTTATTTATAAAATAAATTATATATAAAGATGAGTATGTATAAAAATTGTATCTCAGTCCAATTCTATTAAAATTTAATATGGTGGTTAAAATGATTGATCAAGATTTTTGAAAATGCATGTTGGCATGTCTATAAAGCCTTTTTAAACAAAAGTCAATTTGAAAATATATGAAATAAATGTAAGGCTTTTAAAAATAAAAGGATAAAGCCATTTTAATAAAATAGGGCTGAATTTATTATTTATTTCAAGCAAGGCCATAACAGAATTTCAAATATGTAATTTTTTTTTTGTAATTAAAGTAAAATAGAAAACAGTTAATTAACTCAAATAGTTATTGTACAAATAACAATTATAGCAAAAAGATATAAGACAAAGTTAATTAAAGATATTATTGTGTTTTGGAAAAAAAAATCTCTGCAAGATTTTGATTGACCAATGGAAGAGGATTATAAAAACGGATAGCGTGGAGATTGTTAGGGACAAAAAGAATGATGAGGAGTAGATAAGATCCAATCAGTTTATCATTATCATCAACAAGGAAAGAAGAACAAAATAGAAGCGAGTCAATTTGATTTTTTGGTAATAATTTGTATTTTTACAACAAAGCATAAAAGTTGTGAAAGTCCTTTTAAGTACTAAACATACTCACTTTGTGGTAAGGAATTTAAGGATTGTGGAAACTTGTGAAATATGCTAATAGCCAATTAAAGTATTGATGCTATCATCATTATAGCTTTTCAAAATGAATACATGCCATATTTTTTATTTCATAAGATGGTGTACTAAATGAAATAGCCTACTGTCTGTTACTTGAATAGGTTATCATTATTAAAAAATTAGCCTATGTTTTCGATACTAAACTCTGAGAATTCAACACTAATAACGCAATTGGCAATTTGAGTCCAGCTAAAACAGTTTGAGAATCTTCTATTTGAGAGAAAATGATAACCACTGACTATCATTCAAACTCTGATCCAAATCTGATTTTAGGTCTGCATAAGCAAAAATTTGATGCCATGAATATATTAATGGATTATCATGTAACGTATGATATATATTTCAGATTTGTAAACTTATACAAGTATCAAAAACCTATAGTAAAAATTTTATTTATTTAATTTTCTTTTTTGGGCCTAAATTATCACCACCATTCCATCCCCACCCCCTGCTTTATTTTATTATAAAAATAAATTAGTTTTCTTAATTACATTTAAAAATTTTTTTGTATATAATGTTTAAGTACTTGGAGAATTTTTAATGCACAAAATTTTTCCTTTGAGTTATGCAAATCTTTATACAGATGTTAAAGAGTTTCAAATCATTGCATTCATGTAAGAACAGAATGAGCAGAGTTCAGGGTCTCTTTATTATGTGACATGTTTATTATTATTATAGGATGAATTAAATATATCCGAAAATCATGGCCCAATAATATATTAAAGAAGCAAAGAATGATGTAATCTGTTAAAATTAAAATTTAACCTGTATTTAAAAGATTTCACTAATATCTTAAATATACATTAGTTTAACTTTTTTTAGATATATGTATGTGCCTACAATTATGTGTAAATGAATCTGTGCCATTTAATAAACTTTGATATTGCTATATAAAAAGAAAATGGGTTTCATTGTTTTTACTTAAATCTATATCATTCTTAGTGCTCATTTAAATATATCAACAGTATCCATGTTCAAAGATAAACTACTGCCAGAAATGTGAACAGGAAAAGTCAGGATAATTCTAGTTAAGGATAGACATACCATCATTATTAGTAGATCTTCCATTACAATTATAAAATGGCATCTTTGTAACTTAATAAAGTTACTTAAGTGTTAGTGTGGACACCAAGTTCTGTATTTTTTTACAATAAATTTAAAATACTCAAAGAGAAAAAGTGAATGAAAAAAATAATGGACACATATATTAATTAAAAAAAGGAAAAGACATTAAAAAAGTAAATAAACCATATACTCGTGACTTCTGCATTTTTTGGATGATACTTTGTATTGTCAAAAACATCTTTTCCTCTCCTGGTATACTTCGGCGTGAAGCACCATCATTAAATGCATGTCTGGACTAACACTTAAGTACCTTTATTAATTATGCCAATTCATAAGGATTAATGCAAAAAACTTTTAAATTGACTATCAGAGTGAGGGTTGGTGATAATTAAGAAATATAACCAGTGCCTATACTAGAAGTATTTTTAAAGATCTTCAGAAGAATGGAATACATAGTTTGATCATCATCAATAATCTTAAACATCGTTATTATTCTTAATTATCCCCAGTATTTTATTTATTTGAATTTATGATATCCAAGCTTATCGGTATTTGCTCATTGAAAAACTCTGTTGCATAAATGGATGTTCATTGAATGAAAAGATGACATTATTTTTAAAATCTTAGAATATAAATGGATATAAATGAATGGCTAGTGTGTGGCTGGATCTTCACTGGATAACTAGGGTTCATGGTATTTCCCATTATGGTGTATTTATCGGAATTTTCAAGAATCCATAACTCCTTGGGTTGGATATTCAAGCATGACAATGGGAGTAAAATAAATTGTTGTTACCAAGTTATTTTCAATTCATAATTGGATTATCAATATGTGGACTTAATATAGCAGTCTAGAATTTTATTATTATCACTTTACATTATGTGATTTAGTTGATATTTTGTCCATTACAATATATTTTGATGAATTTTGATTGCAATACATATTAATCTTAAGGTATTGAAAGCGTAAAATACTTTTCACCATGCACACACACACAACATATACTTCTTATGTCTATAGTATGCATATATAAATTAAGTTTATAGTAGAAATAAAATATTAAAAAATAATAATGTAGTTATTAATAAGAAATTGCGAGTGCACATTTACATATATACAGTATTTACTGTATATGTTTTCACTAATTCACATTCAATTAAAATATAAAAATAATAAAGAATTTACTGTACTATGTATTTTTTTCTCATGTGTCATAGCATCGGCTGGGAAGTGAACCCGCTAACCCGGGACAACTGCTTGTACGGCAGCTATGCTGACCATTCAAACACCAACACTTGATTACTATATATTTTTATTTAAAATAAAATGAGCAATGTAGCATGAGATTTTGACTTTCACCACAATTAAACAAACTCTGGACGATATAACTTCTGTTTTTTTCCTATGGAAATGTAATAGCAGTCTCACTGTCCATGTTTTAATGGTTTTAATTTCTTATCAGCTTAAGAATTTATATCCTTAATTGCAGTTATCCATTTGAGATTCTCAGGTAAATTCTTCACACAAGTTTTTATTCTATTTCTTAAGAACGTTCTTTTACAGTATTTTTTAAATTTTGTAAAGCTTCTACTTCATGCTTGGAAAATATTTTATTATGCAAAATATTCTATTATATCAAACTTTTAGAAGGAAAATAATAAAGACTAAAATGTATGTGCTTTCAAGACATAACCCAAAGAAATATTAATAAACATGATAATGTTCAGCAGGTATGAAAAAATGATCATTGCTGTATTGTAAAATTTATTGAATTTATGAATTCTACTGTTTGTTTTTTGTTGATAATACATAACACACATAAATATATGTATAAAGATATAATAATTTTTATAACTTATATTTTTATCATAAAGTTATATCATAATTTGTAGAAGTATATATATATTAGACATTTCAGTGAAAATATAAATTTACATATAGAGTTACTGTCTGATTTCTATTTTGTCCATATTTATTTTATACAAGAGAAAATAAAATTTTGGTCTTAACTTTTAACATTAAACACAATAGCAAGATTTTATTTTTTAGACCCATTTAACAAAAAAACATTTGAGTTATCTATCTTTTCACATCTTTTAAAGATGTTTATGGCAATGCAAAATATATATATTCATGCCATTTCGTTTGGCAGCATGATCTAAATTAAAATTACTATTTTACAGCAATAAATAAATATTTAAATGATAAACTTTGTTTTACCACACACACACACAAATCTATATTTTATTGATAGTACTAAAATGACAGGCTAAATACTGTGCAAAATTAATGATATTTTTTTTTTAATAAATACTTTTTAAATTTTTTTTTAAAAAAGATTATTTTAAATACAATTATAAAAAAGAAATATGTGTCCTTTTAAATAAATAAACACATTTTTTTCTGATAGACAAAATAGAAATTTTAATTTGAAATAATACATTGGCAAAGAATTTTAGATATATATTTTTTTGCAATAATTTGCACAGCCAGAAATAGCTATAATAATTTAATCAATAATTCCATCATTAAACAATTTTAAAGAAATGAGAAAAGACAAATAAGTGGGAGTTTTTTTTTAACAATGGATCAAAAGATAAAAATTTTGCTTTCAGTACTTACATGTTAAGATGAAAGAAAATCAAAGATTTTGTTTTTTTCTATAATTCAATAAACATTGCCAAATATATAGATTGTTTAATCCTTACGTATTCTTGTCTTTAAGTAAAATATTTAATATTATAAAATTAAAGTAAATACAAGAGGGATAACTGGAATTTTGTAATAAAAAATTGTGTATTTATTTTTGGGTATTGGAAATTGAATCCCTTTCACAGTACAATCCATTTAATGTAATACATCAGTCAGTATAAACATATTTTCAGTTTTTGAATTAGTTCCGAAACTCTTGCAAAGTGATGCCTTTATGGCATTTTTTAATTTGAGAGACTAAAAAGAAGTCACACAGGATAAGCTGGGTTCTGCTGAATGGTAAGTACATTAATATGGTAAAGCATGCACTCCTATTAAGTCAAAAATCAGATATTTTGGTTTATAGCATCATGCAAACTTTTCAGAACTTGTAGGTTTTAAATGCCTGATCATTATGAACAAATTCTATGTGAACAATGTCATTTGTATTTTTTTTTAAAAAAAAACAAATCAGCATCTAGACATTGGACTTTTCTCGCCAAGTTTTTTTGGGATATGGTAAATTTGACACATCCATTAAACTATTCATAAAATTGTGTTTTCCTTAGAGTAGTTTGTTGTAAGCTAATTCAAGCATTATTATTTTCCCCTGCCATTTTTCCTAACAAAAAACAGAATTTCACATTATTCCAATGCATTCGCTCTCCAAGGAATGATTCTGATTATTTTTGGATACCCCTCATATAACCTATTATATTGGGGTTTTTTTTTTTTTGCATATTAATAAATAAATAAAATTGAAAAAAGTTAAACAATAACAAATATTGTATTATTTAATAGAAGGAAGCTTCTTTTATCAACTTTGTCCTCCTTAGTGTACCATAATTGAGAAGATTTATAAGTTATTATACATAGCAACAGCTATTAAATACAATTTTTTTTTGTCTTCCCTCCTTTTAAAATCATTATATATATATAGTAATATATTCTTTTTTTATTGCTACATATGTTTATAAGAGTTATACAAAGAGAGTGGGAAAGGTTTTTAAAAAAAAGTAATTTAGATGTTGTTATATATAATGGTTTGACTAATCAGTGAACATCAGATAGTATAGTAATATAACATTCACAGGCTATTATCTGACTTTTTTGGTTAGTGAGGACTATGATCCAAATCTGGTATTAATGTATTTTTGTATTTCACAATTATTTAAGCTAATATTCTAAGGTCAAGCCAACTTGCTTGCATATTTATGTAGAACTGACAGTAGTTTAGATTATTAACCATCTGTTATTAATTCGAAGAACAATATATGTTATTCATATGTGTACCAATTTCTTCATTCTTCTTTACAACTATCTTCTGTAAACCTGTGTAATCACTGAATACCAGTTAGTATAATGTTACAGTAAAAGGTGGATTCTAGATGCATAAATGAGTTAATGCCAGCTTTGAGTCTTAATTCTCACTGATGAAGGCAAAAACCAGAAACCAGTCTAGGGATGGGAATATTATAGCACTGGCATTTAATGTTCACTAATTATTCAGATTTACAATAGATGACTGTAATAGGGTTTGAATAAACTCTGTTATTGCTGTAAGAACTTATTTTTTATAGTTGCAATATTTATTTAATATATATACAGAAACTACACCAATCATTTTTGAATGTTAAGTTGAATAATAATTCAGTTTAACAGTATGAAAAAGAAGAAAAATACATATTTTATTAGTAGCAGATTAAGATGTAAAAACTAATTGTATTTCTTTGCTTTACTGTTTAAATGAAAAAAAAAAAGAGAAGAATATATTTAAAATAATATGTAATTTTTTTATTTAAAAAATAATATAAATGTATTAAAAAAGTTTGTTAAAGTAATGCTCTGTTAATAATTATTTTTCAAAGAAAATAGATTTTAATACACCTCAACAATGAAAATTTGCCATTGTTTTTAAATTATGTATAAATCAAGTTATGCAAAAAAAGTTTTAGAATGGATTATTTATGTAAATTGGGAACAGCCTGTATTCATTTCTATGTTGTAGCTGTATTTAGTCCTAAGTAATATGTGCAATAGTACACTAAATGGAATAAATGAATGAACTATATGTACATAAAGTACATTTTGCTTATTCATTAATATATGTTAATCATCATCATCATTTTCATTCATTATCAGATTGCTTCAAGTTTAATCCAGTTTGTCTGATCTATAGCCTTTCTTCTGCATATCTTTTCAGCAAATTTTCTTATTTTATTCATCCATCTCACATATGGTCTTACAATCACTTGGGATCCAATTTAAAACTTCAATTGCCCATTCATTATTGTTATCTCTTCTAGCAATATATTCATCCCACTTTTATTTCATTCTTAATTATTTCAATGGTATCATTAATGCCTGGTTGCTTTCTCACTCAGGTATTGTATTTTGTTTTCTATTCTCCTTTTTGCTATTACTAATATTCATCTGTTAATATATTACTGAGTGATCTGAAGTTTCTATATTGTGCTTTTGTTAAATGACTAAGTCTCAGATCTTTAAAATAACTGATAAAACACATATAAAAACAACTTTTTAAATATATGAGCTTTTTTTTTTTAATATTAAGTTATTTCTACTAAAAGCACTCTATCCCAAGTTTAAATCTATGATTAATTTTATCCATTATGTAGCATTTGTATCAATAATCTGATCAAAGTATTTATAGGTGTTAATTTTTTCTAATTTATGATTATTAATCTTCATTTTCTTCTGAAAATCCAGTGAATATTGCTTTAATCTTTTTAGCAGTTATCTTTAATCCTACTTTCTTATTTTTAACTGAAATTTTTGTAACATTTTCTGAAGCTCTAACATTATTTACAAAACAATCACATCATCTGCCAATATCTAGATGATTTAAGTAATCTCTATTTTATTTTTATTTCCGTAGTTTGTCATATTAATTCTCAAAATACTTTTTGTAAAACTGTTGTAAACGTTTTGAAGATAAAGAATTACAGTGTCATATCCCAGTCAATGTTAATCTTCATAATATCACCATGTAATCTAATTGTTGCTGATGCATTTTGATAAATATTCTGAATATGATGATATCCCGGGTCTATAGCTTGATGATCCAAAGTTTTAATCATGATTCAAATGCTTAAAGAATCAATTGCCTTTTCATAATCCATAAATTTATAGTATAATGACATTTATTGTAATAGAGTAGGTTTTTACCTGGTATCATAATAGATCAGCTACATCATCACGATGAATAATAAAGTCTTTCTTGGATCCTTGCGCCTATATACTCACATGCACTTTTAACTTCATTCCTGGGAGATGAGAGATTAATAATCAAATAAATATTAAACTATATACCTACACTTACGTCATCCTTACCATCTTTCATTTCCATTATTCCCAGGTTTCAAACTCATGGAGAATCTGCATAGTCATCTAATTCAGGGTATATTAATATCACTTAAAATGCGGATATGCATGAACATGTTTAGGTGTATAAAGTTAGGTGTGGATATGTAAAAATGTGTAAAATTATTTATAAATATGTGACAAGATATGACTAATTGAATATAGAAAAATATGCAGAAAAATTTTAATTCAAACACTTGTATATATTTAACAAATGTATTTACAGTAAGTAACATTTTATGAAATAATATAACCTTATTTTTCTTATTGGATTGCCAAATCCATATAATATTAATGCCATCTATATTCATCAGTACTTTTTACAATGCTTTTTTGACAGTTTCGATTGCTCCAGCAATCTGGGACAATTGAAACTGTCAAAAAAGCATTGTAAAAAGTACTGAAGAATATAGATGGTATTAATATTATAAGTAACATTTTAATAAAGAAAATTTATAACCAACTATAAATTATTTAATTTAACATTCATGGTTACTTTTTGCTTATAATTTATTTCAATTATTATTCCAAACCCTTATCCCCTACCAAGAATAGCCGTTTGATGTCCATGTTAATATAAATGAAATTTATTTTATATTTATGATTGTCTCAATGATCCTTGCTTGCTATGTTGTTCTTTGGAAATCATAATTCATTTTATTTTCATTAACTTGATATATTAAATTCCTAGCTGATATAGTGATGATATGGGATCCCCCTTTTATATACTTTAGTTATGATACAGACAAGAAAGATCATTTATGGTAGAAATAGTTAGTCAAATATACTGAAAACATTTAACAAAAATATTAGTATAAACAAATAAAGAAAAATATATAACAGTGCAATTATACAAATGTTTGGAATAAGTACATATTAGGTAAAGTCTTACCTTTTCCTTGGTGATGATCGGATTTGTATGCAAGCAAGTCCTCGTTGTAATCTATATTTTATTTTACTTACAATAATGGCAATAATATTTCTCCATTATGTTACATATTAACACTTATTTCCCTCCTTTGTATCCATATTAAAGGAAAGATGTGAATAAAACATTTACACAAAATATACAAATAAATAAAATTCATGATGTCATCCTAAATGTTGTTTTAAAGTGCATAAGAAAAAATGTCTTAATGAGTCATTCTAATAATCCTCATTAATTCATTTCAGATATAGATGGTAAAATGTGAGTGTTCTAGAACATCCATTAAGTCACTTATCCTCTTTATCCTTGGAACTTCTGTTTTGAAGTGAAGAGTTGTTGGTTCCATTTATTAAGAATCAACTTGATGTTTCGTGACATAGCTGTAAAGTGCTAGGTCAATTTCATCCCAGTTCTGACAGTTATATAGCTCCATGAGCAACGAATTTCTTTCCCTGATGTTGCTTTTATACTTAGAAATGCATGGTTGTCTATATAGATATTTATATAATTTTATTAAAATATCTTGAATGAATTAAGAGCAATATTTTCTTATACTATTAGTTATGCTTAATTTTAGATATTTTGATTTACAATGTAGAATTAACTATACTTTGAAAATTCGAATAGATCCAAATTTAATTTCGAAGATTTCACTTTCAAATTCCTCAATTGGCTAGTTTTAATTCTATATGCTTTTCTTACTTTATCAAATATTCAAGTATTTGTTTTTATGACTATTTCAATTTAATAGTTCTGGTATTTCTGTTCGAATTCTCTGTTTAAATTTATGCAAATTTTTCAGCTGATGAGAAGTTTTATCTTGATTCAGAAAAAGAGCTCATTGCTTTTCTTTCTTTTTCCTATTCACATGAGGATGTTCTATCTAAGATAATTTTGAATGACTTTTAATATTAAATTCGTGATTTTGATTTAGGTCCAGTATTTATGTCACTAATAATGATCATTATATATAGATATGTTAATAACAATGAAAAAAATTATTTGTTATTTCTTTCCTTTAACATAAACTTTCATTTCTTGCTTGCGTTTACTCTATACGATCATTTCACTCATATTGTTGTAATATGTCAGAGTTCCGTCACAATTAACAAGGTAATTTTAATACGGGTTAGTTATCATGTATGC
Organism: Epiperipatus broadwayi; assembly: GCA_028023455.1. Lineage (NCBI taxonomy): Eukaryota > Metazoa > Onychophora > Udeonychophora > Euonychophora > Peripatidae > Epiperipatus > Epiperipatus broadwayi. Next base: position 8,226,206 of record JAQFVV010000003.1, read on the forward strand.
CTTTTATAATTTAATTCAGATACATATTTATTGTATGATTAAGTTGGAGTTTAAATGGGTATAACACTTAATGATTTATCAATTATGGTGCTTCATTTTTATTAGTATAGTGTTTACTAAAGAATGATAATATAGGGTCTTGGATTCAAATTAGAGCAAGGGGTGTGTAAATAATATTGGAGGGATGTAATAAGCACACCTTATATTATATTCATTGATCCTTTCTATAACTTTTATCAATACTTGGTATGATATATATTGCACTAAAACCACCTTTAAAATCAGCTTGTTTTTGGAATTGGTTAGAATCCAAAGTTTTCCATAAATAAATTGTAATTATTTTGTATTGAGCTGATAAAATATCGATAGATTTGTAGTTTCTAATAACTTCTTTATCCTTAAGTATCATTATTATTACTGCATTTTTACAATCATCTGGTACATCTTTATCATTTAAAATAAAATAAAAATTCATATAACATTACAATACTAGTCAAAAAAACTAAACTTTACTAAAATTCTTCCACAACCATGGTTTCATTTATTAACAAATAGACCTTCTCAAGTGAAATTCAACTAATCTATATCATTTAGACATTTGATATATAGTTTTGCTAACAATTTTTTTTAGTTCAAAATGTCAATAATTCCATAATTTTCTAGAACTTTTCTCTACTTTGTAGATTTAATTGTATGTCTCACTTATTCTTTTAAAATACTTGGCAATACAGAAAATATAGTAATTGCTGAAGATACCTTTTTTTCTTGTTCTTTATTACTATATAATTCTTCTTAGTATTGTTCCACACATTTTATCATGACATCTATTTTTAGAAATAGATCCAACTTTTCTTCTTATTGCTGAAATAATTTTTCTTTTAGTTTTAAGAATTTGTTTTACACTTTTGAGACTTTTGTTCTTTTCTATAGCCTTTCTTGCTGAGCAGCAATTACATTTTTTAATATTAATAGTAATCTTTTGTCAAGCATTGGTGGCCGAATGGTCAGCACAGCTGCCTTACAAGCAGTTGTTCCGGGTTCACTTCCCAGCCGATGTTTTGACATATGAAAAAAAAATAGTAATCTTTGTCTTATCATTTACAAAACTAGATATTTCTTTTTGAATGGATTACATTAAAAAAAATTTATATTCCTTCTTTCTTTTATACATTGTTTTATTAGAAAATTTATTGAAAAATTGCTCCTTTTTTGCATCAGCTACCTTTTTTTATTACAGTTGTTAATAGAGTATTAGTTATCTTCTTATTGACTTCAGTCAAATATGAATCATCTTCAAAGTTAATATTTTGAAACAATTTGCTAGTTCTAATCTTAATTCATTGGAGTGTTTTGGAAGGTTAATAATATCAATTGTTAATACAGTCTTTTTTAATTGTTCTTGTATCTTTAGTTTTGCATTAACACATATATCTCACTAAATGGTCACTTTCAATGTTGATTCTATCAAGAACATTGCAATCTTGAAATTAATTATTTTCTATTAGTCAAAATACAATTCAATTCTATTTTATCTCCGTTAGGATATCCATTTTTATTTAGTATTTTTTTTCAAAGAAAGAATTCATAATATACAGCTTTTTACACCATAAAGTATTTATCATCTTTCATTTGTTTACCAATTTTAGCATTAAAGTCTCCTATGACAATTTTAACATGTTTGATCTGATTAAAAATATTTCTTACATCCATATAAAAATTTTCTACTTCTTCATCACATTGAGAATTTATTGGAACATAAATCTGAATTATCTACATTTGATATCTTCAATTTATTTGAATAATTAATATCACCACTCCATTTGCATTTCCAATATTTATATCTTTGTAATGAACTTCACTCCATTTTTTAAAATCAATTCTCTCTTCACTTTTCTTCACACACACTCAACAGTTTTCAATTTGTGCAATTTTACTTCATTTGAAAGTTATCTGTAGTTGTAGATACCTATAAAAAACGTCATTGAATGGCAATCTGGGTCTGCAATCAGGACATTTTAAAATATCCTCAGCTTTTGGCCACCAACTGCTGCCTTAGCGAATAATCTTACAGCCTTCTGGTAATAAGGCCATAATTTAGTTTTGTTTGTTACGATTGTATCTATAAGAAAAAAAAAGATCATTTACACACATGTTCATCCTGCTTTTAAGAAGACTCAACTGATATTTCAATTAGGAACTATCAGACAATCGAGAAGACCATGGTGTTTTTTTGATCTTAAATTAAGATGTAAAAAGAAAGTAAATTCATCACACTGGTTGATGTATGTTGGTGAGCAACCCATCCACATTTGTATACCATATGAATAATTGGTAATAATAATTGCAATAACAAGAATATATGAAGTAAATATTAGTAATAATGCTCTGCTCAGTCCTTTTAAGATCTCAAAGAGGAATTATAGGTCTTCTTTCAATTAATAGCAATCTTTTTTATGCAGCCATAAAATATTAATGGTATCATATACTGCTGATAGTGCATTTATGATTGCATGGTAATTATTTAAGTTTTTGAGATATGGAATGTATTTACTACATTTTTTAATGCAAAAATTAATTATTTTTTTTACAGATTTGTTTTTAGTTTTAATTTTAGAAAATATTTAATAAACAACTTTTAATATGTAAGTCAATTCGAAATTGGTCACTTGTCATATATCATTGTTATAAAGTAGTCTTTTTAATATAGTGATATTTTATCTGACATTTTATTATATAATAAAAAAGCATTGTTTTCAAATTGATAGAAGTATCTATTACTAGAATTTTTGCAAAATTAATATTTTTTTTAAAAAAAAACTTAATGAAATGTTTTTTAAAATGTAAAGTATTAATATATAGTTATTTTGGTAAGTCATGTTGTCACTCAGTAGTCATCCTGTCATTATAATGATTTTTGATTCTATGGAATATATCAATTGGAGTTAAATAAATATTTTCAAACATTTTGAAGCAAATTAAACATTTCTAATGTAATTTGCACTATATGAGGACTATGGTTTTGAATATTTATGTATTTTTTATGTTTTTTGATGCATCTTAATGTTAATCACACCTAGATGTTAGTGACAAAAATGAACATATTAAATACTACATTTCAACAGAGCAGGAACTACATAAAAAGGATCATATCAATCACATTTAAATAATTATATGCCATTAGAAGTCAGTAAGAGGAAATCCACAAATATTTTTTGATAATCTTATTAATTTGATGAGGAATATAGATATAAGAATATGCTTACTGGATAAATGTAATATGTTTTTAATCTGAAATTTTCAAAATATTTAACTCCAGTTTTTCTTAAGTATAATACAATGGTAGACTTGTTAACTCATAGCTAATACTTCTTGGATAATCTTCAGCTAAATTAAGTTAAAAAAAGAATTCTATTTAATTGAATAGAATTTTTGTGCTCAATTGGCACTTAAGTCTTCATCTTTACTTGACTTTCTAAGCAAATACTACTACTATATGAATTTTTTTTTTTAGCAGTTTCATCACGTATTCTGATATTATCATAAAATGATAAATATAACCTATGATGTATATAATTAACCTTGTGGATCAGGATAATATTATAATATAATATAATATTCTCACCATGAATTCATGGTTTCAACAATCCATGATTTGAAAAATTATTAAATAAAAAAATTAGATATTTTAAGTCCCAAATTGTATACACATGCCCACTGTAAAGAATGCTGTCATGCTTGCATTCAGTCATGCAATTATTCTCTTGTTTATACTGTCATTATATTTGTTAATCCTCTTAATGTATATAGTATTTAAAATTTTGTAGCTGGTGTGTGTATATATTTATATAGAATTGAATTTTATGTACAGTTTCAGATTTCCACAGAAAGGCTGTGAATGCAGAGGAATTATTATATGTACATTGGAGAAAATAAATTATTAATTCTTAAAATAACTACAAACTTTTATCATTTTTTTTGTTAATCTACATTATGAATGTGCTTAAAAATAGAAAAGTTATATTTTTAAAAACTATAACTTTTTTTTCCATCTCTTCACAATATTTTTTTTTTTGCAAGAAGGAAATTATAGAGATTTATAATTAATTTTTTTTAACACGATTTATATATTTTTAACACTAGGTGGAGCAGTTTTGGGCTTACTATAGTCATATTGTTAGGCCTACTGATCTTACGGGTCATAGTGATTTTCATCTGTTTAAAGATGGTATCAAGCCAATGTGGGAGGTAGGTATAATTTCATCACATTATTTACTGATTATTAGTGTCTATATTTTTTAATATTCTGACAGAGATCAGTTGGAAGATTTGTGCAAAACTAAGATAAAGAATTATAAAGATTTAAGATTTAAACATTTACATGTCTTGTATAAACTATAGGAAGATATATTATTGGAATGTAAATCCATCAATAACTTATTATTTTCAGTTGTAATATTGATATTCTTGGAGACTTAGTTAAACAATTTACTACCAGGTAGCAGTAATTATGTCTATAAATATGGATGTCAGATAGTGGTGCTATATGAAAATAATGAAAGTTATGATGTAGCTATTGTTTGAAATAAACATACATTTTTGCCATAGTCCACTTTTTGTCATCATATGTTAATTTTTTTTTCACATTTATGAAGTGGTTTGCATCTTTTATAATTTATTTTCTGCCAAATCTTAACATTAACCGCACTTAACTATATCAACGCTAGGTGCCATATTGAATTTTTAAAAAAGTGACTTGAGACACAATTTTCACAATAAGTTAAGTTTTAATGATAAAGCAAAATGCTATATATTGACAGAAAATAGAAAAACTAAGGACAACAATAAGGCTAAGATAAATTCTGATTACCATTAAAAAAGTAAGTAAAAAAAAAAAAAAATTTCAACATCCGAAATAATTATTACTTTATTGTTTGTTCATAATTTTTAACTTATCATTAATTACGATTAAATTACATTCTCATTAATAATTTTTTTTGTATTCCTCACAAAATTCTCATTCAAATCATATATAATACTTCTTACCTGAGAAAATCCATAACTTCAGAATCTCCAAAAATAATCGCATAAGAATTCTTTATTTTTATCTTGTACCCCAAAAGTTAACAAATATCAAGGCATCTATAAGAAAGAATAAAAGATACAAAATAAATCATTTCCAGAAGGTGAATATACATTTGACTTTTTGTCTATCCAAAACTAGAAATTGAAATCTACTGTCTGCATCAATGATAAAATGAGTTTTCTCTCTTCATTTTATATTTTTTGTGTACACCAGTGATGCTATTTTGTTATATTTATTGTCCTACAATTTATTTGCACATAGTGTGATGCAAGATGTAGCAAAACTACTGATTCCTCAGCATGAGTACCAAGGTATAGGCAAGAATCAGGATGATTCACAATGTATAGGCAAGAATCATGATTCTTTGGCTGCATACAATTCCATGTGGTATACATAACCATTATGGCCATCACGATACACACCACTTGAAACCTCTATTGGTTTTTAGTACCAGGATATAGGCAAGAATCAAGATTTGATTCTTTGCCTGCATACAATTCCATGTGGTACACATAACCATTATGGCTATCACACACACACCACTTGAAACCCTATTGGTTTTAAAGTGTTGATATTTTCACATGGTGCTATGCCCAATAAATTTTGTGATTGCTTTATCAACTGCAACCTTTCTGTACATCTGATAATCTTAAAATTTACATTGCCTGCTCTATAATATCTTAATTTTGTATACAAAAATCATTACTTGTTATACAAACACAGACCTGCAATTGCAAACACTAATATAAATATAAACGCACTAATAAATTATTAAACCTTTTGAGAATCATTGTCTATTGTAATATTTTTTATATTCGGTAGGCCTTCTATTTACGACTAGAATGCGTAAGATAATCAAGCTATGAAAAAGAAAAATTTCTAAATAAACATAGGTATATTTCCTGATTAAATTGCCGGCAGAATCAATTTTTTAATTTATATAGAGGGCGCCAGCACATCATAACTTACAAAGTTGTGATAAATAAGACTAGGAAGGATGTAAAAGGTTTATGATTATGCAGTCAGTGTATTAATATGATAAAAGAGGTGAGAAAGTGTTTTCAAAGTGTAGATATTCGAAGGATAGTGGGTGGAGAAAGTAATAGTGTAATGGAGATGATTAGTCAAAGAATAAATAAGATAGAGGAAGAACTGAAGGATGCAGAAGTAAAATTAAAATCATTAGAGATAAAATGTGAGGAGATAAAGGAATTATTGAGTAGGAATGATAAGAAATAGATAAGGAGGACCAGAAGGTATTAGCAAATGTTATGGATGGAGCAGAAAAAGTAGATTATGAAACAGTATTGATAGAAGATTCACTAATTAGAGAATGTGGAGATATAATTGCAAGGGAAAATAGAAGTAGGTATGTAAGAGTATGTTTGCCTGGAGCTAGAATTAGGGATGTAGCAGATAAAGTTAAAAAGCAAGGTAGTAGAGATGTATATATTATGGTGGGGGACTAATAATTTATTAGAATCATCAGAGAGAATAATGGATGAGTATGTAGATTTGATTATGATTAAAGGAAGAGTAGGAATAGTTGGATTATTACCAAGGTTTGACAAGAGTTATTTGTTAGATAGGGCATGTTCTATAAATGAGAGATTGAAAAAATTGTGTGAGAGAAATAATGTTATGTTTGTGGATGTGTGGGATTGTTTTATTGGAAAGAGAGAGTTATATAGTAAAGATGGGTTGCATTTAGGAAAACAAGGAAGTGAAGTTTTAGGGAGTTTGATTTATAAAGAATTTTTTTCGGGAAACTTATAAAGGGGAGTGGGTTTTTAAATTGTAATTTTATTAAAAAGAATGGATGGAATATAAAAAGTAAGCAAAAGGAATTTGATTTTGATATAAATATAGATATGGAGAAGGAATGGGTTTGTAAAATTAATGGTAAGAAAGTAATTTATAAATGTAATGGAGAAGAAAGAATTAAAAGAATTTATAAAAGAATAGTTAGGAAAGAAGAAATTGTTAAAATTGGGTTTTTGAATATGCAAGGTGGTAGGAAACTAGAAAAGGGATGGAATTAAATAAAACAATTGAAAATGAAGAGCTTGAGGTATTAGCAGTATGGAAACACATTTAAGAGAAGAAGAAGAACCTATTTTGGAACAGTTGGTATGCCAGGGTATAAATAGAAAAGAAAAAGAAAAAAGGGGTGGTGATATAGGTGTTATATCAAAAAAATATTTAAATATTGTTAAATGTCAAGAACACTTGTGGTTTGAAATAAGGTTGGGTAGACAAGAATGGATGGTGGCTATAGTTTATATAGCTACTGGAGATAGTCAAATTATATTGGCGTGGAATAGTAACATATACGAATGTCTAGTTAAGGATATACAAAGTTTTAAAGAAAAGGGGAAGAGAATAATGGTTATAGGGGATATGAATGGACATATTGAAGAAATTGATGATGTAGATAATAAAAATGGACAGCTTTTGACGAATTTTTGTCGGAAAGTAAATTTGAGTATTGGAAATTTATTAAATATTTATGAGGGACAATACACATGGTCCAGAAATAATATATTTCACACAATAGATTATGTATTGGTAGAGAAAGAGGGAATAAATAAAATACAGAAAATTAAGGTGTTTGATAATGAAGAAAAAGTATGTACTAGTGATCATAATTTCATTGTAATTGAAATGGTTAGTAATGTGATGGAGAATAGAAATAAAAGTAGAAATAATAGTGAAAGATGTGGATGGAGAGTGAATGATAAGAATAAGTTGGAAGAGTATAAAATACAAGTTGAAGAAATAATGGAAGAGTGGGTTGAGGATGAGTATAAGGACTGGTGTAAAGAAGTAGAAAAAGTGGCAAATAGGGTTTTAGGTGAGAATATTCAAAAGAATAAAAGTAATAAAAAAATGAGAATTAGTAAAAGTGTAAAAGAAAGGAAAGAAGCATGTAGAGAATATAAGTGTGCTATTAAGAATAAGGAGAGTGAAAAAGATATTAATGCTAAATGGGGAAAGTACTTAGAAAAGAAGAAGTTGGCTAAAATAGATATTTATAGAGAGAGAATGAAATTGAATAGTAAATTGTTGGAGGATATTAATAAAAGTGGAAAAGATGGGAGTAAAAAATTTTGGAATTATATTAAAAGGAGAAATATAGGGGAGAGAAAGTTAGTATTACTAGATGATAAGAGAACCGAGTGTAGTTCTAGAGAAGATGTAGAGAGAATCTTAAATAGTTATGTAATGAATATAGAAAAGATGTTAGATGTGAATGATAGAGTGTTAGAAAATATGAAAGAATATAGTAATGGGAATATTAGGTTTTCAGAAAATGAACTAAATGAGGTAGAGAAGAAATTGAAAAGTGGGAAGGCAAGAGGTTTAGATGGATGGGCAGCAGAGATGGTAATGAATTTAGGATATAGGGCAAAAGTAAAGTTATTATCCTGTTTTAATAAAATGGCAGAAAATAGAGTTTTCCCAAGTAGTTGGAGTAATATAAGAGTAAGGTTATTATTTAAAGGAAAGGATCATAGAAAGTTGAATAATTATAGACCGATAGCGGTAACATCAGTTTTATATAAAGTTTTCTCGTATATGGTGGCTAGTAAAGTTGTAAAATGGATGGAAGGGAATAATGTAGTGGGGGAAATGCAAGGAGGTTTTAGATTAGATAGGTGTATAGGAGATAGTTTATTTGTAGTTACACAATTTATGGATATGAGTAGGAATGCAGGTAAACAGTTATATATGAGTTTTATAGATATAGAGAAGGCATATGATAGAGTAAATAAAAATAGATTATGGATAAGTTTAGCAAATTTGGGATGGATGAAGCTTTAATAGATATTATTAAGAAATTATATGAAAATAATTATTATATATATCAGTTAGAGAATATAGAATCAATTAAAGTTAAAAATGGTGTGGGATTAAGGCAAGGATGCCCTATGCCACCTACTTTGTTTGTGTTGTATTTGAGTGAAATGGAAAGAGCAATAGAAAGATTAGGAAGAGGGATAGAGATACTGTTAATAGGTAGTAAGGGAGTATATATTTTGTCAGGTCTTTTTTTTGTGGATGATATATTTTTGTGTGCAGAAAAAAGAGAAGATATGGAAGTTATGTTGAGGACCTATGCAAGGGTGGGTAAAGAGATGGGGATTAAATTTAGTGAAGAAAAATCAAATATAATGATGGTTAATACTGGGGAAAGAAAAGATGTAGAATTTTTATTGGGAGATATTAAGTTAAGTGTGATGAATAGATATAGTTATTTGGGAATTATTTTAAGTAATCAGAAAAATTATTTGGATGAATGGGAGAAAAAATTGATAAATGAAGCAAAGAAAACAAAGGGATTGATAAAGAAATTAACAGTATTTTCATATAATAAATATAATGTAGCTAGAATTATATGGAAAGGAGTTGCAGTAGCAGGGTTAACATATGGTAATGTTGCATTATATGTTAGTAAAAAGATATTAGATTACTTAGAAAAAGCTCAAAGGGAAGTAGGAAGACATGCATTGGATGCAGAAGTATGGACAGCAAGGGAGGCAATTCAAGGAGAAATGGGATGGTCAAGTTTTCATATGAGAGATGCAAAAAGTAAAATGAAAATGTTTAATAGATTGCAGTTTATGGATGATAAAAGAATAGCTAAAATAGTATTTAATTGGGTTATGAATAAAGGGCAGATAACAAGATGGGTGAGAAAGGTAATGCGGTATGCAAAAGATTTGGATAAAGAATTTATATCAGTATATTTGTACAAAAAATGGGATGATTGGGTTAAGAGGATTGTTGAGTGTTGTAGTAGTAAGGAATGGGATAAAAGAATAGATTTATTAATAAAGAATAGGGAGTTAGAGAGATGGAGAAATAGTATGGAGAGTAAAAAGAGTTTAAATATATATAGAAATAAACAGAATATTAGGTGTGAGTTAATATATGATAATAGTAAGGAAAGTAGTTTATTGTTTAAGGCTCGAACAGGATCTTTAGCTACAAAAGAATATACATGTAAATGGAAAAATATGGGTGATTTATTTTGTAAATTATGTAAGGAAGGAATAGAAAATATTAGGCATTTGTTAATTGAATGTAAATGTTTGAAAACAGAAAGGGTACATATAATGAAGTTGTGGAAAAATAAATATGAAAAGAGTAATTATACAGAAAGTGAATTATTGGTTTTTATGCTGGGTTTGGGAAAAGATAAGGGGGATTTAGATATAAAGGTTATAGAGTTGACAAAGATTATGTTGTGGAAATGGGATAGAGCAGATTATGGGTAAATTTAGAGTGGGGAATGTAAAATAAAGTGGCTAACAGGTTTATCTGGGCATAATTGTTGAGATATTCTTGACTTCGTTTAAGGAGAAGCCATAATACATCACATCAAGTATGGGAGTGGCAGTAGCAGGGTTAACATACGGCAATGATGTGTTATGTGTTAGTAAAGAGGTATTAGATTACTTAGAAAAAGTAGAAAGGGAAGTAGGAAGACATGCATTAGGTCCAGAGGTGTGGACAGCAAAGGAGAGCAATTGAAGGAGAAATGTGATGGTCAAGTTTTTATATGAGGGATGCAAAAAACAAATTGAAAATGTTCGGTAGATTGCGATTTGTGGATAATAACAGAATAGCTAAAATAGTATTTAATTGGGTTACAAGTAAAGGGCAGGCAACAAGATGGGTGAGAAAGGTAATGCGGTATGCAGAAGATTTGGATAAAGAATTTATGTCAGTATACTTAAAAGGTGGGATGATTGTGTTAGGAGGATTGTTGTGTTATAGTGATAAGGAGTGGGATAGAAGAATAGATGCTATTAATAAATTAATAGGGAATTGGAGAGATGGAGAACTAATATGGAGAGTAAAACGAGTTTAAATATATATAGAAGTAAATGGAACATTGGGTGTGAGTTAATTTATGATAATAGCAAGGAAAGTAGTTTATTGTTTAAGGTTCGAACGGGATCTTTAGCAACAAGGGAATATACACGTAAATGGAAAAATATGGGTGATTTAGTCTGCAAGTTGTGTAAGGAAGGCATAGAAAATATTAGGCATCTGTTATTTCAATGTAAATGCTTGGAAGCAGAAAGAGTACAAATAATGAAGTTATGGAAGATTACATATGAACAAAGTGATTATACAGAAAATGAGTTATTGGTTTTTATGCTAGGTTTGGGAAAAGATAAGGGGGATTTAGATATGAAGGTCATGGAGTTGACAAAGATTATGTTGTGGAAGGGGATGGAGCAGATTATGGGAAAACTTAGGGTGGACAATGGAAAGGGAAGGTAAAGTGGCTAACAGGTTTCTCTGGGCATAGCTGCTGAGAGATTCCTGACTGTTTAAGGAGAAGTCATAGTGCATCACATCACATCACATCACATGGAGATTATGTAAAAAGGTTATTCATTAGAGCTTATTCTATGCATTGTCATGTGAGATTGTATAATTTTTTTTTTTATAATTGAATCAGTATTTCCATTTGCATATATTGACAGAGTTGTAGATCTCATAATTGATGGACAACAAGACCTGCTTTATTTTTTTAAAAGGATTGTGTAATTTTTTATATTTACATCTATGTCTGATCACTGATGTTCAATCTTTACTGATGTATGAACTACTTTTTTGATATCAACAGATTCCATAATCTCTTCACAGAAATTAAATGGGATGCATATTCCTATATGTAAGTTCTGGTAGTGTATAGATTCATATTTTTACAAAAAAATAGTTTTCAAGATTTATTTATAACTTTTAACAGGAAATTTTTAAAAATAATGAGATAGATTTTAAATCTTTATAGCCAGGTTCAATGTATTGGAATAAGATATGCAGGAGACATGATATAATCTGACTTTTAGTTATCCAGTGACTTATTGTTGCACCATTATCATGTGACTAATGGGAAGAAGTGGATCATTAATTTGGAAGTTTTGCCTTTAAAGTTTCATGTCTATGTACAGTAATAAAATTATCTGTAAGAAATTCGACCAGATTTTATGAAAAGAATGATAATAGTAGCAAACTATCACAAATCATTGGCTGTAAAATCATATATCCAATTAACTATTAATGTCATAAGTGATTTGTATATAATAAACTCAAGAGATAAAAGTTCATGGATAGAAGTTCATTCTAACATTTTTAATGCTGGAACATCAAATGACCATCCGAACAAACTAAGCATTCAATGGCATATGTAATCTAAGTAGAAAATTATTATGATAGCATAAATGAGGTGCAGTTAACACTATCCCATTAATAATAATAAAAAAAAATTACAGTTAGAGTTAATTTAATTATTTGTAATTAGTTTTATAAATATTTCCAAGCATGATTAACTATTGTAAAATTAGAAAATGAATGCCAGTCTTGTTGAATTAGTATTAAAGTCTTGATAGAATGTTTCTATAACAGCAGTGTTAAGAAAACTTTACATTTTTTATTATTATTATAATATTTAGCCAAAGCTGAACAGATGGCTTTTTTCCTTTCTTTTATAAAAATATTTAGTTCAAGGTCTAATAGAAACAGCATATTTAATTTCTGAAGAAGTCAAATATAATTTTAGAATGACCTCTTTTTCTGCACTAGAGGACAATAAATAATTTAGCATATTCACATGGTATGATTTATCTGGTTCTGCTGTAAAGCAATACTTTGCAGAAAATATAAGGTGGGAATTATTTCTTTTACTCCAACATTATTAATTTATTATGATTTAAAAAAAAAGATTAATAATATATACAGGTTTACAAAAAATATTAAATCATTTTTAAAAATGATAATTGAATAAGTAATAAATTTCAAATAGTGGAGATCTGGTATATGTGGATTGATAGAATGAAAAAAAAGTTGGTCAAGATAGAGTTTACTTTAAAATTCTTCAGATATGCTTAAAATAAAATAGAACTTTCTACTGTAAATATGTTGTATATTTCTAAAAAATATTAAGATGCATTCTATTATTCAATTGTTACTTGTGTTTTTGTTTCAACAAAATTTAAAATTTATGGAATAATTTGATTTAATTTTATAAATGGACCAAACAATGCCCAGAAAATAGTCACTTTTTGTGAAATATTTTTATATACTATAAATCCAATGACTTCTTTCCTGCTAATATCCCCTTGCCAATCTACAATCATCAAATCATTCTTGTAGTAATGATGCATTTCTTTTTTTTTTTTTTCGTTTTTAAAAAAAATCTGTTTGTTCTAAGAATTGCCTATTCTTGACACAAAAATTGTAATAATAATAATAAAAAATCTCTTCTTTGATCCTCTACTTTTGTATTTCTACTGTACGTCATGCAATTTTATTTTTGTTCTCTAATCCACTTCTCTTCACACTAGTATTACATATTTTCATTTTCCCTGCTTAGAATAGGATCTTTCATCCTCCCAAAGATGAAAGATACATGTAATTAACTAATAAGTTACTGATATGGTAATCTGAAATAGCTTTAGAGCTATGAAATGATCAAGGAGATAACTTGAATTCACAACTAATGCATTTGAAATTTTTATGTCTTAAGATTAAATATAGTAATGGTAAAACTGATTGTTAGCAGCCACAACATTTCGCCCTCTATTTTTAAAAAACTGAACTATATCTTTTTCATACTAAGTGTATCTAACTATAAATAAACTATATCTAACTACAAATGTTTTAACATAAAGGTTAATAATAAAAAAAATAAAGTTACATTTTTATGCATAGTTTTGAGCTATGCACATGAGGAAATTCACGAAAACGGTGTCATGATCATGCATACCTCTAAAGGTATGATGGATAAAAGAAGTACGATTCATCGATTTCCACTATCCGTGGTTCAATGGCAAATTATTTCCCCAACAAAATGTTATATCAACAATGGTGTTCAAAGACAGATGGCTTCGAGAAAAAAAAAAGATCCATTTCTTATTCCGGAGTCTGCCAGAATAGCCGCAACATTTAAAATTTCATTTTGGGGAACCAAAGAAGTGATAGAAATTCTGTCTGCAAAAATTATACATGGCAAAAGTAGTTCATAATTTTGATAGCAGGGACTTCTTTTGTGACACTTGTTAAGTTTTGATACATAACCTAGCGCAAAATTGCTCATAAAAATGTAAGTTTTTTTTAATTTTATTTATTAACCTTCATGTAAAAAGTATATTTATAGTTAGATATACTTTACAATTACATAGTAAGAATAACGTAGTTCGAACCATGGATAGTGGAGATCGATGAATTATACCATCCATCCTACCTTCAGGAATTTACATTTAGGGGTATGCACGAACATGACATCGCTTTCATGAATTTCCTCATGTGCATAGCTCAAAGCTACGCATAAAAATGTAAGTTTTTTTTTTTTTTTATTAACCTTTATGTAAAAACATTTATAGTTAGATATAGTTTATTTATAGTTAGATACACTTAGTACGAAAAAAATATAGTTCAGTTTTTTAAAAATAGACGACGAAATGTTGTTGCCGCTAACAGTCAGTTTTACCATAGTAATAAGAATAAAAAAAAGAAGTCACTTAATTAGTGTCCATTATTACCATCAAATTAACAATTGCTAAAGATGTATGGTTTTTATGATATACTTTCCTCTACTACATTCTAAACTTATTAAAAGAACCGCCTGATGTATGAAAACCATTAGTAAAATAGCTAATAACAAATTGACAGTAAGTTGATATATATATGTAATAATTATTTTATGAATGCTAATGTTAGAATGTTATTTTAGATCAGGGATGGAAACCTGATACTTGGGCCAACTCTATCCCTCAAAAGCTTTCATTATGATGTAATATTTTTAAAAATGTATATAAAATGGCCTTGTATAAAACTTTTATCTAAATGCATGCATAAGACAAATATTGAATTAAGGATTAAGTAAAATAAAATATTTATTTTCTAAACTACGTCTTTTTCTCTCTCCAACCTTTATAATGGTTCTAGTTTATTATATTATAGATGCAATATTCTAACAAATTTTTTTATATTGTTTAGTCTATCTGACTACAGATTTAATTTATGATATTAAGAGCATTTTGTTTGTTTATATAGTAGTTTTTGCAGACAAACGTATACTAATAAAAATAAACTGTAATTTTACTTTGTTTTATCATTATTTGCATTTAATTTTTTTTTTTTTTTATTAGGATGGTTACAATGAGTAAAATAATATATCTTATTAAATAATCACAGTCTTCTTAAACTTTTAAGCAAATAAATTTTATTAATATAAAAACAGTTTCGACTGTTCCTGGCAGTCTTCTTCAGATCTCAATCTATTGCTCTACCTTTCCTTTTCCACCATTTTATTTTACTATATCTAAAATAAAATAAAATGATGGAAAAGGAAAGGTAGAGCAATAGATTGAAATCTGAAGAAGACTGCCAGGAACAGTCAAAACTATTTTTATATTAATAAAATTATTTGCTTAAAAGTGGAAGAAGACTGTGATTATTTAATAAGATATATTGTTGTATATGAATAAGCAAAATTACTGAAGAAGAAGAAATATATATAGAATTATATGAGTAAAATAAGAAAAAATGACATAGGAAATCTACATTTCAAAAGAAATGGTCCAACACATTTTTTTTTTTATAGAAAGAAATAGTACATCAATGTACCTGATATGTCTGGAAAGTGTTTCAGTTAATAAAGAACCCAATATTAAGAAGCAATATTTATCAAAACATTCTGATTACAACCATTGTTGGGGAAGAAAGAAATATTAAAATCCAAAACTTGAAAAGAAGCTTCATTAAGTGACTGATGTGTTTCGTAAAAAGTACAATCAAGTCAGGAAATTTTGTGAAAGCAAGTTACATTATTTCAACAAAAAAAAAGTTCAAAATCATTTTCTGGAGAGGAATTTATAAAAGATTGTCTCCTACTTGATGTAAAATTAATCTGTCCAGAACATAAAAAGATATTCAAGAATATAAATATCACAAAAAAATAGTTACAAGGTGAATTAGAAAAATTGTCATTAAATGTGCAAAAGTCTAATAATGATGTTACTTTATTTTTAATTCACAAAAAAAAATTATGGCTCTCATTTAAAAAACGGAAAGTTGAAATTGGCCTGCTGGTTGAAAAAATTGCCCACCCCTAATGATTAGGTATAAATTAATTAAATTTATGATCAAATATAGCAGATTAATTTTTAAATTGATAATTTTGTATGACTCTTGAATGATATTAAAAATATCCAAAGGCCCTTTACAGAAAAAAGTTTCCCACTACTATTTTAGTTAAAAGAAAAAAAATGTCAGAACATATTATAAATAGTCCCCATTGGTTTGAACTGTCTTTTTAAAATAAAGGGAGTGATTGAAAAACTATTTAATTTTATATATGTTGATGACATATCTTCGATAATGTGTAGAAGAAATACTTGCTTTAAAAAAAGAATAAAAATAAACATATATTTTATTTCAGTAATGAAGTTTGGCAATTATAATATTTAATTAGAAGGAAAACGATCAGTTTTTATTGTCATTTCTAGATTCTAATTTAAGATTGCATTATTGATTTTTGCTTTAGTTTACCTCAAACTATTTTCAGGCATAGAACTTATTATACTTACATACATTTCTATATAGATCACAGTCTAAAAATAAAGAATTAAGATAATAAACCTATTAACAATCATTTTAATTGAAATAATGTTATTTTAAAATTATTATTCTAGTATATATATATGGGTGTGTTCTGTGCCTGAAGATAGATAGGTACTATGATCACTCAACAACATTTGATCATTATCAGTAATAGTTTACCATTGCCTGCCACTTTTTTAATATAATTTATTCTCATGTTTCAATATTTAGAATACATCAAAAACATAAATTTTTGTATCATTAAAATATATAATGTGTATGTGAGCATAACATAGGAACAGGTTCGAATGTATTTTGTTTGTTTATGTTTATTATAGGATTCAGCTAATAAAGAAGGTGGAAAATGGATTGTCCGTTTACGTAAAGGTTTAGCATCTCGATGTTGGGAAAATTTAATCTTAGCCATGCTAGGTGAACAGTTCATGGTTGGAGAGGAAATCTGTGGAGCTGTTGTTTCTGTAAGGTTTCAGGTTAGTTGTGATTATAACATTATAAAACAAAAATTTATTATTTTATTTTTTTAAAAAAATAAGCAATTTATTAAAAACACTATATAGTTCACAGTATATCGTTTGTTTCCAAGTCATTGCATGAATACTGAAATCTGCAGATAGTAGCAAATTCTTTACAGAACATATGCTGCTAACTCACATAAATACAACGCAGATGTTTTTAATATGTACGTATATAGCTTTGACATCATTTATTTAAAAAGTTATTTCATGAAAGTTTCAACAAATAATTAACAAAAATAAAATGCAATAATGCATTTATAAGAAATTGAGAGAGAGAAATCACATTTACATATGTATGGACTATTCTGTATTGGACTGAGCTTAAAACTAGGTAAATAATTATTTGAATGTATTCACTCAATTATTCTTTCCTTTAAAATTAATAATAATAAAACTTTTCCTTTTTTCTCCATTATTCTTCTGATGAAAAATTGATGATCAATATGTAGTTAATGAGATGAAGTGATGTGAATCTAGTAATGTTAATTTATTGATCTTCTGGTGATGTATCAGAAGGGTCATCTGCATTGAGTGATCTTGAAGTATTTGATGTTGCAAACAAGTCTCTCTGGATGACCTAGAATATTGTTTTCCTGTGTTAATACTTTTTTAAAAAAACTGTGTGATTACAAAATTATTTTCTATCTTTTTTTATTGATTTTACAGGATTTGCAATTCTTTGATGATCATATACTTATATATATATATATATACACATGACTTAAATGCTGTGCTCTGTCCAAAGCTCATTTGATAATTTTATTCTTCAGATTCTTTGCAATTTGAAACACATTACAAACTTTTTCTAAAGTTCACATTGCTGATTTGTATTTTTTATTTATTTTTTTCCTTCTGCTGATGACTCAATTAGGACTTTATAATGCTGTATGTTATAACTTCTTTATGGCCTTTAATATGTTCTGTGATTTCTTCAACAGACATGTTAACAAAATCCATGTGCTGCTCTTAAAAAAAATAATTTTTTTTAACTTCTTCAGTATCTGGAAAATTTCTAAAATCATTCACAATTTCATTCCTTATAGCTTTTCAAGATGCATTCATAGTTTCTGGTTTTAGTTTATTCATTACTATTTTCATAGATGTTATTTTTCCTTTCACCATTAATGTTGGTATCAAAGTTTTCTTGAATTGTAGATGGTTGTATTTGATCTTGATACTTCTAATAATACATTGAATCAGAAGGCTGCAATGATGAGATAGTATTTGAAGGCAAACAGACAATTTCAATATTGAATTATTAGGTGCAGTTTCCTAATATCAATAAAACTTTGAATTCAAACTCTTATTGCTTTAGAGTATTTTTTAATTTTGAAAACAAAAAAACTTATGAAGCCATTCTAAAATAGTTCTGCTGCAAACCAGATGGCTTTTATTCTTGCTCTTGAGTCATGGAGTTTCTTAAATTGATAAATAACTCCTAGTTTTATTATACATTCTGCGGCATTATCAGATTAATATACCCTTTCTGTTTTGTCACATATATTTGATTCTATATCCTTTTGCATAATTAAATACTTTGTTCAGAAGATATACATTTTGTTAATTATTTTTGGAAATATTACAGTAGTCTTGTTATTGGTAAGTGCACCACTTCTGAAGTTTAATGTTTTTCAAGTTCATACAAATTTTTGAACCTTTACTACCATTTCTACTGCTCCTTCACTAAAGTCTGATATTATTTTTTCTGACACAATATATTACTTTTTACCAGAACATTCTTTCTTGTCTTATTTTTAAATGTTTACCACATGCTGTGGATATAGCTTTAGCTGATTAATGAGTATAAATGATCCTAGCACACTTTTTTTTTTTATCCATTTTTACAATTTCACAAATTAATATTTTAAATTTATTTAAACGCACATTGATTACGTAAGTAATATTCATTAAGGCTGTAGCCTCAAGCATTTGTTCTTTAAATATTGTGCTATTTTATGTTATTTTTTCAAATATTAAATCATTTTATTTTCTTACAATAATAGAATAGCTTACTAGTGAGAAAAAGTTTTTGGTTCAGTATCCAATTAATTACAGTATAGTGATGCTACAGATTCCATGTTAAACAGAGTCATAGTATTCCAGTTGAAAGAAAAGTAATTCTCATAATAATCTACAGCAGCGAAACTATTAGAAAGACCTAAGACATACTGTAAAGGAATGATTTAATCAAATTTTTTTTTTGTTGTTGTTGAGATAAAGTAAGAACTGAAAATTTATCTATGTAGTCAGCCTTTTCGAAAGAGATAATGCTAAAAAAAAATATGTATATACTCATAATTAAATACATCATAGATTTTAATAGTATTTTTCAGTTAGTTCAATTTCTTGGTGGAAGTGCAGATGATATATTTATTTAACTATCACTTTTTGTTATTTTGTTCTAATTTAAATTTAATTATAAATTAACATTTAATATTTCCATTTAAAGCCAGGCTAAATAACTCTACAATAAGGTATATGAGCAATTAATAGTATTTGATCTTTGTTGCTAGTAGCATGCCATTGCTTGTACCTCATTAACACAATTTTATTGTAGCATCTGAATATTTAGAAATAATAACATACAATAATATTATGGATGTAATTGATATAGCCATATACATTTTTCCTTCTAGAGAAGAGAGTTTCTGAAGATCATTTAAATTATTTTATTTTTTTCATACCAATTTATGGTTAAACATTATTATTTATATTATACATAAAATAAATATTTTTGTTGTAGTTGACTGTTAATAATTTTTCTAATTTATACACTATGTTTTGCATATTGATGATTGTGTGTTTGTTATTTATATATGCATATATAATAAAATTCAATATTTTTAAAGATGAATTTTATATTTTAGGAGGATATTATCTCAGTTTGGAATAAGACAGCTAGTGATCAAACAACAACTTCTCGTATTCGTGATACTCTTCAGAGAATTTTAAACCTGCCCCCAAATACTATCATGGAATATAAAACGCACACAGACAGCCTCAAGTTAGTACCTTTGCTTAATGCATGATGGGAGTTTTTTAAAAAAAATTTTTTTTTTAGTTTTTAGGCTGAAGGTAAAAACTTTGATATGTATATTTTTTATTTAATAATTTTACTTTTATATTTATTGTACTGTATATATTTTTTTATATTACGTTCATTTAATCACTAAAGTTTAATCATTAAATAATTAGACATTAGGCTTTTATATGATGTATAGTGACTTTATTTTATATATTTGCTCCCTTTTCGTAAACAAAGAATAAAATGAACAAAAATGGAATTGATTATATGTTTTCATTATAAAATCAGAAACTCTAATAGGCCTTAAAGTTTTTTTTCATTCAATCCAATTAATCAGAATATATTGATGAGTAAATAGATATCTCAATATTTTTAGCCATAAACTAAAATGAGGTTGAAAAATGATCGAATTCTCTCCACTTGTTAAACCTGGTAAAGGATGGGCTATTGAAGAGTGCTTTGCATTAGGCTATTTAGTCTATTATTGTCATTATATAAATTTGAACTTATGTTAAACACTTTCTGGCAAGCACAAAGTGTAAAAAATTAAATAATTGCAAAAACAAGATGTATAAATCAGCACAATTCTTGTTTGTCTCATGTTCAGAGACCATTTCTTGTAATATATTCTAATTATTTTTTTAAAAATATTTTCATATCTGGTTTGATTGGGAATTTGATTTAAGCAACAAGTCTTAAAATATTACACATTCTTAAATCGAAGACTGCCTGTATTTGATTATTTACATATTTATATACATTATAAATAAAGCAGTTTTAAATAAGAATAGTTAAATATCCATTTATGAAGTAATATTGGATGGCTAGCCTAGTTGATAATGAGCTACTATATGAAGGAAAAAAAGTCCTAAGTTTGCTTATAAATCATGAGCTACTTAAAAAAATGTTTAAGTTTTCCTTAAACAATTATGGGCATGGCAAGTAGATGTGCTAACCATTACATCACTCCATCTTTCATTTAGCTATATAAAGATTTTAATATTTTGAATGGTATATATTAAAAGTATAGTATTGAAGGAATTTGATAAATCATCTTTTAATTATAATAATTATATTTTCTACTTATCTTCATATTGTTTTTGGATTAGCATTGTAATTTGTTCTACTCAGATCCATTTAATATAAGTCTTGAGTAATCAGTGTATATTAGTTGCCAAAATCACACTTTTCTTTATGTTTGCCGTAATATCATATAAATATAATTTATCCAAACTTCAAACACTTTTAGCAGGTCAGTCGAAACGTAGGTGTATGTACAAATAAAGTTTGCTAAAAGTGTTTGAAGTTTGGATAAATTATATGTATATTAGTTGGTAGTGCTACATCCATGTTCTGTCTAACAACCTTCTTCATCTATATGCAATAACGATCTTTAGCCAGAAATTAATTTGGGAATGTAGTACTACCAGATAATATTCATTGATTATTCAAGTTTACATTTGATGACTCTGGAATAGAATGAATTACTGCTTCTAAAAGCCCAAGTATAAACATTTCAGAGTACACGAGCTATATAGAAACATATGTGATGACTATTTGGAACATGAAAAATCAAAAATAGTTTTTGATATATAGTAATATGTTACTATAAAATACTTTGCCACTCTTCTCATTCCTTATAGTCTAAATGAAACAGTCCTTGCTAAATAAAATAACAGCTGGAAATATCACAAAGTTAAAAATAAATAAATAGAAACTCTTTTTCAAAGAGAATTTACTAAAATAAATTAAGCATCTTTAATAGATTCATGCTTTTTAATCTTCAAGTTCAAATCTTCAAAACTTCTTTTCAGTAATAAAATATATTTGATGATTTCATTAGATTTTCTTATCTATATTACTCTTACTGTTTAAATATGATATCTTTATTTTTTAACATTCAATATTTCTCTGTAAATTGCTTCTAGAAAAAAACTACATTAAGTAATTAAAAGATGTTCATCTGACAGATTTTATTTATATCTTGATATTTCATGCCTACATTACTGTTTTTCTTAAAGCTAAAGGACATGATACATTTTACATTCATTAACTTGATAGCTTCTATAACAACTAGCTTGCAGAAATCCTTTGGTGGGCAACATTGAATTTATGTCTCTGATTAGGAGAACATAACAAGATTAAAAATAACTTTTTTTTCTTTTCCATAAGCATATTAAATTCAAAGAATTATAATAAATTATTTTAAAAAAAATTATTTTCAGTTGCAAGCCAATAACAAATATGATTGAAACATTTCATGGTTATAGTCTACACAATTAAAAGGTTTATTGGTGATCTTCAGAATATGCTGGACTAGACATTAACAGTTTACAATTATCCAAGTGAATACAATTATCAACACAATTATTAATGCTTCTGATTTTCTACTTACATTATAAATAATTCTATAATTGTATGAAAGATCATGATAAATATCATGACCTTTCATCCAAGTGGCAGACTACACACAATTCCATTCAATCTAATTAAGATTTAGTTAGTGTTTTACTTCCTTATTCAGTAGAAAATCAATCCAGGAACATTTAAACATATTGAAAATGTTATATTACTATATTTCAAATCACATGAATGCCTCTGTATTGTTTGCTCACCAAAATTTGCAATATTCGCCACTATGATTATTTTGATTTCTTACATGTTATTTAATAATAACAGTTTTACTATGTCTTTCTGATCACTCCAACTACTAAAAGATTCCTACTTCCATCTTCTTTACCTTTCTAAATATGATATCCTCTTACTTAGCAATCAGACTTTTAGAAGAATGCTCCACACACATATTTTTAAACTTATTATAATTTTAATTTCAAGATAAAAATGTGGCTTTCAAATAATTAAGAATGTCTTTGGATGCTGCCTTAAGCATATCAATGATTTCCAATATTTGTTTTACTTATATGGTAAGAATATTCATAGGCATTTAAAGCAAGATTTCCTTAATAGTAATCTGATTTTTTTATCTACCATTTGATTTTCTTCAACAATGTCTATGTTAATTGTTTTGTTTCATCATAACTAATCTATATATACATTTAATATAAAAGATTTGTTTTCTCAGAACTATTTTAAACACTGTATCTTATGCCAAAACTCCAATTTTCAATATGATTATCTGATGGTAACCAATGTGGCAATCCAATATCATCTTTTTTAGCATAATGCTTTTAATAGTGGCAGTGACTATTATTATATGTGCACTTTAGATCAGTTAGAAAAATATATCTTCTTTAATGTAGTTCCAAAGATGACACTAAATATCAGTGGATACAATTTCAAGATTGATCCCACAATTCTTCAAGTCATATCAATAAAATTATGTCTGCATTATGCCTTGACCAAGTCATCAAAGATAACATTATAGTAGTTATTAATCATCATCTGTTCATTTCCATTAACATAAGCTATGAATGTTTATCTGCTAATATACCACTAATCAGTCAATGTTTTTATAATAATCAAAAAATTCATGTTTCGATTCATGGGTATAATGTAAAAGTTTTAAATTTGTGTAACACTTTATATAGAGATGGTGATCATGTGTTATATAGAGATGTACATGCTGTAAATATGTTTCTGAAAATAAATTTGTTTAGCATAGTGTATATATTTAAAGGTATGTATGTGCAGCAATTATTAGTGGTTATAGGGATGTATATATATGTAGAGAGAGAAGCAGTGTGTAATAATATATAATTGTTGAATTTCCATCTTTTTTTTTGTATAAAACATATAGAACAATTGCTTTTGTTTAATTTTATATTTTAACAGAACATTTTTTTAAATGCAAACAATATATACATATATATTTGAATATTAGTTTAACCACACAGTACAAGGACAAAAAAGTTAATTCTTTATTTATTTGTTGCCTTTGTTAAAGCATCTTTTCTATATCTGGTGTAAGTTTCTTGCCATGGTTTTTCATGGAATACTTTGCTATCACAGGTTCTAGAAAAATCTACAATTCATTAGATCTTGTTGACAAGGCATTTCTTAAATCCACTATCTCAAAAGAAAAATGCCACATAATATTACTAGATTTCTCTTTATTATTTTAAAGTAGTATTCCAGTGCATGGATATATTGTGATTAATAATGCAATAATCTATGACTTCATATCACTTTTTTTTAAAAAAAATCAGCTTCATTTAAACTGAAAAGTGGGATGGAAATTTTTTATTCTAAGCATATTATTGTGTCAGTTAGCATTATTTTTACTTAACTTCTGCAGCTGAAGTTTATATATGTATTATTTGTAAGCCTTAAGAATACTTTTTAAGGCTTCTATTTCAGAAGATAACTAATAAGATATTTGGGATTTTCTGCTTCAGTAAGCAAAGATAGAAATCATCATGCCATTAACATTTATTTTCCTTAAATATTCGGTATTATTGATTTGCAGACTGGATGTAGTTTGTAGAAGTTTTTTATTTTTACTTTCAATTTTTAAGATTTATTTTTCTCAGAAATTACTAATCTGTAAAAATAATAGATACACCTTAATTCAAATTATTATGCATTTATGGGAATACTGTTAATCCTATAGCCATTAATACTCTTCCATGAATGAAGGACATAAATGTCTACGATTTTTTTTTTTTTGTTGTAAAACTTATGAAATAATTGTTGTGAATTAGTTTTTCTCATTGTGATTGTTGTTAATAATATTGATTTTAAAGATTCTGGGTGTGTTCTGCTTTCAATAACTCACTGCATTTATTTATTTTCAAAGGTGATAGTACTGAAATATTAATGTGTTTTATCAGTACTATTATGAAAAAGTTTATTACATAAGACAGAACTTTCAAAAAAAGAAGCATAGAAATATATTTGCTTTAACAATACAGTTGTAATGAGAAAACATATTCTAATAACTAAAATGTAAATCTACTAATATTACATGTAGGATAAAAATTCTCTTTTTAGAATGATGGATTTAATAATAAAAACATTTTAAGATAAAAAAAAATATGATTTTGAATATAGTAAATTATTAAGATAATTGTCATCGTTTTATGTAAAGATCATATATTATGTAAAAAGATGTATCACATAATCACTATTTCCTATGCTTATATAAGCTGTTAAAACAGGCAAAACTCACCACACAGTGGGCCATCTAATGCAAGGCACAAGCTAGCAACTAGTCTGGGGATGGCACTAGATAGGGATTTTATGCAATCTTCTTGCATCCATTGATTACTCTGGTTTTCACTGGGTGGCACTACTGTATGGAGAGTTTTACCTCTTTTAAAAAGATGTATTTTGAATTATTACTAAGAGAAGTAGTATAGAGGTAGGAAAATCAAATATCATTCATACTGGATATAAAAACATAATGCATTGACTTTTATAATGTGCAAAAAAAAAAAGTATCTTTGCAACTCAACGTAGACTTCAGTATGCTGAGTGAATGTTTGTTTATTGTAGTGTTTATTTTAATTTGTTACAAAATATTTTCTAAAGGGAAAATTTGACTTACATAACAAGTTATGGCTTGATCAACTGCTGTTTCACTAACTTCAATTGTATTAATTTTTTTAATTAATACTAACTTTTTTTTTTCATTATTCCTAGACAGTTTTTAATCTATTTAACTTTTTAAAAATAACTTAAATATTATTTTAATGTTTGTATATGCACACTTTCTGTATATATATTGGAAAGGATCCCAGTATTGTTAAACTGAATTATTTGGCTGATTCACTTAATAGATTGATATAACTTTGTAGTTGATTGACCTTATTAAGAGAATAATTTAAGCTATGAATTTTTAAAGAGGTCATAACATATATTTTTTTAGTAGTTCTCTATTAATAGTCATTGAATAATAATGTAGTTTCCAGTGTTGATGAATTTAATTTTTA
The DNA here is from genome assembly GCA_028023455.1 of Epiperipatus broadwayi. Taxonomy (NCBI): domain Eukaryota; kingdom Metazoa; phylum Onychophora; class Udeonychophora; order Euonychophora; family Peripatidae; genus Epiperipatus; species Epiperipatus broadwayi. Next base: position 8,252,363 of record JAQFVV010000003.1, read on the forward strand.
AAATAAATTAATGGATATTAATACTTTTTAAACAAATAATTATTTTCTATTAAAATGTTTTTGTTTTTTTTTTGTTTTTGTAAGACACTAATATAGCTTTTGAATTTATATTTTATTAGGGATAATTCTAGTTTTCGGAATACAGATGTTTTTATGAGGAGACAGGACAATTTTCTGGACAAATAATTCGCACAAGAATTGGCAAGACAGATAACTAACTCTCTTGAATGTGAGATTTGTAATTTATTGTACAGTTTTTGATGTTTTATTTTTACTTTTGATCTTTATATACAATAAAGTTATTTTTCTTTGCATTAAAAGGATTTGAATTACAGAGTGAAATATTTTAAACACACAAACACATTTTATCATTGTATTAATGTATACATGCATTTATTTATAGTTAATATTATTATAAAATTCATATTCAATGATATATAGTTATAATATTTACAAATATTAATTTATTGTCATCCAATTTGTTTGTTTACGAGGAAGCAATTTTTGAATATATGGTATCGACAAATTACTTCTGATGATAATCAATTGTAATCACTTGGTTATAGCAATCTATTGCCAGTTTTCTATCTTTAGGCAAAAAACTTAACATACACGACATCATTATATAAAATATTAAATAAGTTCAAAGGCCTGACAATTTATTGGAAGTGGGAATAATTTTAAGAAAATGGAAATTCAGTTCTACTTATTATCAAAACAATTAAGCATTAATTGTTTCATTGTTAGCTGTGAATTGAATAATTTTAGTTAATATATATGCTAAAGGAAGAGGAAATAGTTATCAAGGATTGTTTTGATCAGCCTAATGACACAATTGATTATTTACTACTGCTACATATAATTTAGTTTAGCATTTATTTGTATAATTTTCTTTATATATAAAATAATTTTTCTATGTAATTGGGTAATGAATATTTGGTAGTTTTCTATCTATCGTGTCAGCCGCATGATGGCGCTATTTCTAGGTAAATTCCTAGAAACATACCGTTTCAGCGGCCTCACCCAATGCAAGAGGCTTCTTTCTATGATAAAACACAGAGTCCCTGCCGGCTGCCACTCTGGCTTTTTTCTATACTAAAAGCACAGACAAATACCTTTATTGGCTGCCATAGTTGGTTGTGTTATTCACTCTATCGTAATACTAGAATGTCTATTTTCTCTATAGTTTCATGTGAATGGATTTCAGCCTGTCATAATTTTTTAAAATTTCATTACAAAAATTTTTTTTTTCAAGTGCTCTAACCTACTGTTACGTTGTAACTTTATTAACAATGTCATGAAGGTTCCATTACGAACGTGTAACCCTCAAAAATTGCTTTTAAGGGTGCGACACAGCAGTATTTCGATGATCACACGAAAATGAGAATTCGTCCATGACAAGTTACTTTTTATATATACACCCAAACAAAAACAACCCAGTTTCTGATTAATTCCTGTCAATACCAAAAAAAAAAGAAAATTAGTTGGGTATCATTTTTAAATTTAGTATTTAAGTAATATTACTTTTTATATATACATACTAACAAAAACAACCCAGTTTCTGATTAATTACTGTCAAAAAAAAAAGCAAATTAGTCGGGAATCATTTTTAAATATAATATTTAAATGTTACTTTTAATGGTATATTCACATTCACACAAACAAAAATAATCCAGTTTCTGATTAATTACTGTCAAAAAAAAGCAAATTAGTCTGGTATCATTTTTAAATTTAGTATTTAAATGTTACTTTTTATATATACACACTAACAAAAATAACCCACTTTTTGATTAATTACTATCAAAAAAAAAACAAATTAGTCAGGTATCATTTTTAAATTTAGTATGAATTTATAAATTTTGTGTAAATTGAAAAATGTATAATTGCGTATTATTTTCTATTAAAAAAATACCGTAACTTTTTATATACACACAAACCACAACAACCCATTTTATGATTAATTACTGTCAAAAAAACGTAAATTATTCGGGTATCATTTTTAAATTTAGTGTGAATTTTTAAATTTTGGTTAAATAGTAATATTATTTACTATAATTTCCTATTACAAAACTAAAGCCGATAGTTATATAGAATCGTAATATGCATGTGTTTTTGGTTAGCATCAACGCCATCAAATGGCTGACACAATAGAATAGAAAAGTACCGAATATTTTATAAAATTACTCTTAAAAATTAAATTACAAAAAGAAATTAAACTTGTAAATACTTTTTTTTATCTCAGTGAAACAAGAGTATATAATTAAATAGTGCAATTGTACTTAATGAATGCTTAATATAATAAATATGCATATTTATAGCCGTGCATGATTTGGTGATAGTGGCAGCAGCCAAGTATGGAGTTCAAGATGTAGGGATAGCAGCCCATCTCTTATCTTTTCTAGTGCTCAAACGTGAATTCTCAATCAATTAATCATTTGATTATTTACTTATTTTATATCTTGGGTAAATAATTTCATGATCAACTATATATAAAATATTTTTTTATAAAGAAAATAATTTTCAAATACATTCAACGATTTTAACTATGACTTTCAATTTTGAAAAACAATATTCTTTATTATTGACATCGAAACTTATTTCAATCTTTCAACATTTTATTTTATTTTTTTGTTTTGTAAAAAAATGATAGAAGTGATATTAAAATATATAAATGTAACTTATACCATTTATTTATGTTTTATATTCTTCTAGACATCATTTCATCAGATGCTGATTTATTTGTTAGAATTATATTAGTCCTACTATAATGATATGTGCAATAAATAATAAAATACTGAATTTAGTCAGCACTGAAGATGCCAGGGAGCAGAGCCCTCTAGTATGTATATAACATTTGTGAATTCTAAAAAAAAAAATTATATTTTATTTTACAAACGGCTACATTATGTCCTAGAAGTTTGCTAGAGAGAATAATTCCTAGAAACTTATTTTGCATTTTAGCAGAATTGGGAATCAAGGGAAGATCCACAGATCAATCTGAAAGTCAATTGTCAAGAATTAACTCTGAGTTAAGAAATTTTTCATCATTAATTTTTATTATACTTATTTAATAACTGCTATGACTAAAACTCAATTCATAATATATTTATAATTGATTACTGAGTGCTAAGTATGTGTGTTTATTCATATATACACATAAGTAGTTATTTAGTAAAATGATATATCTGTAAAAGTAAATGTATGTACGTGTATGCCAAAGGCATACACATTATTTTAAAAAGCACTTAGATTAATTAAATAGTTTTAAATAAAAGAGTAAATCTTACACTTATAAAGATTAGCTATATTGATAAATAATCAGTATTAGAAGAGATATTAATCTTAGTTAAAGTAAAGAAAGCCACTGCCTAATCAGATTTGATGATAATGAAAACGCATTGCTAAAAATAGATAATTGGAATATGAACTGTGCTATCTGATCACAAGAATCGAATATGGGAACTCTAGATATGGACTATCACATGAGCAGCTGATGGCCAATCAAGAGACAGTCTACAACACCCAGGAGTGTGTGTAGAAGAACAAGAACAGTGACTTGCTAGGTGAAGCTCCAGGAATGCAGACATACCATCTGATGGATGCTTGTAACCTCGACTTCACCTTAGCCTTTGCGGAGTTTACCTCCAGACATATGAAAGTAAAACTTACAACAGGTCGTATCGATCTATAATATTATTTTATAAGCCTTCGGGCTCATATTGTTATCTTCATGTTTAACGCTTTGTAAATAAAACTTTGTTACCTTGAAATTACTTGCTGAACCATTTCACATTATTCTTAGTATTTCTTTATTTAATTGTGTTTGCAATCCAGCAGGCAATAGAGTGCCACTGGATAGAGCATTGAGCAAAATCTATTATTTGTACAAATCTGCCAATCTGAAATATAATTATTGAAAAAGATATTTTGTCAAAGGATTTTACTTAGAAGACCTTGCAATTGCCTCTCAACTATTCTACGTTGTAATTAATGAAACTTGATTTTTAAATTCAAGAAATTATATAAATTTCTAAATCTTAAGATAATTTACTAAAACTTGGCATTGGTTTTATAATGGAATAAACATACAAGTAAAAAACAAAGCCATGTGTGGATTTAACACAATGTATATTTTTTGGGAAATAAAATAGTACTGAATTTTCCAATGTGCACACAAACTAAAAGCAAAATAGATAAAAGTTATATCTATTAAAATGATGCAGGTGTAAAATATATTTAGCGTTGGGTAATGCATATTTTTTCTTTTGTTAATACATAAAGCATTCAATTATAGAATACTTTTATCATTATTTTTATTAATAATTTCTATTTCTCTAACACTTGCTACAAACTATTGATTTTGTTTTACTTCAGTGGTATAAATATAATATAGCATTATTTCTGTAAATATACTTATTAAAACAGGCAAAACTCTCCATACAATAGTGCCACTCAGTGCAAGCCAGAGTAATCAATGGATGTCAGAAGGCTTGTGCATAAAATCCCTATCTAATGTCTGCTCAGCCAATATCCCCAGACTAGTTTCTAGCTTGTGGTTTTCGTCAGTGAGGAGCTTTGAATCTGAGAGCACTGCACCTAGATCTTAGGATCTAAAGCAACCCTCCAGCAGCCATATTTTATCTTTACTTAACTACGAGTCTAAAATTGGAAAACATAATAATATTTTAGTGGTTTAATACCAATATCTGTCTAATAGGGTAGTGGTGGCTATGATTATTAAAGAACCAAAGGCACCAAAATGTATGGGTACTGAACTGAGTTCATACCTATATGACTATATAGGTAATAAGCTTGGATTGAAAATATTGTTTTCAATTTTAGACTCATAGTTTTGTAGTTAAGTAGAGATAAAAGATGGCTGCTGGAGGGTTGCATTAGATCTGGTGCAGTGCTCTTAGATCCAAAGCTGCTCACTGACGAAAGCCACAAGCTAGAAACTAGTCTGGGGATATTGGATGAGTAGGCACTAGATAGGAATTTTATGCACAAGCCTTCTGGCATACATTGATTACTCTGACTTGCACTGAGTGGCACTACTGTATGGAGAGTTTTGCCTGTTTTAATAACAGTTATGAGAAAGCATAAGAAATGGTAATCATGTGATGTTTAGTAGTTAAATATACTTATCTGTTATCAAAAAACACTGGAATGTTTTTTATGTTATTAGATTTTATTATTAAATTTTCAATGTTTTAACCTCTTTATATATATTGTCTTTAGTTTTAATACATATTCATATTGAAATTATATACATTATATAAATTAAATAATAAACAAACACTTTAAGATTAAATTTTCATCATTAGTCTTACAAGTATCACCACATATATTTATATTTGTTATACACTATAAGTATGTATTTTTTTGCTATTACTGTTTTTGTCACATTTATATTTAATTGTGAAAAAAAAATCTTTTAATTTCTCTTATTTATTATGATAAAATAAAACAGTCATTAATGCTATTTTAAATATTCCAACTATTAATTATTCAAATTATGTGAAATTGTCTTTTTGTTAGATCATTGAGTATTTTATTAAACATTACATATACACTTTCAATTTTTATTTTATCATTAAAAATAATATAATTATTTTGTATTAAATTAAATACAAATGTGGCAAAATTGATAACAGCAAAAATGGTAAAAAATTGCATATTTATATAATGTATGCCTATTTATGGAACTTGCAAATAATACTTTTGTTATATCAGTGCCAATCTATTTTGACAGATAAAAGATGATCTTTTACCTGATCTTTGACTTATTATGTAGTAATGAATCAAGCATTTAAAAATTTATTTGAATGATAAGCTGTAAAATTATTTATGTGCACATTAAAAATCATCAGAATTTCATTTAATTTAAAATTTAACACTAAGCTTCAGCCTCTTCAAGTATCAATGCTTGATTTATTATTATATAACACCGAAGATCAGATAAAAGCTCATTTTTTGTCCGACAAAATAGATTGGCATTGATATAACAAAAGATGGTATTAATATAATGTCATTTAAATGATTCTTTGGAAATCTAGTTTGTGAATTATCTTAGTAATGTATTCAGATGCGTTGTTCTGTGAATAAGTTTATATTCTTAGCATTACATATTTGATAAGCCAAAAAATTATTTCACGATCATTAAAAAAATCATAATAAAATATATAATTATGAATGTTGGCAGGAGTAATGATGAACATTTTATTTTAATAGTCTCATTGTTTAGTTTTTATTTATTCTATTTGTTTAATTTATAGGATGTATATATATTAAAATTTTGAAAAAAAAACACTGAATTTTTTTTTTGTAGTTTTTATGATTAACTTTGCTTAAGTTGGCTCTTTCGGGAAACTAAAAGGTGGCACCTTTCGAGATGAAGTAGTGTTTATCTTGTGAAATAAATGTTTAAATTGATCAAAACTAACAGATCATTATTCATTTTTTTGAATATTCAAATTGTTTGGTTTGATGTTGTTGACGTCATGGTGTTAGACCACATATTCCATAAGTGGCATCTGAATGAATAGGCTTTGGATATTTGGTATTGATTTACTTAAAAAAATTGTATAAAACATATTTTGAAGATATGTCTGTTACAATATATATATATCTCAATCTCTTTTTCTGTATCATATATATGCATTTTTATCTATTTACAGATGTATACTTCAATCTACTTTTTTCTTGCATCTATATGTTAAACTATTTACATCATCACTGTATGATGGAAATAGTCTAATATATAGCTAGAAGTAAAATGCCATCATCATGAACTTTCAAACCCCCTTTCTTATTATAAAATATCCTTATATGTTTATATATATGTCTTCTTCCATCGCATGCATTTACGTTTCTGTATATAGGCAATTTCTCCCATTTTTTAAATACATCTCTCTCTCTCTATAAATAAATAACAATTTCAACTATGTTTTTTCCAACATCTCTCTTTCAAAATTTATTTTCTCTCTCTATATATAAATCTTTTTCACATTCTTTTTCGTGGTCTTTCTACTTTTCAAATGGGGGAACAAACTTTTTAATCAAGTCTCATTTATTCCTGATAAAGATTTGAATTTAAAAGTAAAATCTTACTATCCCTAATATTAAATTGATTTTTTATATATAAAATATCTTTAATTAAACAATTTTAGAACCATTAAAATGTATTTGACCAATGACAGATAAAAGATTTTAAATAAATTCTCATGAAAATAATGAGTGTTTTAAATATGATAAAAAAAAAAAAAAATAGCTTAGCTAAAATCAAAATATTTTTCCTTTGAAATCTTTTTACGCTACAATCTATCTCTTTGAATATTCTCTTCTAATCTATTTTCAATAAGTTATTCCATTATCATTTTTTGCCCACTTTCTATCCCCTTTTCATGAAGTCTGTTTCATTATTATAATATTCTTTCTCCCCTAAATTGTTTAAAAATTTCCTTCTTTAACACACTTCTATTTCAACTTCATAAAAATTTAGTCATGAATTCACTTTTTTTTTTTATATTTTGGAAAAAATATTTTCATAGTGTAAAATTTTGTAAATTAAATTCTTTTGCTGTATATTTTATATTACATAATTCAATTTTTTTTTTTACTTGTAATCTCTTTAACGATTTTTTATTTGTCACTAAATACATTTTTTATCTTCATACTTATTTTATAATTTTCTCTTCTTTAGTACATCTTTGCTATCTTAATATTTCACTTTGAAAAACAAAATACATTTGTTTTGAGAAAAAAAGTTAGGTATATAAGAAATTAAAGGTTCATGTAGCATAATTTGGAGGAAGACAGGAAAGATTTTACATAGGAATAGAGAGAAAAATATTGATTTGAGAATATAAAAGAATTGTGATAGATATTAGAGAAGATACAAGATTTAAAGGGAATGAGATTTTATAACAGAATCTGAATTAATAGGAACAATATGCTAAATGTCAAATAGTGCACGTTTGGATTGTCAGTTGATGGATATTACTTGGAAGATTATGTGCATTTGTATATCCTAATGATTATATAGTATAACAATCACATTTCTTTACTATTGTACTTAACAAAGAAGAATTAAATAATGTATTCATATTAATTTCATGAAATATGATTACAAAGAAAGTAAAAAAAAAAATTCCTAAGAGATATTATATTAATTATATCAGAAAAGAAACATATGCAATAGTTAACCATTTCCTAATTTAGAATATATATATTCTCAAAATTAATATATATACTTCACATTTATATTAAAATAGTTTGTGACAGAAGAATAAAGAACTCAGTATAATCTTTTTTTTAGATCTATGTTCACTTATCATAATGACTTTTTAACTTTACAATAATCTAACATATTTTTTACTTATTCCTATATAATACATGAATTTAGGCATGCTTATCTATTCTATATATAAAATGACAGTTTTATGTAATAGAAATAGAAGCAAATGATGCAGTTCATTAAAAATCCTAGACGTAAATCTGTTAATAAGGGAATAAAATTTCTCCTATCTGACCACTATTATAAAAAGAACAAACTGTTGTGAAAAATAAAGCAGAAATAGAGCATTTGCAGTAAAAAATACAGTATTCTTAAGAAATATTAATAATTATTTATCTAACTCTACATAGATAAAATGACAATTTTATACAACACAAATTGAGATTATTTTAAATTATAGTTGTTAAAATATATATTTTTCTTTTTTTAAAAAAGAAATATATTTAAACTAATGTTATTGAAATAGATGTTTTTATATGTATTGTTAAATTTAATGCATTATATTAAGTTGTTAAAATATTGACTTATTGTGTTACATAAATCTTCTTCTACACTCTTTATTACTGAGACGGAAAGTTGTGAAGAGCTTAAGATATTTGAATCTTACAATATTTTTATTTTTAATTTAAATTAATGTCATTGTATTAGATAAATGTTATTTTACATTCTTTATTATTGACATTGAAAGTTGTTTCAATCTTTTAGCATTTTTTTTTTTATCTTTTGAAAAAAAAAATGGTGGAAATGATATTAAAATATATAAATGTAATTTATACTTATACCATTTATGTTTTACATTATTCTAGATATTGTTTTATCAAATACTGATTTATGTGACAGGATTATATTACCCTGCTATAATGATGATATATTTGTGTTAAATAATAAAATACTGAATTTACTTAGCACTGAAGAAGCTTCCTAGTATGTAAGAGTCAAAAGAATTTATAAAAGGGTAGTAAGAAAAGAAGGAATTGTTAAAATTGGTTATTTGAGTATGCAAAGTGATAGGAGACCAGAAAAGTGGCTGGAATTAAACAAAGCAGTTAAAAATGAAGAGCTTTAGGAATTAGCAGTAGTGGAAACATATCTAAGAAAAGAATAAGAACCTACACTGGAAGACTTTGTATGGCGGGGCATAAATAGAAAAGAAAAAAGGAATGGTAGCATAGGAGTTATGTCAAAAAAATATTTAACTACTGCTAAGTGACAAGAACATTTGTGGTTTGAGATAAGGTTATGAAGACAAGAATGGGTGGTGGCAATAGTGTATATAGCCACTGGAAATAAACTATAATGGAATGGAACAGTAGCACATGTGTATGCCTAGTTAAGGATATACAGAGTTAAAAAAAGGGGGAAGAAAGTAATGGTTATAGGGGATATGAATGAGCATATTGAAGAAATTGATGATGTGGATATCAAGAATGGACAGCTTTTGAAATTTTTTTATCAGAGTGAATTTGAACATTGGAAATTTATCAAATATTTATGAGGGGTAATTCACTTGATCTAGAAATAATATATTTCACACAATAGATTATACATTAGTAGAGAAAAAATACAGAAAATTAAAATGTTTGATAATGAAGGGAAAGTATGTAATAGTGATCATATTTCTTTATAATAGAAATGGTTAATAATGTGAATGAAAATAGTAATAAATTAGAAAGGATAGTGAAAAATGTGGATGGAGAATGAATGATAAGTTAGAAGATTATAAAATAAAAGTAGAAGAAATCATGGAAAAGTTTATGGGAGATGAATATAAGGACTGGTGTGGTGAAGTAGAAAAAGTGGCAAATAGGGTTTTAGATGAGAATATTCAGAAGAATAAAAGTAATACTAAAAGTGAGAATTAGTTAAAGTATAAAAGAGAGGGAAAAAGCATGCAGAAAATATAAATGTGCTACTAAAAACAAAGAAAGTGAAAAAGATGTTAATATAAAATAGGAAAAATATTTTTTAAAAAAAGGAAATGGTTAAAATAAATAATTATAGAGAGTGAATGAAATTAAATAGTAAAATATTGGAGGCTATTTATAAAAGTGGAAGAGACGGGAATAAAAAATTCTGGAAATATATTACAAGAAGGAATGTAGGGGAGAGAAAGAAATAGTATCATGAGGAAAAAGAGTATAGCTCTAGAGAAGAATTAGAAACAATCTTAAATAAATAATGTAATGAATATTGTTAGATATGAAACACAATAACAAATGTAAAAGCATATAGTAATGGAAATACAGTATTAGGTTTAGGGAAAATGAATGAGGCAGGGAAGAAATTAAAAAGTGGAAAGGCAAGAGGTTTAGATGAATGGGCAGCAGAGAAGACAGAACAGAAGAAAGAATTTGCAGATAGATGCAAGAGTAAGGCTATTATTTAAAGGAAAGGGTAAGGATCGTAGAAAGTTAAACAATTAGACTGATAGTGATAACATCAGTGTTATGTAAAGTTTTTGCATATATGGTGCATGGAAGAGTGGCAAAACGGATGGAAGAAAATAATATAGTAGGAGAAAAGGAAGGAGGTTTTCGATCAGATAGGCATATAGGAGATAGTTTATTTGTAGTCACACAACTTATAGATATGAGTAGGAATACGGGTAGACAATTGTCTTTATAGATATAGAGAAGGCATATGATAGAGTAAATAGAAATAGATTACAGGTAAGTTCAGTAAATTTGGGAATGGGTGGAGCTTTAATGGATCTTATTAAGAGATTGTATGAAAATAATTGCTCTAAGTATCAATTAGGAAATATAGAATCAGTTAGAGTTAAATGTGGGGTAGGACTAAGGCAAGAATGCCCTATGTCATCTATTTTGTTTTTGTTATATTTGAGAGGGAGAAAGCAATAGAAAGAAGGATAGAGATAGCATTAATAGGTGGCAAGGGAATGTATATATTATCAGGTCTTTTATTTGTTGATATGTTCTTGTGCACAGAAAGTATGGAAGTTATGCTAAAGACATGGGTAAAGAGATGGGTATTGTATTTAGTGAAAAAAAAACAACAAAAGTAATGATGATAAATGCTGGGGAAAGAGAAGGGAAAGAATTTTTATTGGGAAATATAAAGTTAAATGTGGTAAATAGGTGTCTTAAGTAATCCAAGAAATTGCTTGGATGAATGGGAGAAAAAATTGATAAATGAAGCAAAGAAAAGAAAGGGACTGATAAAGAAATTAACAGTGTTTTCATATAATAAGTATGATGTAGCAAGAATTGTATGGCAGTAGCAGGGTTAACTTATGCCAATAATGTGTTATGTATTAGTAAAGGGATGTTAGATTACTCAGAAAAAGTACAAAGTAGGAAGACATGTAGATGTGTGGATGGTAAAGGAGGCAATTCAAGGAGAAATGGGATGGTCAAGTTTTTATGAGAAATGCAAAAAGCAAAATGAAAATGTTCAGTAGATTACAATTTATGGATAATAAGAGAATAGCCAAAATAGTATTTAATTAGATTGTGAGTAAAGGACAGGCAACAAGATGGGCAAGAAAGGTAGTACGATATGCAGAAGATTTGGATAAAGACTTTATGTCAGTATACTTATACAAAAGGTGGAATGATTGTGTTAGGAGAATTGTTGAGTGTTATAGTGGCAAGAAATGGGATAGAAGAAAAGATGCATTAATAAAAAATAGGGAGTTTGAGAGATGGAGAACTAGTATGGAGAGTAAAAGGAGTTTAAATATATATAGAAGTAAACAGAATATTGGGTGCGAGTTAATTTATAATAATAGAAAAGTAAGTAGTTTATTGTTTAAGACTCAAACAAGATCATCAGCAACAAGGAAATATGTACATAAATGGAGAAATGAGGGTGATTTAGTCTGCAAGTTATGTAAGGAAGGCATGGCAAATATTAGGCATCTGTTAATTGAATGTAAATGCTTACAAGCAGAAAGGATACAAATAATGAAGTTGTGGGAGAATAAATATAAACAAAGTGATTATACAGAAAGTGAGTTCTTGGTTTTTATGCTGGAATTGGAAAAAGATAAAGGGGATTTAGATATAAAGGCCATAGAGTGGGCAAAGATAATGTTGTGGAAATGGGATGGCACAGGATAGAGAAGAATATGGGAAAAACTTAAGGTGGGGAATGGAAAGAGAAGGTAAGGTGGCTAACAGGTTTCTCTGGGCAAAGTAGCTGAGAGATTCCTGACTCAGAGAAAGGTGAAGCCATAGTACAGTGTATCGCATCAACAATTGTGAATTCTAAAAAAAAATTAATTATACATTATTTTACAAATGGCTACATATATATATATGTGAATACAGTTTTCATGTTCTGCATATGCTAGTTACTATTATATCTTTAATGTTTTATTTGGATCTCTTCTGCCATTGTCTGGATAGCTTTCTTTAGTTGGTGTTATAATTATAACAAGCAACTAAATGTTGAAAAACCTGATAATTTGCATTCACACTTTTTTTTGTTCATGAAAATATTTTATTAGTATCTCAATAATTTACAAAATTGCATTTAAAAAAAAATCAATTACTGTAATTAAAATCAACAACACATTTTATTTAATATTCATGTAGAAATAACAAATACATTTTATATACAGCTGTACACTATATAGTATCTTAAAATATATAATCATTTTACTTATTGGATGTCCAGTTAGAAAATGTACCATACAATGTATTACATTTTTTTAATACTTGTACAGTATTTTTTATAAAGAAATTAAAAACAAAATTTAAGAATTAAATTCATTTTTTTTATATATAATAATCAAGAAAAAGTTTATTTAAGAATTTAACAATTAAAATTTGTTTTCCATTTTTATTTATTTGTCCCCATCCTGTATGATTCAGCATCATGACAAATTTAAAAATTCCTAGATTGATTTTCAACTAAGAAACAAATACATATATATCAATTTGGTCAGTTGAGTGGAATTATTTTATTTTGGTCCATCACTTTTGTGCTTGGAGTCATATGAATTCATGACCAGTAAATCATAGAATTATTTAAAGAAAACATGGAAAACTAGAGGGGATGGTTAAATTACTCCTGCAACTTTTCATTTTTTTTTATTTAAAAAACTACATTACAAAAATGATGGGGAAATATGCAGTCATGACAATCCATACACACTAATGTTGCTTTTTTAAATTTTGTTTTAAAAATATATTTAAAAAAACAACAACATTAAATGTATTTTTGAATGTTGTTTAATTAATAGATGATATAAGTTAGTTAAAACTTAAATTTGCAAATTGTTGTAAAAAGTAGAAAATGATGATGACATCCGATATGAAAACTTACAAGAATTATTGCAATTTTCAAAATAAAATATTTAATGATTTACAAGTGTGAAGGAATAGTTGCATTCAGACAAAAATAAAATAGGATTTTGATTTTAAATTCTTCATTTTAAATAAATTTCTGGAAATCAAATATTTATATCCCCTTTTTTTTTTTAAATAGAAAAGAAATACTTAGCTAATAAATTTCAACTTATAATTATTAAGTTAAAAAAGACAAAAAGAAAGGAAATATCCCTGATAAACATATATAAGTCATTAAATAGTTATGTACAAGCATGTATGTAAATCAAAAATCTAGCCCCATAGAAGATTTAGTATGTCATATACAAAAAATGATCACTTAGAGTAAAATTGAACGTTTTTATGATCTAATGCATATAATTATCATTATTTTGATGATTTCCAGCTATACTTCAATGCTTTTTTATTTTTGCAGACTTATTCCATGGCAGTTCTAGTTAATAATAACAGAATGAAATAGACCTTGTGCTTTTGTAAACAAAAAGTAATGCTACCTTATATTAAATCGCAGAAATTTTTAATTTTAAGTAGTTCAACAGGTCAGGAATTCATTATACAATCATTAGTAAGACCTTTGTTTATCTTAGAAAACAAATGCATCTGCACATTTAATACCGATTGTTTTCATTGTATAAAGTCCGCTTAGTCCAGGTACCAAACAAACTATATCAAGATTGTCATATGGAATATTGTCATTGCTTTCCTGCAGCACAGATAAGCATATATTTAGTGATGAAATAGTATTGAGGCTATTGAAAATCCATTGAATTGAGAAAAGACATATATAGCACTGCCCAAGAGTTGAGTAATTAGTTACTTTATTAGGAGATACAATAAGTGATCCATACCCCCCCCCCCCCAATTGTAACCAATAAATCAGATTTTGATATGTTAGAACATTTCTAAGAAAATAAATAGAGTAACAGCCTAGTTGGATGGCCATGCTGATCTGCAGACTTGCTTCCTCTGGATTTCTTAAATCGATTGTTTGATAAAATAACATCAGAATTTGAAACAAGAATTTTCAGCTGGGTTATAAATTATTTAAAAGATAATGGGTATTAATTTATGCATCTATTATAATTTTGGAATCATTATATAAATATTTTTTAAGTAACTCTCTACAACGAATTTAATTTTTCATTATAAATCTTCCAAGGACTTGATTTACTCTGTATATAAAAATATACATATATGTGTGTGTGTGTTATGTAGCATATAATTAAAAAGGAAATCTAGGTATTAAATATCCAACTTTAACAATCAATTTTTTAAATATGCCATACTGTTATAAAAGATTTTACAAAGTTTGCATTTTAGAAACTTTAAATAAATAAAAAAAAAAAAATTAAACAAAAAAATTGATCTGTTAATTAAAAACTGTATACATATTAAAAAATAATGTACACTCAGATGGCATTTAACAAATAAAAATATATATAGATGTCTGATCTTTTCAAATTTAATATATATATTATAGCTGATATTTCCAAGAAAAAAGTCACAACACATGCTAAAAATAATTCATAATATTTTGTTATTAATATACAAATATTTACATGAAAAACTTGATATATTTACATTTAGGTGCATGTCATTTGTGAAATGACTTTCAATCTTGTCAATTTTCATCATCACTAGTGACTTGACTAGACACAAACTTTTTCCTGTAAATAAAAAGTTAAGTTTAAGAAAATAAAGTTGGCTATTTTAATCAAAACCAATTAGTTATCAAAACTTACAAAATAAAAAGTACACTTTCAATTTAAAAATATATCAATTATTTGATAAAAATATTACTGGACAATGAGTTTTCTTAATGAATATTGGAATTCGTTATCCTTTTTGTTCTTGTTTGTTATAAATTGGCTGAAACGTTTCGAATGTTGGCTAAAGAAAAGATTTATTACATGTATTTATTTTTATTAAATGTAGCTGAATGTGCTTTCGATTTAGAAAACCAGATTTATAGCACTCGTGGGTTGGATGGGTATACTGCAGTATTTATTGATGAATTACTAATTATTTAAATTAGCTATTTAAATATTCCACTTGCTTGAGAATTGGATACCGTTTTCCTTTTTGTTGAAGACATGGTTGTTGTAAAGATATATGGATATCAAGTTATTAGAATAAATGTTTAATTATTTCAGGTTTATTTATTCATAAATACAAAAAAATTCTGGCAAAAGTGATGCATCTTGAAATTTTTTCAGAGAAGAGAAGCAAATCTAGTAAATATTTGGGACTAAAATAGATTTGATATTGATGAACAGCATTTTTGTGTTAAAATACTTTGTTAAATAAGCATTCCATATAAATTTAAAGGTGAAAATTAGAATACACATATATTAAGCCAAATATATCAATTTAAAATTAAAAAACTAGCTAATATCAAATTAAAAATTCATTACCAATAATTTTCCCCTGACTAGTTTAGCTTTTGGCATTTGATATATAAATTTTCATTCATACATTTTAGAAAAACAAGTTACAATAAACAATATTCAGGTTCAAATTTTAAAACTTGAGTAATTTCCAGTTATGTTCTGCAATATGAAAGAAAAAAATGTGAAAATAATTAATCCATTTAGAAGAATTGGATATCTAGAAATTTGGAAAAAAAAATGTTATAGGAAAGAATTGATGGTGACAGACATGATATTCATATCAAATTCTTAGATTAATCTAAGAATCATTAATGGTCTAAAATCTTCCAACTTATCATTGCTCTATTAAGATACATAAACAAATAATAATTATAAAACAAGGAAAGCTACAAAAGTGTGTGGAATAATGCTACCAAGAACTATATATTAATAAAACAGAAAAACAAAGCACTCTGTAAAATTATAAAAATTAATATACCAGATATTACAAATTATACACTAAAGTATGAAGGAATTGAGTAAGAGAGGAATCAAAAGTGAAATACAGTTGACAGAACAGATGTTGGAAAAATAAAAATATTCAAATGGAGATGGGATGGACATATTATTAAAATATATAATATATGGAGAACTGATGTTCTAAATTTGGTCACAATCGTATACAAAAGACTACACATAACTGTGTATAAAATGGATAAATAAGAAAGCACATATTTCAATACATTAAGAAAAGAAGCTATGAAGTGAAGATGATTGGAATGATAATATCAAATTTAATGATCAAATAATAATATTTTACTAAATCACGAAAGTAAATGGATTATTCATTGAACTTTTTGAAGTTATATATTAAGTTTACTGCCTGAAGTCAAATTAGTGTTACAGCCAAGCAATAGTGCTTGATTATGTGATGATGCTGTTATTGTGATAATTCATTCGCCCACGAAGATTCTCTGAACCAAAATTAATGTCTCCATTTAAATCACTAGATGTGTTATACCAAGGCTTCCCATGTATGATCCAATCATTATGTATCTCTTTCTATTTTTAATTCTCTATTTTAATTAAATATATATTTTTTCTATTTTTTATTTATCACCAATTCTTTTGTATTAACATGATTAAAGAGATAGTTTACTTTTTACAATAAGATATAATTGATTGTTGTAACTGTAATTCACATTTTCATAATCTCATGAAAAGCTAAAGCAATGTTAATGTTAGAAAAATTATATAAATATGAAAACTGTTAGAAAAAGTTTAGAAAGAAAATTATTAATAGATTTTATTGGTTACATTAAGGTATATACATTATATCAAGTTTACTGTCTCAAAGTTAATTTCACAAAAAGTTCTTTTAATCCATTTAAGAGAAATAGTATCCTTATTTGATTTTAGGTCAAAAGATGTACAACAATTAAAATTTTAATGAGTGATTAAAATGAACATGATACATGAAGGAGTAATAAATAGATTTAAATGCAAACATACCTTTTGGGAGTCTTTTTTTTGTAGGCTACAACTTTGGATGCCAAACCCCACTAGCATTTTGGAACTGGAGTAAAAAATATCAAGGCTCAGTCATATTTCTCTTTTATTTAGTTAGGATTTATTTCCAAACAAAAAAAAAAAAGTGGATGTTGATTTTATGATGCATTATGGGATGAACAAAATAAATCTAAACCTCAAACTGGAATTTTAATTAATGATCTTCTGTTTGATAATAAACTATTATCTATGCCATTTCACATTCTATTGCTAATAAAATTCATATTTTCCAAATACATTTAGATATTAATTAATAAAATAATAAATTTCCACTATAAATACATAACCAAGTAAATATAAAAAAAAATGCAAATAATTTCTTCATAAAATTACCTTGACTCAATCCTCAAGCATTTTGGGCATTTTTCTGGAACAAAACAAGCTTTATGAAAGCAAGACTGGCACACTGAAAAAAAAAAAAAAATTTAATGGTTTATAAATATTTGTTTTAAAGACTTGTGGTTTAATAAAGAAAAATCAATATTTTATCATTTTCATTCAAAATTACACTAACATTAGAGAATTTACAAATTTTCTCATCTTTGAAATTTGTATGGTTTTTCACATAAGAGAGATTTCTCTGATTTAATTGCCTCTGTTCAATTTGTTTACTAATTGAGAATCAAGTGATATTATGTCTCATTTTTAAAAAAAATATTACTTGAACAAAATGTGTATTATTTTGAAAATGTGTGATACACTGACTGCTGAGACTTTCTCTGACAATGAATTTCAATGTAAACTGTTCAGTGTTTTTCAAAGTTTTAGTAATTACATATTTTTTTAAACTTTTTTATAATTCAAATATAAAATGCAGTTGCATTTATCTTATGGGAGACTACTGCAAAGAAAAAAAACATGCTATACTCCTGAATTAAGGCTAGAATGGTGACTGCATTTAGTTTTTTGCAGAGTAATATCTGATTTTAATAATAATTGAGTTGTGAAAATGTGAATTCATTTCAAGGGATAATATTTGGGTCAAATCTTATCTTAGAATTTGTTTGTGATGGCTTTAATACTTATTGTATACAGATTCATTCACAAAGAATAAGAGCAGTTATGGATTTGAGTTTTTTGTATTTACTATTATTGTATTAGCAATATTATAAATTAGTGTGAGTGATAACATTTTAAAAACTGATTTATGAAGAAAATTATAGATTAGTGAATAAGTTAAAATTTACTAATGTAAAATTGAATAGATTTTATTTCACATGCACTTATTGCCAATATTAAGGATGGAGTTTATTGTATAAAATAGTTTTTTGGTCATGATTTAATGAATTAATATTCATGAAATCATAATGAGCAAAGAACAAGAATAATATCAGATGAACTCTGCAATGACATACAAAATTAAGTGACTCCTTTATATAATTTTTGGGAATGCTTAACTTCATCAATATGTTGTGTTAATATTTTTAGAGGTTCATTATAAGAACTTAATAGCTTTTTTGGGTAATTATCTGGTAATAACTTCATGAATGGCTGTTTATTCTTAGATATGTGCAGTAGAATTAAGAGAAAATCTAAATGTATTCAATTTTTCATAATAACAATTTTGGGTTTAAGCCAGTTTTAAATAGGATTACAAGAGAATGTATCTATTGTTTCTTCTGCAGTTACAATTTCTAGATTAATATCAGATTCAAGATGCTTAAAATTTTTTATAATGAATCATAGACTCAGCATTTGAGGGACTCCCATTAAGGATGAAGACTGCATTGTATTATAATTTTTTTGTTTTTCTTTTATGCAGTGTCAAGCAAATAATTTTTAAAAACATTTGTATAAAGTCTCTTAGAAAAGAGAATAGATAAAGTTACTTAATATAGGATAGTTATTGTATTTATCCTGAAATGACATAAAACATTTCATTTTTAAAGGAAAAAGAAGAGATAACCATTTATTAACAGAAGAAAGTTTTATCTTTTAAAAAAAGACAATATCAATTTTATTATTTTTACTGATATCTTAATGTGCATATTTACAAAAATAAAATTGTCTTAATATGACCAGAGATTAAAACAGGTAAAACTCCCCATATAGTATTGCAATGGTGATCATGTGATTTTTATTGGCTTACGGTCAGAAAGGAAGCAATTCAATTTTCATTATGAATTGGAATACAAATGAACCAAATGTTTTAAATGAAATCAATGCTTTTAGATAATTTAATGATGTTTATTATGACCTTTAAATAAATTATTTAAATCCTTATTTTTTCATAACAAAAAGTAAGGCATGGTCAACAAAATTTTTTTTTTTTACATCTTATTAACCAAGTGATATCATAATAGCTGGTACTGAAATATAAATATTAGCTTTTAATTTTTTTATTTACATTTGTCATTTCTAATTTTTTTGGTCTTCCTATCTTTATCATTGTTTCTTTATCAATAGAAGAACTTAAAAAGTCCAAATGGTTTTATCAATAAAGAATTAATTAGTAATATTTGTTGACAAATTTGTTCATTTTGAAATAATAACAATCCTAAAATATATATTATAAAATATATACAATATAAGGCTTAAAGCATATTTAAAGATTGTTTCTTACTGATATGTGATAATTTTAATAAAAATATTTTCAATACTTGAATGACAATAATAAAATTTTTTGTATAATTTACTCAGAAAGTGGGCCAAAATACTGATTAAATTATTATAAATATTTTCAAACTATTATTATGATATAGCTGGCATAACTTTATACTACTTTGCCAGTACGATCATACCGTGTTAATAAACAATTGCATGAGTTCTTAATACTGCATGAATTTAATTAAAAAATGGATTATTCACATGTCAAAGACATTGCATGTGAGAAAATGTTATAAGAGCTCATCAACAATAAGCTAGAATAAATTCTTGATTTTATTATTTTTTTCTATGGAAAAAAAAAAGTTTAGAAAACTTCTAAAATATTATAAATATGAAAATGTTATATAAAAAAAGAGGTAAATGATTAATATATGGACCATGATGTTACTGGCAAATTATATACTGTATATATGGTTAAAACATCTGTATTATAAAAGTGTGCGTATTTAAAAGGGATATCATTTGCAGTTTGCTAATGTTTGTAAATGTTTCTATCCAAAATAAGGATTGGAAATCAAATAATGTAAATATTTGAATTTTACTACAAATTCTCTGGGAAATAAACAGAATATCTTAACAAAATTGGCATTTTGTGAAGTGATTGAATCTATAAAAATAATCAAATGTTTGTTGATCTAATACCAGAAGTACAAAGTTGAACTTCATTGAAGGGGAATATTCTCATAGTCCTTTTCTTCATAATTTCACTGCCATAAAATAGAAAAAAGTGGTGACTAGATATAAAAAAAAAACGAAAGTCAGTTATAAAATAAACTTCACAATATAAGTTTTTGATGGGAAGAATTCTAATTTGAATGATAGTTTTAACAGTTTTTTTAATGCTATATTTATCTGTCAAAGGATTTTGAAGTACTTTAATGGATAGTAACATTAATACATTTATTTATAAATCATACTTTAAAAAAATAGTACTAACTGTTTTTACTTTTAAAAATACCATATTCAAGGCTGCTTCCTCCTAGAAATTTTTCAAATATTATTATTCAAAATGCCAAACCTATCTCTTCCTCATCATTTTTTCCAAGAAAATCAATGATACATTCTAGATTAGGATTTGAAGTCTTAGATAAACAACTTAGTTGCAGAAGCAAATTTTTAGATGATAATGGAAATAGTCTAACATAATGTACTACTTAGTGCTGAATAAAATTATTATTTAAGTTTAATACATGCATGAAATTTTTCATGCTATTACTTTTGTGAGTGATAACACTTGAGCCTTTTTCAACAGGATAATGCACAATAATACAATTCCATAATCTTTTACAATATGAAAATAATTTTCTAATGTTTTTTCATGACCAGATTGTTTTACAGATAACTTATCATGAAGCACATATAAAATTTTACTGGATAATACTTGCACCTGTATTATCAAAGATCCCATAACACATAGGCATTAGACAAAATCCTATAGTCACATATAAACCAGGATTTCATTGGAATTCTTTATCACTGCAATCTGCATGACTGTATTTTTATACATAGTGGTCACACAAAATACTATCCATTATAATATGATTTTCTTATTAACCTAACTAATATTTTGTTCTGGAAATTAAGCAATTTATTTACATGATGTTTTATATAACTTCTCGTTTCTATTTATCTCTTGTGGGAAATGTATTTATATATTGAGCAATATATATATAAAGTAGACAGTGTCAAAGATGTGAGTGCAGGAAGTTTGATATTTGTAAATCAAAATTTAGTAATTTAATATATATATATGCACACATATAAACACACACTGTCAAAGAATGAAAAAAAAATTAAAGGACTATTGTATAGTGATTTATTTTATAAAAATTTTGTTTAAATGTCAAATTACTTTTCTAACCTAAAATTTTCACAGAAACTTTAAAAAGAAAACTGAAATGATGAAATAAAGATATGGATCATAGTTTTTATTAATAATCTTTATTGCTAGAGATAGGAAAAAATTAAATTTACAAACCTTCCTCCCCTCCACACACACACACAAAGGGAATTAATAACATTCTGAAAATTGAAGAGACATACACACGAGCATCCACATGAAGTAATTAAATGTAAACACAGATTGATGTATGAACTTTTTTAAAATGATACTACTTATATTATACTGAAGCCAGGAAGAACTCCAGACCTTGAAAAATGCAGAGAGAGATTCAGAAAAGAGAAATATAAATTGAGAGATAAAGTAGGTAAAATGATGTGTATATAAATGTTATTATTTACCTGAACACTGAGTAACTTTTTGTAACTGGAATGGAAAAATAATATCCCGGTCATTGTTACAGAATTCACAAATAAATCCTTTTGCAAGGCAAAGCTGAAAAAAAAAAAAAAAAATCAAAAAAACATAATAGTAATCTTCATTCTAATACAAAATGAATGTGCATTAAAACTTATAATTTTAAAGAAGACAATAAACATATAAAGCTAAATATGTTAAGAACTGGAAGCTTTCTGACAAACCACTATTAATTTAAAACAATTACAATCATTAATCTTCATATACAATAATATGAATTGAATGTCTATAAATTAGAGCAATCAATCTCATGACTTCACATACATCTTTATTTTGAAAAACTAGAGTTGCTTTTCTTGTATCATTCACTTATAATATTAAAAATGAATAATTTAACTGAAAAAAAAAAAAACATTATGAAAATAATATAATAATTAATATTATTGAGAATTTCAATAACAAGTTTTTCATATAATTTTTTTTATCCTCATGAATTTAATTGCAATTAATATAATTAGTCTGACATTTATTCTTTTTTTCCTCTTACCATGTTATATCTTACTTATATACATTCATAATAATCCCATATAGTTATTTTTTCATTAGCAGTAATTCCTTACTTCATAATTTGTATCAGAACATCATCTTATAAGAATGTTCTTGCTCTCTGACCAAAAGTGTCTACTATAATAATAAATAGAGGTCTCTTTCCTATATGTGATCTCAAATGTTTTATATCTTAAGTATTCCTGATGTCCAACATTCATTTAATTGTTATTAATTAACCTTCTTACTTTATCAGCAGATGAAAGAAAAGTTATGCTTTAAATATTTAACATAATTTAATAGGAATATTTTCTTATCATTTTCACAGTCAATTATACTTTATAATAATTATATCAGTCTAATTATTCATCAATTTAACTGAATATTTTCTAATAAAAGCTCCACATATCAATCATATACCAAAAAGCAAGTTCCAATCCAGATTATCTCCTCATTGTGAATTCCTCTCTCATTTTCCTCCTTAAAACCTCGTGGATAGTTTCTTCCTAAAGATTGCTGATATTCAATCTTTGCCCTGCAGGCTATTACTGATTCTTAGATATTTTTTTATAAAGTTCTCTCACAGTATTTATAGTAAAATGCTATTGTTTTCATAAATCTACATTCAGCAATAAAAAAAAGTTTATTTAAATCATAAAAGTATAACAAACTTCATTTAACACATTTTCTGAACTGTATAAGTCTTATGCTTGAGCTACACACTTAATGGTTTTATATTTTAAGTAAAGCTTAAAATTTAGCAATAATAATAATTTAATAAAATATATAAAATAATTTTCTAACAGAAATTTGTTGAATCTTAAAATATTGTACAATTAATTTTATATACATTATATTGGATGGAGTGGATGACAGTGGGGAGTTTGAAAGTCTGAGTTCAAATCCCCGTTAATTACATCTAGGATAAGTGTATACATTATATTTCAATATTACAACTTTGTATTAAATTTAGATTATTTCATGAACCTATCTACATTTGACAATAAATTAAACTAACAAAAATAAATAATATTAAACAGATTTGTTACAAATAATTTTAAAAGACAGAAAATTTAACAAAACTAAATGTTTTAATTACTTCAAGATCTATATAAATCTTTCTTTTTTTTTTGTAAAAAAAGTAAATTATAATTTAATAAAATTTAAAAATAAACATTTTCTGAATACAACCTGAAAATAGTAGCAATATAAAATATATATTTCATAATCCAAAAGGTAAGAAACACACATGATCTAAATCACTTTCTCGAAGCTTCCCTAGTCTTTGCTCTTTTCTTCAAATCCTTAAAATATCTTTTCCATAAAACCATTTTCAACTTCTCTTATGCTTGCCATTATTTCTTGATAATTTTTCCGTCTCTTCATGCATGTCTAGGCAAATTCTTCTTTCACTTCCCTTAATTTACTCACTTACTATTAACTTAATACAAAGCTTTAATAGCTCTGATCTATCTACCATAAAGTAAGATGCCATTTTCTGGATGTTAAAACTATGAAAACCTTAATAACTGAAGAATTATGGCATAAGAATGAAGTTTCTTATGAGACCCAAACAAATTTCCTGTTTTCTTAGATATTAATGGATCTCATAAACAAGCTCAAAATTACTTAATGTCAATGTGCTTAACAACTTCAGAATTGAAATTTAACAATCTCATACCTGTCATGGAAACCATGATCATGTGGTTAATGGCTATCAATGTATGCATACAAAAGCAGAATTGCAGGACTTTGTAAAGATACTAGAGTGAATATCTGGTTGGAATCTTTATAGGTTCCTTTATATTGTTTTTAAATAGTTAGTTATGAAATCAAATAAGTAAATTTTCAGTAAAATATTTGATTTTTCCTCTCACTTTCTCTTTACAACATTTCTCTATTTTTTCCAATTTATCTTTTCTATTTCCCTTCAAAGTCATATTTTTAAAGCCCACAATATAATTTCCTCCCTCTTCCTAATTATCCAAATTTCTGTAGTCATATAAAACTCCAACCAAACTTTCAACAAATCTTTTTCAGTGAGCTACAGAATAGATGTTTATACTATAAAAACTCTAGCTATTGTATTTTTTTCATTAAAAATAAGCTGATTTCACTGTTATTTTTGGTTTTTTAACTATTTTCAATAATTTCAAAAGGGAGGGGGAGAATCTTGAACATACAAACGTGATTGTTTCATATTATTTATATTTTATTCATAATAATAATAAAAAACCTAATTTAGGACCAAGATAATTCATAATCTTTTATTTAATATTTTTTAAATTATTATAAAAATTTGTTAATTGTGAAAGAATATTTTCTTCTAAATATAAAGCAAAAAAAAAAAAACCCGCAATAAATATTAATAAGATGAAAGATCCATCTTTTTCCAATTTCAGAAGTCATAATATAAAGCAAAAAGTATGTTATTAGGTACTATGTGGTAATGCAAGCCAGTCTTCTATCGTTATTTTCTAATAAATTGGATTTCTTCTGATAGAAGACATTGGATTTAAACTGCTGTTTATTCAATAGTCATCTTTTACTATCTTATTATTCTAGTCAATGATTGAATAATTTATCATTCTAAGGTTTTGAAATAAGACAATCAGATTACATAATTATAAAGGATTGATGCTAGTTCAGCAATTATATATTTTAGTAATCAGATCTAGACCAATATCATCTTCGATTTTTTGATTAAAAAAAATATGAAAAACTAGGAAGTATCCATTGATTTTCTCTTTAGCTTATATTAAATGATACTGTATTAGGAGCAATAATGTACTCTATTTACTCCACAGACATCGAAGTAAGATTGAGCACCATATGATAATTCTATATTCACATTTCCAGATTAGTTTTTACTATCAATTCCTCAATGAAGAAAGCCAATAGTGAAAAAGTAGTCTGGAGGCATAGATAACCAATTAAAATACATTAATTATTCAACCTTACAATATATGGTTTGGAATAGTGTAAATAAAAATGAATTATACTGAAAATAACAGAAAGTCATGATGTTTTGTTTGGTATTAATTGCATTAACAAAATCTTATCTTTAATTCTAAAAGTGATTTACATTATGGCTTCTGGATTGGAAAAGAGATATTGTTAGTGACAATTACTATAAGATGTCTGTGAATATGTTGGTTACTAAACTGATTTCCTTTTGCAATATTTTTTTGCAGCCTAATTGAAAAACTTCTTGAAAATTTCATGGGAATATTTGAGCAAAAACTAATTACTAATATTAGATATATGAAATTTCTATATTTAGAACTTTTAATAGATATTCACAGCTTTATCTTGAATAAAAATTCTAGTTTATATAGTAGGTCTCTTTAATTTATCTTCTCAACATTTCAAAGTTAGAATTATACTTTATTTTTTCAAGCTAAGTATTTATATTGTAGTTTTAATATAATTAATGAAAACAGCAACATTCTGATTAATATCAGTAACATCATATGATTTTATTAATCTACTCATATACTACAAACTCATCTATTGTAAGCCTGAGTTTTCAATGAACACCGATTGTAATCACAACACAATAGCCACAACCACTGATTAATTTCTGGATTTCCTTTTATTAGTGGGGAATTAAATTCAAACCTGTAAACTTTAGAGATTTTGGAATAAAGACTAATAAGTTGAATAATATAAATGAAGAAAAGGTGAATCTTAAGCCATTTCTGATGAAAGCAAAAGATCAGAAACTGAATGGGGGATATAAATATTATAAGGCTACATGATCCATTGTTACTCAGGCTTGCAATAGATGGCTTTGAAGTAAGGTGGAGTAAACTGCTCTTGGAAATATACAGATTCTGAAAATTTAATTATTCAGAATGTATACTAATACTTACTTCACATTCGGCAACATGTTTTAAACAAGGAAGAATCAATTTCCGCATGTAAATTAGCAATTCCCCAGATTTAACCTACAAAAAAATGTTTTAATTACTATTCAGAAATTAAAAATTCATCAGATGTAACTGAGAAATCAATAACTATGAACATGAAGATCAATTACTCTATTGATCTTCATTGTTAGCACTGGGATGAATTATATAAAATGAATATTTCATATTATTGATACAAAACAATTAACTGATAATTATATAGGTAAGAATATGTTTCTGCATACATTTAGATATCTAAAAATAGATTAAGCTTATTTGTTGTTCTTGATTTGCAAGCAATAACATACACACATAGATGGTATCAGTTTAATTATAATAAGGGATTAATTGGTTAAACAAACACATACATGTTAAGAATACATTGTAAATTATAGTAAACAATATAATATTAAGGTTATTTTTTTGAAAATGTTAAAAAGGTAAAATTACGGAAATGGATACTACATCAATTTCTAGAAAATTTATTCTGTTAGGCAGGGGAAGATTCTCTAAACGAAGTTCTACCTAGAACATGCATCTTGCAAAGTGTTTGAAAGACAACTAACTTTATTAAAAAACAAAATTTATTAATAGTGACTGATATGTTCTTTTATACCTCTTTTTTTTTTGTAATTAAATGTAGATTAATTTCAAAGCATTAAAAATGTTTTAATTTTAAAATTAACATACCAAATTATATAATTTATGAACAAATTCAAAACTAATAAGTTTTAAAATATTTTACTTCTTTATTTTTTGAAAACTATTACATTTTATTAGCTGTATTGTTTTTTAATAGCACATTAGTTTTATGAAGAATTTGATATTTATTTTTTGTGATATATTATTAAGTTATTGTGAAAATAGCACTGCTCAGGAAAAAAATTTAAAAGTAAACAATTTTTGAAAGTAAATTAACTATTTACTAATGGAAAAAGTTTTCTGCAAGAAATCTAAAAGTTTCAAGTCCAAGAGGAAAAACTGAAGTAAAACTTTCAAAAAAAGATGACATAATAGTAGTTATTATGTGCCAAATTGAAAGAATGTCAAAAATAGCTGGCTAAATATGGATCTTATCATCTTGTTTAAAATAAACATTGACTCTTAACTTATGTTTGAATCAGTTCAAAATTTTAAGGTTTTTAACTTGGGCAAAATAAAATTAAAGATAATTGTGAGATACACAATTGCATTACTCCCAACTTTGCATTTCAAGCCTTATTAATAAAAACAAAAGCCAAAAGCCAGTCTTACTGTGATCACATATTGTGTAAATTAAAGAATCAAGTGATTTGTTATTATCTAAATCATACTTTGATGGAAGAATTGATTTCATAGTTGTTGAAATTTAATAATCATCAAAATAAAATTAGCAAAAAATCTAGCCATACTTGTGGGTAAATTAGTTAAACTAGAAAATAAATTAAAAATTGTATAAAATAAAAGCACTAGAATTTATTTAATAAAAAAATAAAAATCATTGAAATTAAAAGTAAAAATAAAAAAAATAAATACTATTTAACTGATGCTAAATAATAAATTTATTATTCAATATACATAATTGCTAAATTTTTTTAGATAAGTTATTTTATATAAAGAATCTAGAAATATTTGAACAAAAAATAGATTTTCTAGTGGTTTTATTAAGTATATCAATTTTTTCACTGAATGTATAGATTGAACAATCATTAAGTATATGATTCACAGTTTGTATTTGACTGCAAGCACATAAGCCAGAAATTTTTAAATTCTTTTTCTGAAGCAAATAAGAATAGTTTTCATGAGTAGTTGAAGCAAATAAGAATAGTTTTCATGAGTAGTCCTGAACCTGTTGATGAAACTCCAGTAATGTCTAAGCAAGATCAAATCCGACTGTTATTGTTCGATATGAAAAAACATTTAGCTTTAAATAACAACATGTATTTTCAGCCTATAAAGGTTAGTGGGAT
The DNA here is from genome assembly GCA_028023455.1 of Epiperipatus broadwayi. NCBI lineage: Eukaryota > Metazoa > Onychophora > Udeonychophora > Euonychophora > Peripatidae > Epiperipatus > Epiperipatus broadwayi. The sequence continues at coordinate 8,281,185 of JAQFVV010000003.1, forward strand.
ATAATACAATCTAGAGGGAATAAACAGACTTTCAAAACAGTGTATTTTATAAATATTCAAATGTTAATAGATATCTGTCATATTCAAGTAATGAAACTGATTTAGTTAATCAGATAAGGTAGGAATTACTGTTCAATGTATAATGTGGGTAATTATACTGACTGAACTATTGTGTCATTATGTGAGAGACCAGCACTTATAAGTTAACTAGTTTGAATCATTAGCAGTCTGAATGAAGGCTGTTCAGTATATAATAGGATTAAGGCTAGTAATGCTGATTATAGTATTGCAATCTTATGAGGAGCCTCTAGATTCATAGTCTAAACTAATTTAAATCACAAATAGTTTACATAAATGCTATAAGATTGATATAAAAGAAAACTAAAGGTTAATTAAAATATAATAATAGAAGCAGAAGTGATTAATAATAATGCTCAGTTGATTAGCAATTTTATAATAAGCTCAAGGAATCCTCCTCATTTTAGAAATAAATAGAATTAAGTAATTTTATATAAATGTGATGAATTTAATTGAATATAATATATAAAAAATTGCTGTAAGAGATATGCAATGTCTATATTATTATCAATTAAAAGCCATTCTTTATTCCAATTATGCTATTATTAATAATGGCATAATTTTTTCCCAGATCTTATTTTGATATCAAATACATATGCCTATTTAGTTAAATAAGTTTGATACTAGGTTATAGTGTAGTTAGTGCTTCTATGGAGGAAGCCCAATAACTAAAAACTTGTCTACAATCTGTTTAGCATTAATGTTTGGTATCCATCGATTAATTGTGTTTTCATGGATGGATCACGAATATAATGAAGTTAATTAACTACTTTAAAATGCAAATGAAATTTAAGTTTGAGAAATATATGCCAGTAAACTCCATTAATCAAATTTCAATCAGTTCTTTGTATTATTATTTTGAATTGATTGTAAATAAATCAATAAACTGTAGTTTAAATTTAACATTATGGATGGTGTTCACACTTCTACTCAGTGTGAGATGATCAAAAATAGTGATATTAGTTTCTAGTAAATAAGATTGTAGTTCATGTTAAATTAAATATAAATTTATTTGAAGGCACAATATGTATATATATATATATACATGAATACATATATCTAGTTAATAATAAATTCTAAGATATTGTTAGTTATTAGTCTATACTTGTTAACCACCTTTAATTTGGAAACATCCTATTGGTGATTCTTTTAGAATCATTCATGAATCATCAGTGGCAGCATTGGGATATATATGGCAAAATGCCACACTATATATTCAAAATAATAATAAAGCAAAATATAGTCCAAATCAATTCTAACATAAGTGGCTATTAATAAAGTAAAAGGTCAGTAATGCCCAATATAGAGAAACTACAGAAGACATGTGAAAGTTTGATTTTTGGTTAAGTACAATTAAATATCACCAACTGATTCTAATTAGAAATACTGTATATCCAAATTAGAAAACTATTATAATACATTTAGTAAAACCAAGTAAGTACCATTTCTCACAAAATAAGTTAGATTATTATATGATTTAAATAATTTTTAAAAATTTGCATTTTTTAAATATGACCAGATTCTTGTCATTATATTTCTACTTTGACAATATCACTGGTCAGATGAAAAGGCTTGCATATCACAATGAAGCGGAGAAATATGCTAAAAACTTTTAGAAGGTTCACCCAAGCTGGACAGATCAAAGGAGAATTAGCAGATTAAATGTGGTACAGGGAGCTATAATTGGGAGTTAATATATTGCTCATGCCCCCCCCCCCCAGCTAAGTAAACCATTTTGCTACAAAATCAAAAAGTATGAAAGACTCAATTTGAAAAAATAATTATGAAAAAAGAAAATGGATTATGAATAATGGATGTTAAAACATAGTCTTTCAAATAAAATCGATTTTTTTATCAAGAAAATTACAAAAATATAATATGAACATTATCATATTGATAGAGATAAAGAAAAAGGAAAGATGAGATGACTATTTCTATTTTTGGAACAAAGTAAGAAAAGGCAACTGGGCAAGAATGCCCCAATGCTATAAGAAATATGAAGCAGAAAGTAATAGGAAGAAATTTGTTAATGAGAGAATAATTGTGAATTTGACTTTGTTTTCAGAAGAAATAATATAAACAAGAGAATATGCATTCGATGTTGTATTGAAATAAAAGATGTATTTTGGGATTTATAAGAAACAATAGAAAAAACGCCAAGAAAAAAAATAAATTGTAATTAATTATGGGAGATTTGAATGTGAAGAATGTTCAGAAGGAATATAAAAATGTAATGGGAAGATTTGGTTAGGAGGAGAGAAATGACAATGGAAATGAACTTATACTATTTATAAATTAAAGTAATTGTTTTTAAATTAGTTTATTTTTTTGAGATTAATTTTTAACTTGATTTAATAATTATAAACTTATTTAAACGCACATTGATTACGTAAGTAATATTTACTAAGGCTGTAAATCTTAAGAATATGCATGTGAAAATGCGAAGGTAGGGGCCTCTACATAGTAAATATTACTTGACTTAATAACTAACCAGAGTTTAATTTCAAACTTTTTAAAAATATTTTGCTCAGTTATTATCTCTGTGGACAGCATTGTTGGATTATGAAGCAGAAGATGCGCAACAGTTAAAACAGTAAATAGAACTCAAATAGCATGTTAGATTTATGAATTTATTAATTGAAATATGTAAGAGTTTTGAATGTGAATTCTACTAAATGTATTATATTTGAATATAACTGGAAAAAAGAAAATATCTCCACTCACAATGTGAGCATTCCTGTAAATTGCAAAAAAAAAAAAGCTCCATATGGTGGATTATTTATAAAAAAGTCAAACATTATAACTATAAAATTAGAAGCAGTGAAGGTCTCTGCAGTGTTGATACAAGTTCCTGCATCCAAGCTCAGTCTATCACTTCTTGTGTTATGTTATTTCATGACCTCTATAACAATTTGTTGTTGTTTTTTTTTTTTTTATAAGAAGCAAATAAGTTAGTAAGCTAGGTGATATTAATTTTATAAACAATTTGAGACTCAGATTTATTTCAAATAAAGCATTCAATTTTTTTGAAACAAATAATAAAATTCATCTGTTGAACTGATGCCCTTTATTCAAGAGCTTATGAGAGATTTGAATTAATTAATATATCATATTGTTAAATCACAAAATTATTCTAGAACCTGACTTAATTACAAATAATAATATTTTTTAAATATCAAATAATTTACGATTATATATTGTACCAAACAACAGTAAATTAATATCAGTTATAATCAAATTATCTGAACCTATCTTTGAGTAGAGAACCCAATATATATATTTTTATGATCTGTTCAATAAAATGATTTTTTTTTTCAAATTGATAAGAAAATTATTCTAAAGTAGGCAAATGAAGGGTGTGTCTTGCAAGAAATATATAAAAACACCCCTAGAGTGTAAAAAAAGAAATCATTTTAAATAAAACTATATGCACATATTTTCTAAAGACAATAATCTAATAAGTGTGAAGTTTTATATTAGCATTTGCAATATTAAATATTTCTTATCTGGCATTAAGCTTAATTAAGTAAAGTAGCATAGTTTGTGTTTCATAACTCTATAATGCACAATTTATTTATGCAGCATAAGATTTTTATAAATGCCTGACAAATGAAGTGTAAATCCTTTTAAAGAATGATAATATGTGACTAAAATTTAGCTGCTACTTATTAAAAAGGACTTTTTTTTTTGCAAGTTGTTATCTACATTTAAAAAAATGGGATGATTCAAAATTATTTATAATTAACAATGATTTATAAAACATTAATAACTATATTATATAGAAAAAATTTTTTAAAAACTTTTTACAAAATTTAGTTTCAAGTTGTTTACTAAGTTATTACTGTAATGATTGTGGAACATTCATCAAGCAAGCCTATAATCTGAAGTTCAAATCCAGGTAAGGCTTAAAATTTTTTTTCATGTAGCCGAAGACTTTCCAAATAAGCTTAGAGTATTTTTAAACAACTATTCATTTTTTCTAAAATAAAACAATACATAGAGTTGCATGAAGTTGAGTGACAAAAGATCTCCAATTGATTATTTATTATATGATTTTAAAGCAAAGAAATTTGGATTCATATTGTTTTTTAGAAGAGCAGAATAGCCACTATTTGTTGAAGGCTATGTGTTTTGCCCATAGAAACATGAAGAGAATGATATGGAATTAAGGATTGTCCAACTCAAAATAAAGTTTAATATTGAATTGTTGATTAATGAAAGTATAGAATGGCTATTTAGAAAAGGAATTAGAAGAATATCTGGATGTCAATTCAAAGAAATTTATACTATTAAAAAATATAATTAAGAAAGCATGTAAAATGAAAAGATGCAATGAGGAATAGAACTCAGATGACAGAGAATATTATTGAAAAAATGTGTGTGTGTGTGTGGAGGGGGACATATTAAAGATGGTCTGATTCAAAAAAGATAGAACATAAGGAAATTTAGAGAAAATTAAATAATGAATTACAAAAAATTGTGACCAAAAAGAATAAACATTAGCGGATGAAATATGCCAAACTTGGAGTAAAACTAAGATTCCAAAGATTAACAGATGCTTGAGGATGATGAAGGACTTACAAAGAGTGGAACATCCAGGATAAAAATTACTTTGACTGGAATAGAACTTTTAAATAAAGAAGAGAAGGCATGATGAATTATAAAAGATAAGAAAAAGGAGGCTAAGAGATTTGAGATTGAAGAAGAGGAAGTACTAAGAGAAATGAAGTATGAAAAAAAAATTAAAAAGTACATGGATCTAAAGAAATTAATTTGGAGCTGGAAAAATAATTATTAAATTGATTAACAAATACTAATTTTATAGAGAGAAATAAATGACAGTATATATGGTTAATTTTTAAGAAAGAAGACAAGAGTATATAAATGGGTTAGAGTAATATGTATTATTAATACAATTATGAAAATATTGGAAAGAATTGTAAGGAACTGTTTGGTGAAAAACATGTTGGAAAAATCATTTACAGATGATATATTTATAATCATATAGTTAATGGAAAAGGCTAAAAATAAATATAGATATACATATGATTTTTATTAACTTATGATAGTGTTTTTTTAGGAAATTTGTCAGAAAAAATATGAAGGGATTGATGATTTTGATGATTCGTTGATTAATGTAATTAGGAGAATTTCACAGAGGCAAAACTCTCCATAAAGTAGTGCCATTCAGAGAAAGCCAAAGTAATCAATGGATACAGGAATGTTTGTGCATAAAATCCCTATCTAGTGCCTACTTATCCAATATAGTACCCAGACTAGTTTCTAGCTTGTGGCTTTCATCAGTGAGGAGCCTTGTATCTGAGAGCACTGCACCTAGACCTTAGGATCTAATGCAACCCTCTAACAGCCACCTTTTACTTTCTTAGCTAACTATAAAGCTTTATAAGTCCAAAATGAAAACACAATAATGTTGTATACAAGCTAATGAGCTTAGCTTGAAAACATTATTGTGTTTTCATTTTGAACTTGTAAAGCTTTATAGTTAGCTAAAAAAAGGAAAAGGTATCTGCTAGAGGGTTGCATTAGATCCTAAGGTCTAGGTTCAGTGCTCTCAGATCCAAGGCTCCTCACTGATGAAAGCCACAAGCTAGAAACTAGTCTGGGGATATTGGATGAATAAGCACTAGATAGGGATTTTATGCACAAACCTTCCTGCATACATTGATTACTTTGGCTTGCACTGAGTGATGCTACTGTATGGAAAGTTTTGCCTTTGTGAAAAACAGCTTGGGTAAGCATAAAGAATGGTGATTATGTGAATTAGGAGAATGTATGACAAAAATAAATGTCAAGTAAAGTAATAAGTCAGGGATTTTTGGAGGGGTTTATATCAGAAAAGGACTATTGCAGAAATGTTATACGTATCAGCATTGTTCAAAATTTATATTAAAGTGGTTTTGAAGGAAGGGACAAAGAAATGTGAAAAAAATGTATGTAAGCTATGTAATAATAGATATTTACTCAAATTATATTTGTACAAGACTAACTGATTATAGTACAACAAATTATGAGAGAATTTATGGAAGAATATACCAATGAGGAATTAATTATGATAAAAACAGGTGAAAGTGATATACTGGTCAATGATGAGGGGCAAAATAATGAAAGTTGAGATGATTCCAATATTTAGAATCAATCATTGGAAAAAAAATATATTCTCAAAAAAAAAAAAAAAGAAATCTATAAAATTGTTAAAGTGAGTTAGCAATAGTAATGGCCAATTCAGTTTTATATAATAATACATTGATGAAAATGAAAAGATGTATATGATATCCTGGTACAGAATGTAGTATTGTATGGGACAGAGATATTGACCACTGGTAACAAAAACAAATATAACATGCAACACAACTTCTCAATATACAAAATGCTGCATAATTCATGAAAACTAAAACAAAAGAAAATGACAAAAAAATAAACATTCATAAAATAAACATCTAAAATTATTTCCAGAAAATTAAAAACAACAATTTTAAAATGTTGCTTTATTTTTATTCTTGAATCAAACATTTATTGTGAAGTTCTATCCTCTAAAAAGAAACTTGTAGTATCATGCAACATTCAATAATAGTTTAAAAAGTAGTATGAACACTAATTCCTCTTTATCAGTGATTTACCAAAAGACAGGTTATATATATTAATTCAACATTTTTTTTCAAACTTTTTTTCTAGTTTTCAAAAACTCATTACTATTTTTTCTTTTAGATCATAGATCAATATTTTTCTTTTTCTTCCTCTTCTCTTTCTCCATATATTCTAGACTATTCTTTAGAAATATTAATTTGGTTACTATTTAGCATTAGATGGATATTAAGAAGTCTTAGTATTTAATAAACAAATTTATTCATAAACAAATGGTTAATGTTTTTCATATCATCTAATGTGTATTTATGAAGATATGAATCACATGTGGCAAACAGATGAGTTTATAGATCAGATTTTAAAAGATACTACATGAGTTTGTATTGCCAGATTATTAAAAATGGCATTCACTTCTTTTAAAGGTCGCACAAATCAAATAATTAAGAAAACCATTACAACTTCTTATAAATGCTCAAGTATCAAAGCCATTTGATTATTTATTTATTAAGAGGTGATTTACTGATAACATGAAGCATTACAGAGCAATTGGTTCTGTTGTTCTGCAACATGATTGTAGATATTTGCAGAAACTAGGATCGACATCAAAATGAAAGTTCATTTTCTTAAAATGCATAAAATCTTGAACTATTATTTTCTTAAAATATATGTAATTTTGAACTATACTTTTAATGATCTTTTCATTTATGTGAAAATTTCCTAATAATTAATGGTTGTATTATAAAAAGAAATAGTTGAGCAAGGTATAATTTTGCTTGCATTTCTCTTCATCATATCACTATGACATTCACATATAAGAAAAAAAATTTCAAATATCCCACTGTGCGCAAAGGTCTTGCCAACAATCTCTCATACAAAAACAGTGAAGAAGAAGAAGGTAAGCTTATCAACTACTGGGTGAAGAAAATTAAAATTGTTTCTGACCTTGACTTATTTTCTGTCAAAGAATAGCTAAATATTCATTAATTGATCAATAGTGGATGGATATCTAGATTGATTATGGGCCAGTTAGCTGAAAGGAAAATCCAAAGCTTGATTGCAACCTAAAAATTTAACTTTATCAAAGATTAGATTTGAACCCAGGACATAGGTATATGAAACAGATGTTCTATTATAAAACAATAATATCTGCAAAGAAGGCTTTAATTAAACTACCATTTTTTGAACTTTGAAAACATATTTAATAGAGATTGGATACCTATGTTTATTGGAGCAATTTATTTCCTGAGATACTGATGATGTCAAAATTTGATTGGCAGGAACATATATCTACAAAAAGTTTGTTAATTTTTTAATCAAACATTGGAAAATTTCTATAGAAGTATAGGGAAATAATAGAAGCACTATTACATACTTATGTGCTATTTAATTAAGCATTATTACATATTTATGTACTATAAAATGTTTATTAAAAAGCAAGATTAGTTAAAATGAATTTGTTTAAAGGCTCTGCCTTGTTTAATAGCATTAAGATAATACAAAAATTTGAATTGCCACTAAATCTGTTTTTAAGTTTTAAAATCATGTTGAAGCTTGCAAGCATGTTTATACTGTACATCATGTCTGACTGACAGATACTACATGTCTAGCAAGAAATTAATTGTCTTCATCAAACTTTGCTGCTTGAAATCAAAAAATTTCTATAGAGAACATAGGTAAAAACGACTGCATTATCATATATATGCGAACAAATTGTACACTATATATTAAAATCAGTCAATTATGGATGCTCCTGGCATTTAAAATTGCAGTAGGGGGTCTTATCATGCTTATGAAAATTATACATATAATGTTAATCTTAAGTAACATGGTGTGTAATGTTTCTTTTGATTCATTAACTTACTTAATAGTGAAAAATATAAAATGTGAAGTTTATATTTTTTAAAAATAACTGATGAAAGAATATAATTTTCATCATATAAACTTTATTTAATTTGACATCATATATTGTAAATGACAAACATACCTAAATAGTAATTGGTGGTCATGTGCTCGCCTACCATCACCAAGAATGGAGTTTGAATCTTGAATGAGTAAAACTTGAAAAATTTTTTAGATTCCAATCATGCTTAGGATTTTTTTTTAAATAGCTAGCCCATAATAAACCAGATAATCATTTACTTCTGAATGGTAAATAGCTCATTCCAACTCCTACCATCTAGCAAATGATAAGCCTAGAGAGTAATGCTTTTTCCATCGTTATTTTTCCATGGGGCTTTTTAGCCTGTAATATTTTGCTATTATCTTTATAACAAATGAATGTGGAGATAGTGTCTAATGTTAATAATCAAATATGTATACACTCGTAAAATTTTCTTCTTCTTCCTTTTCCTATGTATTGATTTCTACTTTAACATATCATACTATTTACAACTTTCTTAAACACTTTATTAATACTCTTTATTTATATCAAAACTAATAGTTTTGACTGTCCTGCAGTCATCATCAGGACAGTCATAGTTTTGATATAAATAAAGAGTATTGATAAAGTGTTTAAGAAAGTTGTAAATAGTACGAGTTGTAAAATTAAAATACATAATGGTGTCAGTGGGAATCAGTTATTATTTATTCCTTTTTTTACTAACAGAATAAATAATCATTACACACACATACACACATGAATACCTGAACTAAATCAAGAAGAGAATATACATGTGGTTCCTCTATCCAATGATTAGGTTGTCTCTGAAGAATCGCCCAATGACTAAACAAAAAAAAAATATATTTTTTTTTCAAATTATGAAATTAGTAAATTATATACAAAAATGACAATTTTATTAAGTGATTGTGTAGTAGAATTTGTGTATGTTTTCAATAGAGAATTCACAGATTACTATCACTGGCTTACATGTTTAATTATGACATTAGTATGCTACAAGATTGACTAATAATTTTGGCTGAGAGACTGGTATAACTGTTTATATATCAATTTTGTGTCATATTGAGTAAATTTTAAATAAATTAAGAATTTTTACTAAGAACAATGATAAAAAAAAAGTGCAAAGCACTTTTATCATGAATAATAGAATGAATTACACACATAGTTGGTTTAACAGTTTGATTCTTTAATAAAATGGATTATAATATGAAACAGCAATAAAAACAAAATAAATATAATATAGCATAAAATAGACAGGTAAAAAGACCTCAAATATATAAAAACAAAACAATTGTGAACTTTGATTGAGGAATTTATTTTTTTATAAAGTTATATCATATTTCAAGGCATTTGGGCTAGATTTTTTTTTTTTTTTCTTTGATCAAAGTTGCTTCTAATTTTGGTAATTACAATGTAATTAGAAAACTTTAATTCTACTACTATATATATTTTTTTCTTTTCTTCACACTTTTGTTTTTGGTTCATACATTCCTAAGTATTCAAAATCCTTAAAAAGCTTTATTCCAACAATATTTTTATTTTAAAATATTCTTAATGTTTTAATTGATTTGCAATATTTATCAGAGAAACTTTTTTTAAAAATAAAAATAAATTAATGGTTTTTAATTTTAAAAAAAAAAAAGGACAGCAAATCAGTTAAAACTATATTTTAAAAATAATTAAACATTATTGAAATGAAGTATCTTAAAGCATTTTAATAATTTTAGTCTTCTACTACTATAAATCATTCAAAGTGATGCATTTAATGGTAATTTTGAATAGCATAATGTGGCTTGTATATGAATAGAGTACATAAACAATACTATTGAAGACATCACTAACCAGAAAGTAATACAAGAATATGCTTTACTATCCAGTTATCACAATAATTTTTCTTTAGACAATCAACTGTCAGATCAATCTCAGATAATACATATTATAGTGAAATAGAGCAGTTTTAAAGTGTGTTGTTAAAATAAATATTTACAAATAATTATATATGTTATACACAAAAAAATCTTTGTTTTGAGCAATTTTAATGATTAGGTGAAACTGTATTGAGAAAATTTATTAATTAAATCTGATCTTTCAATATAAATGGTGGTTCACATCAATGAGCAAAATAAGTTTGTAAATTTCTGGACAATGTATTATTCCTCAACGAATCAGTTAAAATGGATCTATACATAGGTATCTAGATTTTTAGATGTGATAACTTCCTTTTCTTTTTTTCCTTGTAGGAGTATATTAAAAACTACATATGTGACATTGCTAAATAAAAGACAAAGACCATCAAAGCCTTATTCATAATATCAATAAAAATGCAGAATGAATTTGAATATTGTTTCAATGTATTATTTACAGCAAAAATTAAACATACTGAAATTTACTGATAATGTGATCATGTTGCTTTATAAAAAATATAAAAATAAAATTCATGAAATTGAATAATATTTACACAGGCAAAACTCTCCATACAGTAGTGTCACTCAGTGCCAGCCAGAGTAATCAATGGATGGCAGAAGGCTTGTGCATAAAATCCCCATCTAGTGCCTACTCATCCAATATTTCCAGACTAGTTTCTGGCTTGTGGCCTTCGAGAGTGAGGAGCCTTGGATCTGAGAGCACTGCACCTAGATCTTAGAATCTAATGCAACCCTCCAGCAGCCACCTTTTATCTCTACTTAACTACAAAACTATGAGAATAAAATTGAAAACAATAATATTTTCAATCTAAGCTCAATAGCTTATATAGTCATATGGGTCTGAATTCAGTTCAGTACACATACATTTTGGTATCTTTGGCTCTTAAACAATCTTATTAGGCAGGATTGGTGTTAAACCACTAAACATCATATGATCACCATTTCTTATGCTTGCACATAATTGTTATAAACACAGGCAAAACTCCATACAGTAGTGCCACTCAGTGCCAGCCAGAGTAATCAATATGTGCAAGCATAAGAAATGGTGATCATGTGAGGTAAATTGAATAATATCTGTATAAACACACACACTCTCTCTATATATATATACATTGTAATGGAATGTGGGATGACTAATACTCTATACGTCTATCTGGTTACACATTTGTGCTCCACTTAATGGAATGATGAGATATCTTAACATGTGAATAGGATGAAGATTTGATAATGAGTTTTCAAGCTAATATAAATAAATAGACACATTTACTGGTGTATTTTTTTTAATATAATATTATATATATTATACCTCCCCCTCCCCATTCAACACCAATCCTACACATTATACGAACAAATGCCCAGGGTGCCAATTCTATTAATGAATAGAAAAAATTAACAACTTTATTTTACTCTGAATTAGTATTGAGACTCTTCTACTTTTGCCTGATTTACAGCTTAGCTCAGTGGAGGGTTATAGAAAGTTAAGAATATACAGAATGTAATTAAATGAAAGAAAAAATATTATTGATCATTAAAATAAGATACATGCTTCATTTGTTAATCAACCAAATGATAGAAATCAATAAAGTAGAGGGAGCCTGGGACTCCAGTTCATGCTGTTACAGGCTCCCAGTTCACCAAAGTTATAGTCTAGTTTTGAATTCATAGAAAAAACGTTTACTAAGATGTAAGTGAATACCTTTTTTATTGTTTTTTCATCTTTACAAGAAATTTAAAATCAGTTTTCATTCAAGAATAATTGAAATTACCTATCATTCCGTTTTATGCAAATGGTTGTCATTAGAAATACGCAAAAGCTAGGTTAAGTAATTCTTAGAATCATTAGAGTAACATAAATCTTTGAAAAATAGTTTTAAATGAAACCGAATAATTCTAAAATGAATAGTTTTAAATGAAACCGAATAATTCTAAAATGAATAGAGACACTAGAAATCCTAACTTTATTGATAGAATAAAAAGAGAAAGCATTTGGACATCAAATCTCATTGAAAATGTTGAAAATAAAAATGTTAACAAAGATAGATTTAAGAACTTTATCTTGGCATCAGATATTAATAATGTTAAACAAGTTTCTATGGCTGAAAACCAGTCAGGGAAGACAGAAAACAGCTTAAGGAACATTATAGATACAAAAATTAATCATAAAACTAAGAAAAAAAAAGAAATCCCAGTGTTAAATTGTTCATAGGAATAAAGTTACGATAGTGTTGTGTCGAATCGGAAGTTGCCGAATGTGACAAATCAGTGCAAGTCGAATAAATTATTTTGAATTTTAATTTGATCTCAATTTTAGAATTGAACATTATAGATCAATGTTCTTCAACCCTTGGTCCACGGCCCGGTGCCGGGCCGTGGAACTTTTCTGCAGGTCCGTGTGCTAGACGGGCAATAAAAAGTTTGTAGTAATAAATAATAAGAGTTTAAACTTTAATATAGCCAATTTTTATTTATTATTTCATCTCATTTTTACCCAATTAAAAAAAAAAGAAAACAGAACTAAAACAAAATCTAATCAATCATTCATAAATTAATTTGTTTTTCTAGTTATCATGGATGTTTATGGGGGGGGGGGGTAGAATTAAATTTTTTATTACTTTTCTAAAAAAAATAAATAAATAAAGTTTTTTTATTATATAAACTCCATATATATAAAACTTTATCTTATATATTTAACATTGTTGTTTTGATCAGTTATAACAATTATGCTTATCTTTAAGAAAATTTATATATAGACTTCTGCCAGTCTGCAAAGAAATCTTATCCTTATTTTTGCTGGTCCGCGGAACCTTATCCTTATTTTTACTGGTCCGCAGAAAAGTTTGAAGACCACTGTTATAGATTATGACTTAAGCTATCTTCCTGCACAAAAATCAAGTTTTTCTGATGATCACAACAGAAGTTATTAGTCCACTTCCGGTGCGATTGGGGCCCCACAAAAAGTAAAAAAAATTTCAAATCAACACAGAATTACAACGAAATGATTCTTGAGCTTAAAAAAAAACAATGATTTAAAGGCAAAATTAGTATAAATGATGTTTTGGACCTAAACAGAGACATTGAAGCTACAAATGATTCATCCTCTTTTAATTCAACAATTATTGAGATCATTCCAAATTTTAACAACAAACTTTCAGATTATACAACTGAATCCTTGATTACTAATCAAGGCCTAGAATTCAATCCAAAGAAGCAGAATCCAATTAGTATCAACAAATAAGAATCATAGTGAACCCTGAAGGACTTTATAGTTGGGTGGATTGAATAGGTATTGTGAACATTTGCAGACACAGTAGGTTGATAATGATTACAAACAGACTTTCAGTTCTATTGACCTCAGTGTGCAAGGTGATATGGACAAATGATGTGTACTCATGGTAGGCAAGTAAATCTGGCTTGATTCCAGACTATAATGAATCAACTGTTGCATTGGTGGGCACAGGTCTGCACTCCTCTTACTTTTCCTTGGATGTGGTGGTGGTCATGAGGGGTTTAATTCATTTGTGGGGGCGGTCGGTGATCATTGCCAAGCCCAGGGATATCTGTTGGGTGGGTGAAAGTCACAGTCCTCCATTGGACTTTGCCCTGAGGGGCTGCTACACTCCCTTGATGGATTATTTCTGAGGACAGTATTGATTTGAGCTCATTATTATCTTATTTCCTTAGTTAACTTTAAAATTAGAGCATTTGTAAGGTGGTCGGTTTGCTTTGGGCCACCGCCAATTTTTGTAACTTTGATGCAGTTTTGCTGCAATAATTTTGTGGGCATGGGTCTGCACTCCCCTTTTCTTCCTTGTGGGTGGAGGACGTCTTTAGGGGTCTGGTTTATTGGTACAGGCTGTTGACAATTATTGCCACCACCTGGTACCTGATCAAAGTCTCAGTGCCATTCCTGCTCTGGTCAGCTGCTGTACCTCCTTGCTAAGTGGTTTTGGGCAGTGCGTATCTATGCTCATTACTTGTTAGTTTTTCCCTAATTGGCTTTCCAATTCTGAGAAGGTAGAGTGAATGTGGTCCCTGTACATTTGGACTGTTAATTGGGAGACAGAGGTACCTAGAATGGTCTTGACAAGGTTTGGCTGTGGGTCAAGAGTTTATTGTTTAACGGACTTGGCCTTGGACCTTGCTGCCTGTTGTGTGGTTGGTGCAATGCTGGACTTGTCCACCTATTCAGCTGAAGCATTTGGGTCTTCGCTTTGGGGCACCAGGAGTGGGATCATTGGGTGATGGATGACTTCTCAGCAGCTAGGCCATGTAGATCCATGTAAGATAACCATGTACAGATACACATTAATCAACAGTATATCAACCTTTTTATGGATATAATTGTTATTGAGCATAGGTACTTTATATAAACCTGGTCAATAATTGTTTACCTTGTAACATTGAACACTTTGTAATTCTCAACGGATAAGTGTACCTGAAAATTTTTGTAATCTTTTAACTAATAAAGGTTACTTTTGAAAGATAAACTATAATTTACATTTGATCTCTTCCATCATCTAAATACACTCCCATATTAACTACAATATAACTTTAACAGAAAACATGATATTGAATAACTCCACTATCTAGCACATCTTAATCTAAATAGCTAAATCAATATTAATTTGGAACTATGAAATCAGATCTCAGGGCATCTTTAATATGATTTGATTAAAGAAATTCTATTACCCAAATAACTACTTTATTATATATATAGTATATCAATTCAATCAATTCAATTTATTCTAAAATAAAACAAAATACATCACAAATATTTAAAAACTCCAACCAAGAAAAATCTTTGGAATTTAATGTAAAAATAAATTAAATAAAAATACAATCAAAAACTCAAAAGAAAGTTTAAAATAAATAATAATAATTAAATAAATAAAATAAATGCCAAAATTAATACATACTACATAATCATTGACAAAATATTTTATGAATGATGATATAAGAAATATGATTCAGATCAATGAACATCATATACAAATTTATTAAACAACTTTGACCCAGAATAAACATATTTCTTCTACTAGATTCCTTAAAAAATTTTTAAAGTAATTGAAATTTATTAGAAAGATATTTAGAACATAAACTCTAGAATTCAGAAAAGTTTACACAAAAATATCAAAAATAATCTATATTAATATAATATTTAACAAATAAACCAAATCAATATAAATATCTCAACAGAAGAGGACGAGATCTACAAAAATAATGCAAAGTATAATTATGAAAACATGCAAGAAGATAAAATATGATGAGAAGCATGATGATGATGATGATGATGATGATGATGATGATGATGATGATGATGATGATGGAACGAATTGGGTGATGTTTCACTGGACTAGCAATTAGATAGGGTACCTTGTAATCTCACATCATTGTCTAAATAATAACTAAGTATGCAACCTTTCTTCATAAGTTTACCAAATGGTAAAGTATTTCATATAATGTTTGGATCAAGAGAACAATATTATCAGATTTCAGTATGTTTATTATCAAATTTATAAAGTAATGCATTTATGTTGTAATAGATATGTAGAATGTGGAAACTAGAATGTGAATTCATATAAGAACAACTGGAGACAAAGTTTTAAATAATAAATAAAGCATTTATTTACATTTGCAATTAAAACAGATATAATTAGCTCATGTAGGGACTATTTATCCTAATTCTTAAATTTTACACATACATTTACTAATCTGGGTTTGATATTTCTTTTGTTACACTTTTTTATCATCTATTGACTAGACATTTACAAGACATGAATTAACAAATAAAATAATGCCCTCATATTCTAACTTCGAATATATTTAGGCTATTAATTAATTCTAACAACTTTTTTTTATTATTAGAAAACAACACTGGGTAATTAAATATCATATTATGGGCACAAATATACAAGTTGGGGAGGTCACACTATCAATTATTGGGATAAAACAAATTAATAAATTTGGCTGTCAGAAGAGTAACCTTAAATAGCTCAATCAAATAATTCCTTTAAATATCTATACTTTTCACACATTCCAAATAAAAGTAATCATTCTAATGATTTGATGATTTAAAGCTTATGGTAAATTAACATGATATAATTCAAAATATTTAATTCCCGATGTATAAATTTAACAGTATTATACTTTCATGTCTGCAAGATTATTTGCATTACATGTGTGTCACATCTTATACTATAATTAAGACAAAATCAATATCTTTACATCTTGTTAGTTTACTTATGAATTACTAAATAAGTATTATAATACAGATAATGCCATAGACCAACCAACAAATATAACACTATTTCTGCTTTAATATTCCATAGAGAATTTAATCTTACCATTTATTTAACCGCCAACTACATTACATATAGCTATGATTCTATGATAACACAAAAATAAACATTCAAGAGAAAAATTTAAGCGCATGAAGAATAAACAAGCTTCTTAGCTAATAAATCTAATGACAAATAATGAATCCCCACCTAACTTTGAGGTAAACTATTAGTGTGAAACTCAGTCTCACTACCAGAATAAAGAGGACATATACTACTCAACTTCATAAAATATCATTTTTATAATACATACATACGCAATCTAGGAATACTTCACTCATAGCAAATACTTAGATATATTAAGGGAGAGAGTTCTCAATCCCAGTCAACATAGAACATATCACAAATAACTTTCTTTCTCATAGCTACTCTATACATTTCATTCTATATATTGAAAAATAAATACACATACATAGATAGGTCACTAATTCCTTCTATTCTTTTAGCATATGGCATTATCCGAAATTAAGAGAGAGAAAAACAGTCATAAAACTGAATATTTACTAATTATATGAAATAATTGCATAAGACAGACACACATACATATAAATAAGAGCATGAAAATAACTTCAAATTATATACGCGAATATTATGGTAAAGTAAATGGTAAACTGAAATTAAAACTTTTAGTTTGTGACAAATTATTAGCTGTTTTAAAATTTTTAAATGACAGTAGTTATTGTCAACGAATTTCACCATTTCTGATAACAATATTTATTTTTCATACATTTATTATTCCCTAAGCCAATTTGCTCACTTCGAGACATTAAATAAATAAAATATATATATACCTCTGTTTAATAAAATACACAAAAGCGTATATATAATACACATAAGAAATTCTATTTAAATAATAATCATTTACTGGTGGATTGTGACTTGCAACACGCTATCCGAGATGTTCTTGAAGTCAAGGAAATAACATAAATTAAATAAGCAAATACATAAATAATAAACCTGTCTATCTGTCAGGGACATATATCAACAGCAACAAGCAAAAGAAAAAAGTCACTCTTCTTTTAACTTAAAAAAAAAATTCACTTGCAAAGTTTTTTTTATAAACATAAAGTTTCCTGAATGACATGAAGACAAGGATGATGATTTCAGATGAGTACGTGTTAGTAAACATGGAGATAAATTCCTATAGGATAAATATTCACAACTTAGATTTAATTTAGCAATCTCAAATATTCTTAGCAATAGCTAATTGAGCTCACTAATATGACATGCAAGTAATAAATTTTTATAATAATGACGGAGATCTGGATAGATAGTTTCAGCTACGTATTTCTTTTATATTTATCATTTAATTAATTCTGGAAATTTTTTAATTTATTTAGTAGTAACTTTAGCAGGTTTCCAAAAAAAAAAAAAAAACATTGACTTCTCATAAACTTCATAAGTTAGCACAAATATAATTATTTTGATCCGTTGCTAATTAATTATTCACGTAAAATCTACAATTCCTTAAGCAATAACATTTTTCTTTTATAATAAATCCACATACCAAGGAGAACAAAAAATATATAATATTAATGTCCTTCTACTTGACTTAAAATAGGTACACATTAAATAAATACTAGTAATTAATTAATTATTTGTAAGCCACGTATTCACTTCGTTAACAAGTTAATTTATAAGCATGAATAATAAGCATAATTATTATCATGAGGAGTTCAAATATATAGCACAATAAATTATACTCACATCCTTCCATTTTAATTTAACTTCTATATAATTAGAAGAGAATTTAAATGTAGAGTCTATGGTAGATTTTGTTAAACAGTCCTACATAAATTTCCTTAAAAGATTATAAAGTTCACAAAATTTCCTTAAAAGATTATATATAAAGTTCATGCAATTTCATTTTTTCCTTAATAATAATAGAAGACAAAGGCAAACAAAGTAGATTAAAGTTATCAGCATATAAATACATTTTAAAATGATAGGGTTAATTTAAAGCTTAACTGAGTGGAAAAAATGAAGAAAATATACCTTTTGTATAAATTAGCCTGACATCCTTCCTTAAAGCTGTCTGGTAGCTAGAATTCCCACACTGAATTTTATAAAGAAAATAATGTTTAAAAATTTACACTTTGGAGTTTAACTGACTTGATTTCTGGAAGAGATTTAAAAAAATGCACAAAGAAGAAGTGGCAGAAGAGGAATGAATAATATAATGGATGATAGTGAATGAATGACTGAATGGATAATAATGACTATCACTTAAATACATCTCCTTTCCATCAATGAAGAGGTCATCTTATCACCCAAAGGTTAGCTCCACCCTTTGCACTCAGTTAATCAAAGAACAAATATTCAAGAAATCTTTTCTTGAAAAAAAAAAATCATTTTGATTTTCTAAATTAAATCAACCCAAATAAAACAAATAAAAAAATAACTTTTTATACTTTTGAAATAAATAAATATTAATTAGCTAGTAAATAAAGTAGTTGATAATGCAATTTAATTTTTCAAATGATTCACTAATCCAGATATCTATTAATCACTCAAAATATGTTTACATTTGTTATTAGAGATATTAGCTGTAATTTTAAATGTTTTATTGTAAAATGTAAAATTTTATATTGTAATTAAATATGAAAAATGAAATTGGAAGATGATACAGACATACATGCACACACATATGCTGCTATATGAATACTAAATTATCCTTACTAAAATATAACTGATATGGCTATGAGTTAAACATATTTTACTGATTATATTACTTATACATGGATGGGTGTGCCAATGAATAAACAGATCAGAAAACCATCTAAACAAATACCAACCACTATTCTACAAATAAATAAAACAACTTTACATCAACTTAACTTGCATATCAACAATTCCTGTAATAATCCATCCCCCTTTCTTGCATTAAATATTTCATTAAGTATAATAATAATACTAAATGCTTATAAAAATTCCCAATTAACATTCATAAGCAACTCTCACATAAGGTTTTAGACCATTAACAAAAAAAATTTTAAATTTTAGCGCTATTTCACTTTTTTTTATAGTTAAATGCAGTTATTCATCACTGACACAGTATGATTTAATTACTTGTGCCCATTCAGAAAGTCACAATATATATGAGGTTAATTTGTCTTCTCTAGTTAGATTCACTAAACTTGGTATTTAATCAGTCTAAGTATTAAGACACTTTTATATGCTAATTTTATATAATGGTTAGTGTGGCATTTTCCAATCAATATATCCCCACATCGTTAAATACTAACAACTGCAACTCTAGCCACTGCTAGATAATCATCAAGTTCTACAAAATATAATTTTTATTTATATATAATTATGACATGAATGATGTTTTACTCATATACATTATAATAGAATGCATATTTAATTCATTAAATACAATGCTGCACATAAAGATTACTTGACAAAACCAATTTGATTCATATCTATGAAATAATATTAAATATTCATAATTAGCAACACATATATTCACCTAAATGGATAAGTTTTTCCATTTCATTATATGCTTACAGGTTCATTTTCCAATCCTTACACTTCCAGTTTAATAAAATTGAATTGAAATAACTAACTATATTTATTGGCCAACAATTATATATATATAATATGATGCTAAAGACATAAAACATATATTTGAGAATAAAGGCTTATCAAGATAAGTTTATGTTTATAATAACAACAATAAAATCAAAAGTTTATCCCCAATCACATACCCCATCAAGAATAAATTGTAGAAAAGAATCTAAATCCATATAGTCCTAAATCTAGATGAACATTTTAAACCAAGCCCATCAATGCAATTTATAATTTTATGATTAAAAATTAATTACCTTTAGAAGTAATTTAATCTGATATATTGGCTTTATTCAATTCTAATTATTTCTAAAATTTAAATATATACCTGAGGTAACATTAAATAATAATAAAGAAAATATAATTATTAAATTTAAATGTTAAAAACAAAAAAATACATTAAAAAATCAATTAAACAGATTTTATATATATATTATCAATAATATAAAAGAAATTATTTTTATTTCATTAATAGTTTTAATTATCTGTACACATCAATTGAATGAATATACATGCATTTTGAGACATTGGTTCAACTATATTTACATTTATTTCTATACAAATGTTCTGCTGCCTTTGGTTTTAAACAATTTTCATCATATGCCAATATATTTTAAGATCTAGAACTTCTTAAATCCAATGATCTTGATATAAATTAGTTATCAATTTATTTCTTTAAAAAAAAGTTTTCCCCACTGATTTCAGGTTCTTTTTAAAATGGTCATTATTTTTGGGTTCCTTTTTCTCTAAGATGTACTTAACTATTTTCAGATTTTTTTTTTCAAATACATTTGAATTTCTTTCAATAGGGAAGTTAATTCTCAAATAACAGAGTATTCAGCAAATATCTTTGGAAAGTTCTTATAGGGAGATCATTGACTTTGCCAAATTTCTCATAGTTCACAAAAAAGGCACCCCCACCACCAATACACTAGCAAACCATGAAATCAAATTTACAATGTAGAAATCATTTTAACACTATGAAAAATGTAGTTATACTTTCTATATTTTCAAGAACTTCTGTTGATGAATTTTGATTTTTTTTCAGTTGCTAATAGCTTAAAGTTTATTTCGATGTAGAGTACAGTGCCTTTTTTTTCAGTTAGATTCTTAAAAATAATAATAAAAAACAGTTGCAAGCTAAAACTTAAACTGACAAACTTATTAAAAAAAAAGATTTCTGCCTGTCCAAAAACAAGTTAATACTTTTTGTTTATAAACAAAATAATCTCTTAATAAGATAATTATTTTTTATCTTTTCTTTTTCAATTGACAAATATTAATTACATTAAAATGTTTTACTTTAATTATTTTTAATATGCACTTATGAAATTTATTTACTATATATTTTCTTTATTTAATTTTGATCTTTTCTAATGTTAATTTACTGTATTTTTAATTTTTAGGTTCAAATCCTGAAACTTTACAAATATAATGAATTAAACCAGTCTTTTTACAACCAATGGAAAAAATATATCATCATCACTTTCAACCATTATCCAACCACGGTACGATGAAGATCTCCCCAATTTCAATCCAGTTTTTCTGATCTGTAGTCTCTCTTCTCAGTATCATCCCAGCACACTTCCTTATTTCATCCATCCATCTCATATGTGATCTCTTTCTAGGTCTTTTACCATCTCTTTGAATCAGTTTAAGATTTCAACTGCCCAACTATTATTCTAGAAATATGTCCAGCCCAACTCCACTTCAGTCTCTTAATTCTTTCAATATTCAGTGACACCTGTTTATTCATTCACCTACATATTTCGTTTTTGATCTCCTTTTTCCTAAGATACATCTCTCCATACTTAGTTGTATAGTCTGAAGTCTCTGTATTGCTCTTTTGTTAAGTGTCCAAGTCTCAGATCCATAAGTAAAAATTGATAAAACATTTATTAAAAACCTTCCTTTTCAAACCCATAGGCATATTTTCTTTTACTATTAAGTTATTTCTACCAAAAGCTCTCCAACTAAGTTCAATTCTACAATTAATTTCATAAATTATATTTCCATCTATACTAATAATCTGATCAAGGTATTTGTAGTTGTTAACTTCTTCTAACTCATCATTATTAATCTTTACTTTTTTCTTTTAAGAAAATCCATTGAATATTACTTTAGTCTTTTTAATTTTTAGTCCTACTTTCTTTCTTCTGATAACTCTTGCAACATTTCCAGAAGCTCTGAAACATTAATTGCAAAAACAATTACATCATCTGCAAAATGTAAATAACTTAAATAATCTCCATTTACTCTTACTCCCATAGATTCCCATTTTAATTCAGAAAATACTTCTTGCAAAACTGATGTTAATAAGTTTTGGAGATATGGAGTCTCCCTGTCATACTCTCTTCTCAATATTAAACTTCCTAGTATTATTAAGTAATCTAACTGCTGCTGTTACAGTTTTATAAATATTCTTCAGAATATGACAATATTCTGAGTCTATACCTTGATGATCCAATGCCTTAATCATTGAAGAAATGTTTATAAAATCAAATGCCTTTTCATAATCTACAAATCCAAAGCAAAATGGCAACACATATTCATTTCATTGGTTCTGTCTATAACTTCTCTCAATAGTTGGATATAATCCACTGTATTTTTAAATTCAACTTATTCTTTTGATTGATTAAAATCCAAAGTTTGTTGCAGATGAATTGTAATTATCTTAGCAAAACTTATGTATAGAACTGATAAAAGACTGATAAGTCTGTAAATTTCTAATATCTTCTTTATCACTTCTTTTAAATATTAATATTGTATTCTTCCAATCATTTGGTACATCTTTATCATTAGACTTTTGGTATATAATTAAAAAAAAAAAAATCTATTTCTTTAACTGCTTCTTTTAAGATATCTATTACAATTTCATCATTCCCTTTATAGATAGATTTAATTGCATGTCTCAAACCTTCATTTAAAATTCTGGGCAATTCAGAAGATATAGTAGTTGTAGAAGATAATTTTTCTTATTCTTTAATCCTATATAATTATTAATGGAACTCTTCTATATATTTCCTGATGTCATCTCTCTCTTTAGTAATAGTTCAATCTTTTTTTTTCTTATTGCAGAAATGTTTCCTACCAATATCAAGATGTTGTTTTACACTTTTGAGACTTTTATTCTACTCTATAACTTTCATAACTAATTCACAATTATATTTTCTTATATTATTATTAACTCTTTTTCGCACATTTACAAAATTCTAGATATTCAATCCTTTTTAAAGCATCATTTTTATATATATTCATATTTTCTTCAGAAATTGTTTTGTCTTAATAGAAATTTTATTGGTCAATTACCGCTTTCTTGGACCAGCAATCTTTGTTCAGTTTTTAAAAGTACGTATATCATTTCTATTGATTTCATTTGAATCATGTTTAAAATCAGTTAATATTTTAAAAAGATTTGCAAGTTCTAATTTAAATTCATTTGTACATTTTCTTAATATTAGAAATAGCAACAGTGACTAATGTTTTGCTTAATAATTTTTGTCTTTCTAGTTTTTTATGTACTAATCAATAATCACTTCCTGTGTTGAATGTGTTAAGAACATTACAATCTTGAAATACATATTTTCTATTAATCAAAATATAATCCAATTCTTCTGTACCTTCATTTGGATGCTTGCAAGTCCATTTCATTTTCCTCAAAGAAAGAATTCATAATAAAAAGTTTTTCCTTTTTTGCAAATTCCACAAGTCTATATCCTATCTCACTTTTGTCATTATAACCAAATTTAACCAAAGCACTTTTATCTTTCAAATGTTTACAATTCTAGCATTAAAGTCTGCCGTGATAATTTTAAAATGTCATTTACTCCGATTAAAAGCTTTTTGTACATCCATATAAAAATCTACTATTTCTTCATCATTAGTGAGAACATGTTGGAGCATAAAACTGAATTATCTTCATTTGGTATCTGCTATAGAATTGAATAACTAATTTTGTCTCTATGTCTGATATTCCATCAATCTCCACAATGTTGTTCTTCCATTATAATAAATCCTATACTACTCCAATTGTGCTTTCAATGTTTGTGTCTTTGTATGTCCACTTTAAAAAGTCAATTGTCTCTTCACTTTTTCTTCTAATTTTACAAAGTCCAATATTGTTCTATTTAATATTAGACAGTTCTTCCAATTTTTGCAATCTTCCATCACTTGAAAGTGTTGCAGTTATTAGTGTCTAAATAAAAAGTCATCAAATGACAGCCTGGGTCAATAATCAGGAGATTGTTAGCCCCTCCGCCTTTAGCTGCCTTGTCTGGCAACTTTAGAGCTTCCTGAGAATAAAGGTCATGATTTAATTTTGTCTGTCATGATTTAGAATATCTATTTTAAAAAAGATTATTTACAAAAACATTCATTCTGCCTTCAAGAAAATTCAATGATACTTCAGTTAAGAATTATAAGGGAACTGAGAAGAAAGCCAGTAGTGTTTTTTTTCTGTCTATGCAGGAATACGTATATATATATATATTATAAAAAAGAAATACTGTCAAAATAATAAATAAAAAATTTTGTGTTTCTCCCTTTATTAAAATGATAATTTCTTCTTAATTTTAAGATCTTAAACACTTTTAGTATATGTTCTTACACAATATATCATAAATAATGATTACATTGTTTAATTTCTCTTTATTAAATTATCAAACTAGATTCACCTGCTGATCATTCTTCCAACATAAATATGAGTTTATTATTATTTACTAATTAAACACTCTTTAAATTTAAACAATGTTACTACCAATCATAATCATTTATATACATATGATTTTATTTCAAATTACAGCAATTGACTTCAGTTCCTGAATTAGAATTTGTCATAACTGATAGGCTTTTACTTCTTATTGTGATGGTAAGTGATGATGATCAAATCCCCATCATAAGTTTTGGTCAGCTAGCACTGTATTCTAGTGTTAGTTGACTATTAAATGTAAGAATATATATCTAATTTAAAAACCAAAAGGGACATTTGTGGGCAATATATTTATGCACACATTATATTGCCAGACAGGCAGTAAAATTATGTGCATATTGCAACTATGTTTATTTTTTTTTATTTTGGGATATTATTTTTTGTTAATTTTCTTTAATGTGTTTTACATTTTTTTGTGTGTGCGTCTAAGATAAGAAAAAAATAATAATTAAAATGTTAGTTGGGTTGTTTAATCAAATTTGTAGATAAAGAAAATATATTAAAAAAATTAAATCAATTGTCCTTGGGTACAAATATTTCATAGAAAAATTTTTAAGAATGTTTAATTATATCAGAGTCTAATTATCTAAATTCTTATAATTCCTTTTTGTGTGTAATTAAAGGATTTGTCCATCTCTTTGATATAATTTTGTTTTATTTATTTTTTTAGATGTAATAAAATATGTTATAGTATATACAAGCACTTTAATTGGTAAAATGTTTTATAAAAACTTGAAATTTTTTTTTGTAAAGATAAAAAAGACTCATCTGCAAGCTAACTAAAAAAAGAAAGTAATTTAGATCAAAGATAACAACATTTTTGTTCTTTAAGTGTGAATAGAGAAGCAGTCAGGAAAGTTGGCAGTCAGAGAGAGAGAAGTGACAGTCAGAGAAGAGGGTTAGTGGGCAGTCAGAGAGAGAAGTGGCAGTCAAGAACAGATAGCAGTCAAAAATCCAGCAGAGAAAGTCAGTCATCAGAGTTAATGAGCAGTTGGTGATTACACTATAGTACAAAGCCAGAAAAAAAAAAAAAAAATTCTTGGATAAACTCTTGGAATCCGTTTTTGATAGCCTTAATAAAAGATGTTAATGCAGCTATAAGAATTTAGTAAACTAAACAAAATGGAATAGAAGTTTACCTAGTGCACTACATCTAATTTTTAAATGGTCACTATGTGAAATGTACTGTTATGTTGAAACCCTGCCTTACAAAAAATGTAGCTGAATTAAAATCGTCTGTTTCTCCTGTTCACTACTGCACATTTCAATAGAGCTTTGTAAATGAGAGCATAACAAGGAAATTTCATTTTAGCTTAGAATAAGGAAATGGTCATCATAGAAACCAGCATTATGTAATGTATCCTATGAATGAGTATTGCAGATGATTCTTGAAATATTTAAAGAACAGAAATGAAGTATGTACAACCCCCCCCCCCCCCATTGATATAAGTAAGGAAAAAAACATTTAAATTTATTATTATTGTTGTTGTTTTAAATATATCGATTTCAGAAATTAACATTTTGTTCAAATTCTATACGTACACAAATGTATGTATAGAATTAGATAAAGATGTATATAATTTTTTTTTTGTATTTATTTAAAAAATTAATGTCTTAATAAAAATAAACTATATGTATGCACATAGAGTTAGACAAAGATGTATATAATTTTTTGTATTTATTTGTTAATGCATAAAAAAACATGAATTGAAATATATCTCACCGGTATTTTTTTCACCCTCTGGTGTAATTATCACCGATCAGCATGATTATTATATATCTATATATTTTTTATGTGTTTATTATTTTATATGGGTGTATTATATGCCCACAAAGTTGAGGTAGGAGTGCATATAGTAAGAAACTAATAGAAGGGAGGGTGTGTGCTTTTATTGTGCATTAATGTATTATAAGGGAGGGGGTATCCTCTTGTTACGCATTAATGTATTATAGATTAGATTTTTTTTTTTCATTTTTTGGGTTATCTTTATTATAATTATTATTATTTTTTTTTTTAATATTTCTAATTAAGATTAATAAAATAAGTTTTTTATTGTATTTTATCAAGCACTGGTGTTCAATGTTTCATTCACTTCACCCCATAGTTCATATGAATGATATTGTATATTTATTGTAAGATAGGCTATTCCACCCTCAGAATTAAGAGTAATAGATCTAGCATATGGGATAACCTGCAAGGGAATGTTGGAAGTATCTTTCAATATGGGTCCTGTAAGGCATCTTTCTATGAAAGTGGCACTTAAAAGGTTTTTGACTTTATAAAATGCCCTATTTAGGCTAAGCTTGACCAACCCTGCTGGAGATGGTTATTCAAATAAGAAGATTAGGAAATATAGCTGATAGCTATAAAATTAATTCACTTTTTAATAATAATAATTAGTGAAATTAATTATTACACTGTCTTCTCTGCTAGATGAGTTACAGGGTTTGAACTCAGTAGTGATAGGTAGGGTAGTTCCCATTACAGTAATAAATGGTGCACAACATGTATGGGTAGGAAAAGAAAGGCTAGCTAAGACAATAAATATGGATATTAAATGTGTGAAGTCAGCAATAAATGGTGCACAATGTGTATGGGTATGAAAATAAAGAATAGTTGTAATAAATATGAAAATTAAAGATGTGAAATCAATAATAAAAAATACACAATGTTTTGCATACGAAAATAAAAGATAACTTGTGCAATAAATAAAACATTAAATGAATAAATGTGGGAAAGTAGAGTGTAAAAAAACTTTGGGTATAGTTAAAAATAGTTAGTTTTAGTTATTAAGTTAAGATACATACCATCAGCTTGTATATAAATTTGGTACACTGATGAGAAAAATAAATTGGAGTGAGGAAATACTGATACCAAAACAAGACAATAAATGTGTTAGGCAGCTAAAATAAAGATAAAAAAGGACAGGTAAAAGATTTTTAAAATCAATAGGAAGACAATTTTGAAAAAAAAAAAAAACGATTTATAGAAAGTGCAGGCAGGATATGATGTGGTATAGTGGCATGATGATACAGAAGGGAAAGACTGTATACTGTTTTAAATAGTACACAATCTAAAATAATAATATACAACATTGACAGATTTAGAAATAAAGATAATCTATGACAAATAAATCTATTTAAAAGATAGAAATTAAATTTTAGAAATTCATTATAAACAAATAACAGAGCTAAGATAAAAAATAACATTTTGGATATATTAAACGTTAACAAGAGCTCAGTCAAAAATAATGGAGGAAAATCAGAGTCAATCTGAAAATTCTGACAATCCTAAAATAGAGCAAGTAGAGGTGCAAGAGTCTATACAGCCAATGTTACCAGAGCAAAAGGATGAGATACCAAGCACATTCAACTTGAAAATGCTGCATGCCTCAATTAAAAATATGGATACAAAATTGCAAAATATGCAGCACAATATTAACCAAGATATAAGAGATACAAAGAAGATACTACAAAAGATGGACGGAAAATTCCAAAACTAATAGCAAAGTATAGAAAAAAGACTCTATAATATAGAAAATATACAACACATCAGGGAAGAATTCAAAAGTATACAGCAGAGCATGAACCAGCAATTTCATGATATGGCTGCAAAGCATCAAAACATATATGAAAAGATTGAAGATGTCCAGGAAAAACGACAAAACTTGCATAAAACTGTTGACATTATTCAAGAAAATAGAAAAGTCTTGAGTATAAAGTCCAGAGCATAGAAGGACTTGGAAAGGGGGGAAGTCATGGGATAGAATATAAAAAAATAATAATAATGACAATATAATGGAAATTCATACGGAAATACAAGAGTTAAAAGTAAAGATAAAAGAGTTGAGAATGAAAGGTGGCAACCTAGAATTATTAAAAAAAGTAGAGAAAGGAAAAATAGTGAAATTCATCCTAGTATGGTAAACCAGTTTTTAAAAATCAGGATATTCCAAGGTCAAACTGGTGAGACTCCTGTTGAACATTTAAAAAATTTGGAAACCTACTTTTCTCTTAACCCCATATCAGAAGAATGTAAATTAGGAATTGCATGTAGTCACTTGCAAAAGGACTCATTATTCAATAGGCCCAAAACCTTTCAAAATTTATCAATAAGCTCTGTTGAACAATTTTTGGTCAGAAGAATGCCAGGAGACCATCCGTTATCAAATAACACAGGAGAAATATAAACCCAGTACTGGGGAAAAAAATTTTCAGAAGACAGGTGACTAAATTCAGAACTTTGCATGCTTTAAGATTATTCAAATAATTTGACATAACTTGCCTTTTCAAATAGAGCAGATGCTGCTAACCACCAATAAGAAGTCCATTGAACGGGTGGAAGAGCTATTAAATACTATAAATATGAGCCTTTTGAGTCAACAAGGTCATCAACCAGATAAAGAGAGCATTGGCATCTATGCAATGGAATTACAAAGTAATAGAAACCATAACGAAGTGGTCTAGTGGAAAAGAAAAGCTAGTTGGAGTCCAGAACCAGAGGCTACTAGAAAAGAACTAAGAATGAATCTCACTTTAGTAGATTTATCAGAGTCTAGATCACTTTCACCAAATCCAGGATGTACTAGCAAATATCCTGATGGTATATGGTATAAAAGTAAAAAAAAATAAAACTAAGACAATTGGTGAATAATCAGATGGTGGTTAATCACTCATAAATTAAAGGAGCTCTGATACAACTTAGAAGTTTTCTGGATGTTTAAAAAGTAGGTTTGGTTGAATAAGAGGTATTATTTGTTATAGTAGGGAATGAAGGAAAACCTTAAAGTTGGTTAGGTATCTTGTTGTAATCTGGATGTCGCTGGTACTATTGCAAGTTTTATACCCATTGCATTAAGTCAACATAATTACCCAAATAATCTAAAGTGATTGAATCCTCATCATGCACTAATGTAACAACTAGACAGGTTAACATGGTGTAGAGATCTTGATAACAAAGAATATCATTTACCTTGTGTGATACTAAATGAATCTGTAAGGTTCAGATTGTCTATGAGCAGGATTTGTATCTAATTCATGGTGATGTGGAGGCACATAAGGCTTATATTGAATAGTGATCATTTGAGTCCAGATAAATTGAATACCTTTGGGATGTTTTTTTTTTGGTTAGTTTGAAGTAATGGTTGTGTAATAAAATACAACCTAATAGATAAATTTTCCAGAACTCTAAACAAATTTCTAAAATTTGCTCCATTCAAGATGACTCATGATCATATATATTCTTACGTGAATAAATTAGGGAAATCATGAAGATAATTTGTAATGATAGTGAGAACTGTGAATATCATGCATTTCAGGCCCTCATCAAAGGAGGAAGTATTGTGATGGTAACTGATGGTGATCAAACCCCCATGATAGCCCTGTATTCAAGTGTTAGTTGATTAATAAAATGTAAGAATATAAATCTAATTTAAAAACCAAAAGGGACATTTGTGGGCAATATATATATACACACATTATATTGCCAGATAAACAGTAGAATATGTATATATTGCAACTATGATTATTTTTTAATTTTCCCATATTAATTTTTGTTAATTTTCTTTAATGTGTTTTACTTTTTTTTTTCTGTGTCTATGATAATCAAATTTGTAGATAAAGAACAAGAAAATATACTAAAAAGATTGCATCAATTGTCTTTGGGTACAAATATTTTGTAGAAAATGTTTTAACAGAGTTTAATTATATCGGAGTCTAAATAGAGACATTGTTGTATCCAAATTCTTATAATTATTTTTTGTGGGTAATTAAAGGTTTGTCTCTTTGATATAATTTTTTTATATTTTAAATGTACCAAGTTATGTTATCAAAATTTGATTGGTAAAATGGTTTAAAAAGCTTGAAATTTTTTTTTATATAGATTAAAAAGATTCATCTGCAAGCTGATTAAAAAAATAAATTAATTTAGATCAAAGATAAAAGATTACAACATTTTTATTCTTTGGCATGCATAGAGAAGCTGTCAGAGAGAAGTTAGCAGGCAGAAAAAAGGATCAATCAGAGAGAAAGTGCAGACAAGAGCAGTAAGCAATCAGAAAGCCAGAAGAGAAGTGGCAGTCATCAGAGCTAGTGAGTAGTTGGTGATTACACAATAGTACAGAGCTAGAAAAAAAAAAAAAAAGAATTCTTGGATAATTCTTGGAATCTTTGAGAAGTTTAGTAACAAAAGATGTTAATGCAGCGAGAAGTTTAGTAAATTAAACAAAATGCAGTAGAAGTTTATCAAGTGCACTACATCTAATTTTCAAATGGTCACCGTATGAAATGTAGTTATGCTGAAACCCTGCCTTGCAAGAAATATAGCTTAATTAAAATCTTCTGTTTGCTACCGCATACTTCAATAGAGCTTTGTGACAGCATGCCAGAGAAGTTTCATTTTAGCTTAGAACAAGATGGAAATGGTCATCATAAAAGCCAGCATTATGTAATGCATCCTATGAATGAGTATTGCAGCTTTGAAATATTAAAAGAGCAGAAATGAAGGTAAACCCCCCCCCCCACCACCACCATTGGTATAAATAAGGAAAGAATATTTAAATTTATTACTATTGTTGTTTTTTTTTTTTAAATATATTGATTTCAGAAACTAACACTTTGTTCAAATTAAGCTATATGTATATGAATGTATGCATGCGTATAAAATTAGATAGATATATATAATTTTTTTTTGTATTTATTTAAGAAATTAATGTCTTAGTAAAATTAAACTATACGTATATGAATGTATGTATGCATGTAGAGTTAAATAAAGATGACTATAATTTTTTTTTTTTTTTTGTATTTAGTTAAGAAATTAATATCTTAGCAAAATTAAACCATATGTATGAAAATGTATGTATGCATATAGAATTAGATAAAGATGTATATAATTTTTTGTATATATTTGTTAATGCATAGAAAACATGAATTTAAATATATCTCTGATATTTTTTTCCCTATCTGGCGTAATATCATTGATCAGCATGGGTATTATACACCTAAATTTTTTTTGCACCAATCAGCATGGGTATTATATATCTATATTTTTTTATGTGTTTATTATTTTATAAGTGTGTATTATATGTCCAGAAAGTTGCAGTAGGAGAGCATACAGTAAGAAACTAATAGAAGGGAGGGGGTGTTCTCTTATTACGGATTAATGTATTATAGATTAGATTTTTTTTTCTTTTTTTGTGTTATCTTTATTATAATTATTTTTTTTAAATATTTCTAATTAAATTTAATAAAATAAATTTGATTTAATCAAGCATTGGCATTAAATCTTTCATTCAACTCACTTCATAGTTCCTATGAATGATATTGTGTATTTATTGTAAGATAGGCTATTCCATCCTCAGAATTAGGGTGATAAAGCTAACATATGTCACAACCTGTAGGGAAATGTTGGGTATATCTTTCAAGATAGGTCTTGTAGGGCATCTTTCTATGAAAGTGGCGCCTAAAGCTTTTTGGCTTTATAGAATGTTCTATTTTGGCTAAGCTTGATCGATCCTCGTGGAGATGGTTATCCAAATGAGATTAGGAAATATAACTGATAATTTTCAGTTTAATCTCCTTTTTAATAATAATAACTAGTGAAATTAATTATTTCAGTCTGCCTTATCTCCTAGTTAAATTGCAGGGTTTGAACTCCGTAGTGATGGTTAGTATATATATAGTAATGTATATATGTATGTATATAACAGGTAGATTAGTGATGGGTAAGGATATATACAGCAATGAGATACCTATAATCTGATTGCCATACCATATGAAAAATTGATAAATCTGTTTGGAGTATGTATACATTTTAGGAGTTCTTTACTGCTTTGGAGTGACTAATTGTCTATAAAAATATAACAATTGTTTGTCTTATATTCATACCAATAAATTAATAGAGTTGACATTAAAGTGTGATTATTCAGCATAGCAATCTTTCCTATAAATCAAACTATTCCAATATTTTTAAATACTAAGGCAAGGTAAAGTCAGAAACTCATTTTATTAATAAATACTACTTGGAGCTGAGATCTTTCCAGATTTATTTACTTATTTACAAGATGCATTTATTTATTAATTATATTTTTTTGATGCAAGACTTTTATTAAGAAAATGAGTTTTTGACTCTGCCTTATTTAGTATTTATCCACTGAATGTTCATATGTTGACATCAGGTTCGGTGATTTACTTACTGTTGCAAAATAAAAATTTGTTAACATAAATTGCAGGATGATTTATGTATTTGAAATTATAGTAACCAATTAAATCACTCACATATTATATTTTTTGCATTTTACTATTATCAATTTTAATCAACTTATTATGCATAAAAAGTTTGTATATATATTTAATGTTAATCTAAAATAATTCAGTCAATTAGATTTTTTTTTTTCTGATTTATAATATTAAAATATTATCATTGACATTTGTGCTGCAAAATTTTTACAATATTTAAATTTTTTTTTTTTTAAATCTATCATTGATAAAATTGTGGTAGACTCTTCAAAAGTTAAAATGAAAGAAACAACAAGAAAATTGGTTTTTACATTTTTTTTTAAACTCATTGTAAATTAATTTTCTTTTTTTTAAAATCTTTAATTCAGTCTGTTAATAAATATAAAAAAAAATCTAACAGTCTCACAAAAACAATGATTCTAAAAAATTTTTGCTTTCCAGTTAAATACAAAAATATTTTGTAATATTATTATTTATTAAAAATATGTATACTGAACTATTTTTTTAAAATTATAATGTATTATAGATATATGTACATATATATGTAAGATATCGGCACTTATATATATATAATTATATATTTCAAATGTTTTTATTTATGTAGATTTATAGCAGTTCCACAGTACAGGATTGTAAGCAAACAAAGTCTGAGCTATTGTCCATTAATTCAGTCAAAGACCAAGGGTCTTGAAATACAATATAGTGGATGTAGGTGTCAATATATTAATATAAGACAAATGGATATTAGATTGTACAGATAATTTTCACTGCTCCAAGGCAGCTGATGAAGGATTCCTGAAATGTAGACATACAACAAAGTGATTTCTCAGTTTTTTTCATGTAGTATGACAACTGAATATAAGATGTTTCATGCAAGAGATTGAAGCTAATATCTCTTTTAGATTTGTTTATATATGTTACACACAAATGATCATACATAAAAATTAAAAAATTGTAATCAACAGTGAAAGAATAAAATACATATTAGTAAGCTAACCTTTCTGCAAATCGGCATGTTCTTAAAAAATTTCTAATGTAGAAAAGTTGAAGACGCATGTCTTTTAATAAATAAAGAGATCGAACTTTGCGGTATAAAGAAGCATTAATATCTAATATATTAAATAGAGGATCTGTAAACATCTTATTCAATAAATCTCTAGAAAAATTTGACACGTAATACTTAGTAAAATCCCACTTCCTTAAAATTCTTCCAGGAATAAATTCTAATGAATTGGAATGACAACACTGGCAAAAATACTTGCCGAGATATTCACAATAACGAAATCTTTTGCTATACACTAAAAAAAAAAAAAGGCATAAAAATTCAAACTAAAATATAATACATAACAAAATTAAATATTTATTTATTTATCATACCATTAGAACTCAAAATCTTTCAATCTATTCATCCTCCACTCTATTTCAAACAATTGATACACATGACCATACACATGCAAAAAAGATACATGTGTATTGGTTGTTTGAGATGGAGTGGAGAATGAATAGACTGAAAAATCCTGAGTTCAAATCTCTCTAATTATATACACAAGAAACATTCAGTACAAGCAAATTACATACTGCCTTAGAATTATCATAATATGTATACTTCATCTCACAGCACAATATGCAATGTGTTCAAGAAATATTCAGCTAAAATTAGGTTTGATAATAATAACAAGAAAGACGTACATTTCCAACCTTAATCTAAAGAATTTTATTGGTCACATTTATGTTGAGGATAGATTTTACAGAATTCACACAATTGTTAATTCATTTCTCCACAGAAATGAAATGACTATTTTGCAATTATGTAAAGGCTTTCACTCTCTTTAATCCAACAATTCAAAAAATTATTTGTTAATTAGTAATATTTTTAAGATATAATTTAAGCTTTTCATTTCAAACAATATAATTTTTTATGTTAAGACAATTAATGTAAAACATTTCTATTTTAACATTCATATGTGATGAAGGTAATTGATTTCATGATCTAAAGGTTAATCTTCAATCAGCTTATATATAATAAAGACTTGATATTTACAACTATAAATTATTACAAGTATCTTTTTTATTCAAAATAATGAAAGCTTATAAAATATACAGAATAATGAGATAGAATAATAATTGTGTAATACCATGGACAATTAAAAAATGGCAAATAAAAAATTTAACATTTTTTAGATGTTTATTAAGATGAAGAGTATTACAGTTTAATGTTCATAAGAATAAACTCTCTTACCAGTAGAAAAGGCTATATCCTGTTTCATTTGTAAAGATTAATGCACATTAACCAGTCCACATTACTCTGCAATCTTTATCTTTTAGTTAAGAATAGCTACATATCTATTACAAACTATATTAGATGGCTGGTTAGGTTGGCTATGTACTTTAAAGAAATATCCAAAGCCTATTTGTGACCTGAAAAAATATCAAAGTTTATTCAGCCTAACTTTATTTTCAAGTCGCAGTCACGACAGATAGATGTGCTAATTGTATTATATGAACAAGCAAAATAACAAATGCCGATATACTTCAAAAAGATATGACTCAATGCATTAATATAAGTAATCAGGATTAAGGTACAAGAAATCCATCAAAAAGAAGATCTGAGGTTTTTAAAAAAACTGGGAATAAATTATTCTAAAAATAATTATTAATTAATCTCTTGAGTTACTAAAAGAAAATTGGTACAAGAAATCCATCAAAAATAAGATCTGAGGTTTTTAAAAAACTGGGAATGAATTATCCTAAAAATAATAATTTTATTAATTAATCTCTTGAGTTACTAAAAGAAAATTCTAGTTAATTATATCTGCTGATTTCAGATCAACTTATATAAATATCTGTAAGCTTACTCTGTTTTATAGAGTATAGTTTCTTCAAAATAGTATGATCATTATTTGTATTAACAACAGCAATCCATTCTATCACTTTACTCTACAGCCTTTTATGTAAGTGTGAATAATCAATGAATACTAGATGGTAACAGCAATCAAATACTAGACTAGATTCTGGCTATTGTCTTTCATTAGAAGAGAGTGTTGGATTATATCTATTCATTCAACAGCTACTTTTACTTTTTTTATATTACTCAAACTAAAGATTTCAATTTCAATATCCTAAGGTTTTTATTTGAATAATATTGATCATAATTAACTTTAACATATAACTTTTTTTTTATATATATTTTAACTTTAACATATAACTTAATGATGAAATTTTCAATAAATACGAGTCTTAGGTGATCAATTTTTATATAAACATCAGTTTAACTAAAATAAGTACTTTGTATGCTAATTCAAGGAGGAAATAAACCAGATTCTCAAGATAGTTATTACATAATTATTTTAGGCATTGCCTACAGTGTCATATTTTAATATTCTGTATAAAGAAATGGAAAGTATGTTATATATCAAAATATGATTGTGCAGAGGCAAAACTCTCCATACAGTAGCGCCACTCAGTGCAAGCCAGAGTAATCAATGTATACAAGAAGGTTTGTGCATAAAATCCCTATCTAGTGCCTACTGAGTAATCAATGGACACAAGAAGGTTTGTGCATAAAATCCCTATCTAGTAATGCCCTCCAGACTAGTTTCTACTAGAAACTAGTCTGGAGATTTTGTGCACAAGCCTTCTTGCATCCATTGATTACTCTGGCTTGCACCGAGTGGTGCTATTGTATGGAGAGTTTTGCCTCTGTTTAAACAGCCTGAGTAAGCATAAAGAATGGTGATCATGTGATGTTTAGTGGTTTATGATTTTTGTGCTGATAGAAAATGCTTGTGAAATTGATTAAAGGCCGAACTAGCTATTTTCATATACAAAACTACATATAATTGACTAAAATGCTATCAGACAAAGTATTGTTATTCAAATTTAGATATACTTAACAAAAATTTTCATGATAATGAATAAATTGAGCTTAAAGGAAAAGAAACAACAATATTCATTATTAATATTAAATCTGATTTCAACATTTATTAATCATTATCAAAATGTCCATCTGAATAAAGAAATAAAATTAAAAACATAAGAATTAATAAGATTGTTGACATCATACTGATTTAGCAATTTTTTAAAAGTGGAACTTGTAGAGAAAATAGGCAATTGTAAATACGGATCAAAGTAATTGTACAGCAACAAGTTGTTTGCTGTGATATTACTAACAGTTGGATGTATTTGAAATATTTAAATAAAATTAAATTGTTCTAAAGACATTCAACACACATATTAGATGATGGAAATAGTCCAATATAAAAATACAATTAGAACACCATCATCACAAACCTTCAGGATCAAAGTAATTATTGGTTAGAATATTTCTGATTTTATATTTACATCAGAAAATATTGATTACATCAAACCCATATGTAAGACACCATATATGCAATAATTTTGTCACAATGTGATTAAGGGGAAAACTTTATCAAAAAACATATTACAAATAACTGATAGAAATCAATTGACTAGTTGAGCATCCTTGCAATAGAAACAAAAAAAAATTTGTACCATTACATCAATTTTAGACTACTACATGGGTTAGCAGTAATAGAATTTATTTCAATATTTGCTTTTATTTCTTGAATTTCAATTTACTAACATATAATAAAAATAAATAAATATTTTTT
This sequence comes from Epiperipatus broadwayi, assembly GCA_028023455.1. NCBI lineage: Eukaryota > Metazoa > Onychophora > Udeonychophora > Euonychophora > Peripatidae > Epiperipatus > Epiperipatus broadwayi. The sequence goes on from JAQFVV010000003.1 coordinate 8,319,170, forward strand.
ATGATTTATAGAATTTTATGTGTTTCATTTTGTTTGACCTTAAGATAATTGCCTAGTTTTGTGTTTTTGCATAGATCTGACTGTGAGCATTTATAATTCTCAACTTGCAACCATTATTAATTCATGCAGCATTAAAATCTTTACAAGTGTAATATAATGTCTCTGATCCATAACTTCTCTTTTTTACATCAATCAGTAAACTTCCTTATTTTGTCCATCCATGTGGTTTCTTTTAAGATCTTGGGATCCCCCAATTTAAAATTTCAGTTGTTTATCAACATATCCAGTTCAACTTCATTTTTTTTTTTTTACAATGATGTCGATGATATTACTCACCCTCTTATTCTATGTATTTTTCTATCAATTCCTCTTTGTCAATCCTAAATATATCTCTTCAAACTATGATGTATAGTCTGAAGTCACTGCATTTTTCTTCTTGTAAGCATTCAAATCTCAGATACATATATAATTAAAATACATCCATTAAAAAATCTTTCTTTCAAAAATATACTTCTTTTTAATGTTAAGTTATTTTTATCAAAAGCACTCCATAAAATTTATCTCTTAAGATTAATTACATCCATTATATTACCATCTTAACACCACATGATCATTGTATGGAGAATTTGGTATCTTACATTATCATCTTTATTAATAATATGATCAAGGTATTTACAGTTGCTAATTTCTATCTCATTATTATCAATTTCAACTTTCTTCTTATGTGAAAAAATCATGACTTAATTTATTCTGTTTACCATTTAGCTTTAATTCTACTTTCATTTGATAATTCTTGTAATGTCTCATGAATGTCTGCAAAATGTAGATGACTTAAAGCCTCTCCATTTATTTTCATTTCTTTAGCTTCCATGGCTAATAAATTTAGTCTCTTGGGAATGACGGCCATAGTTCAGTTTTGTCTGTTAAATTGTATGCACAAAAGAGAATGAACATTTACACACATTTATTCTCCTAAAAAAAACTCAATGTTTCAATTAATAACTAATAAACATCAGAGAAGAAAAACCATAATGTTTCTTATGCTTAAACTTGATAAACTCACTATGATGGCTGATATTGATGAGCAAAATACTATATTTGTTTAAATTAAAAATCACATAATAATAAAAACTTAAGATATAAAAATGTATGGAATGAACATTAAGAATTTTCCCTACTTGATTCCTTTAAGATCTCAAAAATAAATCAAAAGTCTATTTTTAGTGAATAGCAAACTTTCTTCTGTAGCTCTTATAATAATACTACAACCATTTTTATATTCTGTAAACATTTTTATTATAAAAAGCATGGCAAATCCCTCTAATGGTAAATAAGTTTATTATATAAATGCAAAAAAAAAAATCTAACTACTGAAAAATCACAAAATTCAGCGGATTATTTTTTAAAAATTAAATCCAATAGAAATAAATGACAAAACTAAATTAAATCCAATGCCAAATATTGAAAAACAGCATATCTAAATATTAAAAAATTACTTTTTGAGAAAAAAATGAAGCCCATAATATCAAAATATATATCAATATAATCGTTGTAGATAAACCAGGAAAATTCTATACATTTATTCTGCTATTCACAAGTACAATTCTTTTTGATTTAAAAAAGAAATTAATTATTGTTTAAATTCTACTATTAAAAAAAAACAAACAATACAAACCTGGCTCTATTCTCATTCCACAACCTGCACAACGATAATTTTGCTTTGCCATTAAAACTTTTAATCTAAATTAATGGAATACATAATTCATTAAATCAATTAAACATTGAAAAAAATAACGATACAATTAATTACAAAAATATATTATAATGTTAGTGAGATATATATTATGAAACAAACATAGATACTAACATTACATATTTATAATTTAAAAATAAATGATTAAATTATTAATAAAAATGAAAATAGAGATAAAATGTAATATGTTTTAGAGTAGGTGTTTTTTGTTTTAAAAAACAATTTTGCAAAAGCAAAAGATTGTGTCATATTTTTTCTTTTAAAATAGAAAAGTTTTAGTATTGAGAGCGAGTGGGGAGAAAAATTTAAAATAAAAAGATTTAAAACTCATCCTCTCCTTTTTATAAATTAATAAGAAATTAAAAGAATAAAACATATAAAAATAAGTAAATATGAAAAATCAGAATGAAAATAAAGGTAAAATTGATAAATAAATTAATTTAAAAAAACATATAAACTATCTCATAAAAGTGATAGTAGATTAATCTAAGAAAGATTAGATAATGTACAATGTCAAAAATAATTAAAAATAGATTTAAGTTACAATCAAAATTAAAAATAATGATAAGGAATTAAAATAATGAGAGAGGAAGAGTATAAAAAGTTGCAGTTGCTATTATTATTCAGTTCAGATTCTTGCTATACAATCAGATCTATTCTGATTTTTTCTAAAGAATGTAGAAGCTGCAGAGATAGCAACATGTGTTGCTTCATGCCCCTAGTCCTCAGCAAAAAAAATCAATGGTTCTCACCTGGAACCAATGCCCAGAACAAATGCCTATATTGTAAATAGATGCTGCCGCATACTCCCCCTCTCATTGTTTGACAGAAATCTGGAAGGAAAGCCATGGATGGAGAACCAAAAAGCCAAATGGTTGGAATCAAAAGCAATGGAAAGTACACACAAATGAAAACTTTGGTAAATATATTTTTAAATAATGACCTAGACACTTTATATTTTATATGAATGAACTTTAACGAAAGCTTATCATAATTTAAACCTGAAAGTAATCATTTATATTTTCTTATGTAAAATTTATTATATGATATGTTATATTACAATGTGTGTGCTTCAATAAATACTGTTTGCTTAATTATTATTTAGTCTATTCTCTCTCTCTTATCATTGCATCACCATTTATTTAATGAGATAAATGTTTATATGTGTTAAGAGTAAGAGCTAGTTCGGATATTTCAAGCATTGAATTGTGTGACCTGTCATCCAAAGCATGCCGGTTATATAATATATGGTTGGCTAGTATCTCAGTTTGATCCTCAAAACAAATAAAATGCTTTGGATGGTAGGTTTTTGTTCCAGTAGTTGAGGTGGCCACGGTCAGGAAATGTGGTCATGTTATGCTTTGTATAACCCAATCTGACTGTGGGTATGGTTGATGGCTATGCTATCAATGGTATTCTGATTGAAGAGCAGGTCCATGATTGCAGTCACAAAGTTGTCAAAAGTCAATTACAAAATTTTAAAAGCTGCAATAAACATGCAACTTTAAAGGATCCGGTTCAATATATTTCATTTGAATTTATCATATTTTTTGCCTTAATCAGAATATAAATTTTGTTGTGGCCCTACTTTAAGCTTAGTTCAATCTTACTTCTCTCCATGTATCCAATGACCTTTAATTCAATATCTCTCTAGAAAATAATTAAGAATAATCTAATTTAAAATTTTCATTTATATTAGGGGAGCACTTTTTTCCTTAGTAAAACAAAGATATATTTAGACAAAAAGAAAATTAATTAAAAATTTATGATAAGGAAAGTAATAATTGAGTATGTGTCTACCTGATAGCTAATATAATCAGCAAGAAAGAAAAATAATGGTGTAAATTTCTGCTATATGAAATGTTAACAAATAATGTAGAACATGGAAAAAATATCACAAAGTCTTGTAATGCTCTTTCATTAATACATGAGCACTGACCAAATGATCAGGATCTATAGCTATTATTAGACGAAGACATCACTGTCAAATACAAAGATTATTATTGTACATATATAAAAATAATATATAACATTTATAATGGTAAATGAATACAATTTCCTAAAACAATAATGAAAAAAATATTAGAACAATTAATTTTTATTTTATTAAATAAATAAGCTGCCTAAACATCATATCAAACTGTTAAGAGAAGAAGAAATGTTCAAAAGATTTTTTATTTGCATTCCATCAGTAATACAGAATGTTTATTAAAAAATTAATTTACTGAGGAAGACTTCAAAGAATTTTTCACTTAGCAAAAAAATCATATTCTACATTATATGAAAAAATAAAAGAATAACTTTTTTAAACCTACATGGGTATATTAAATGTCACATTATACCAAACAACTTAGTAGCTTAATGAATTAAAAAATCTTAATTTTGAATTTTGCCTTCATGCAATCTAATATCCCTTCATGCAAATGACTAAGTATTCAAAAATTGCCTCTAGAAGAAGCAATAGTGCTTGAAAATAAAAAGAACCCTTTAAGCTATTAAAACTCCCAAAGTATATAAAATTTAATCATTTTCCCTGCTGAAAGGGCAATGCTATAATTATAATGGATAGTAATGATTATGTTATAAATTAAGAGACCTTTTCATAGCAGACCAATACAAAAAGATACAAAAAAAATCCTATACTGACTGCAGAAACAAAACTATAGCATTACTCAGGCAACATCACAGGTACTTTATTAATTCAGAAAAAAGTAAACTACCTAAAATATAAGGGTCATGTTCCACTGAGATCTATTAGATTTAGAAATTCTATGTGTCAAAACTTGTCAAGATTTCTTCTTACAAAATTATATTTTATTTTTTCATCATTAAACAAGTCAAAATTAACTATTTCATAAAATGTGACTTTATACATTTTTTTCTTCTTTAATATATATTTAATTGAGCCGGAACAAGTTTATTGTTAAACAAATAATTATTAACACTTCTTCCATATACAGTATTTTTTTTTACTACAGATGCTCTGTTTCTGCAAGATTTTTAACAACAATTTGTTCTTTTTTATAAGTGCCCAAATAAGTACAATTTTAATCTCTTATTAACAGATTTATATCTCAGATTTTTAGCAAACTGTGGCATTTATTTCTATTTCCATTTCACTTATGACTTTATATATATAGAGTAGATATTAACCTGTGCATTATTATTTAACAAATGAATGAATTTGAAAAGTTTAAATAAAGTTTATTAGTTTTTTTAAAGACATTTAATACTTAATTCTAGATGATAAAAATAATCCAACATGTAAATACAATTAAAATATACACCTAAGTTTAATTAATTATTGACTGACAAACAATAATTACCACATAAAAGAAAACTGACATTAAAGTAATACAAACACTATTATATAAAACCAAATGTACTAATAATACATTACTAAAATTATTACAATTATCACCTATGAGATCAATGTCAAGTAGTAAATAATGCACAAATATGTGTTTTAATGCCTGTGAATGACTTCATAATGCAGAAGTAACACAATGACTGCTACATTTATGATCTGGGCTTTGAATCTGGACCAAATGAAATTCTTTTCAAAAAGCTTAGGACTTTTTCCTAAGATGTCTGTCAATCTGTTCAACAAGTCAGTAAATGGGCATCTAGTTAGTCTTAGATGATAAAATAAGAATGAAAAAATGCACAAATCCTGACAACCCAACAATTGCAAGCCTGGTGTGTACTTCTTTCACCTTAGGAGTTAATGGAAAGGCCTTTGTCCTGAAGTTGTCTAATTTTTAAGTACAAAAAAGGGCTGTTGTTTTACTCTTTTACTATAATTATTACAACCTTTAAACTCTAATAGAACTTCTGTCTGTTATATTAAAGAAAGGTCAAGAAACTTCACATCTGCTAAACCAAAATCTATTTTACCAGCATAAAATGCTATATTCATTGGAATTCTTACAAGTTAGAATACTTTGTAATTTTTCAACACAAAACAGATTATGCTGCTGATTAAATTCACAAATTAGTCTTAGTTTTTCTTCCATGAAATATTAATATTTTTTCATTAAAATGAATATCAATTGCCATCGAGAACCAATTTCTAAGAGATCAGACTATTCATATATGCAGCATGTTCCTTTTATATAAAAAGTTAAAGTAGTTGCCTTCAACATATGATAGGCATTGCAAGCATGTCCTTCATCATCTGGTGGAAATATCATCCACTAACACATTTTAATTTTTATCAGAAATTACCATAGATTAAACCACTAAACATCATATGATCACTGTCTCATACTAGCACATAGTTGTTATTAAACAAAGCAAAACTCTCCATAAAGTAGTGCCATCTTGTGCCAACAAGCACAATCAATGGATGCCAGAAGGCTTGTGCATAAAATGCCTAATAGGATAGTGGTGGCTATGGTTGTTAAAGAGCCAAAGACACCAAAATGTATGGGTGCTGAATTGAGTTCAGACCCATATGACTATATAAGCTATTGAGCTTAGATTGAAAATATTATTGTGTTTTCAATTTCATTCTCATAGTTTTGTAGTTAAGTAGAGTTAAAAAGTGGCTGCTGGAGGGTTGCATCAGATCCTAAGATCTAGGTGCAGTGCTCTTAGATCCAAGGCTCCTCACTGACAAAGGCCACAAGCTAGAAATTAGTCTGGGGATATTGGATGATTAGGCACTAGATAGGGATTTTATGCACAAGCCTTCTGGCATCCATTGATTGCTCTTTTTGGCACAAGATGGCACTACTGTATGGAGAATTTTGCTTCGTTTAATAACAACTATGTGCTAGTGTGAGACAGTGATCATGTGATGTTTAGTGGTTTAACACCAATCCTGCCTAATAGGATAGTGGTGGCTATGGTTATTAAAGAGCCAAAGACACCAAAATGTATGGGTGCTGAATTGAGTTCAGACCCATATGACTATATAAGCTATTGAGCTTAGATTGAAAATATTATTGTGTTTTCAAATTTCATTCTCATAGTTTTGTAGTTAAGTAGAGTTAAAAGGTGGCTGCTGGAGGGTTGCATTAGATCCTAAGATCTAGGTGCAGTGCTCTCAGATCCAAGGCTCCTCACTGACGAAGGCCACAAGCCAGAAACTAGTCTGGGATACTGGATGAGTAGGCACTGGATAGGGATTTTATGCAAAAGCCTTCTGGCATCCATTGATTGCTCATGTTGGCACAAGATGGCACTACTGTATGGAGAGTTTTGCTTTGTTTAATTATCACAGATAAGACATAATATGAAAAAATTATCCAGGAGTGGGAATATTTTTATAACTACTTATGGCACTGAATAGTAGTAATATGCCTTCTTTGACTGAAATAAATTTCCCAATATTTCATTAGCCTTGTATGATAATTAAATTATAATAATATTATACTACAAACAAGAAATCATATGAATTCAACTTTATCTTAATGCAACTTTATATTAAGCAAGACCAGATATTTTGAATACAATAGCCTTATCAAGATAGATTCCTTAATATTTATTTATGTATATTTTACTATTTAAGATGTTAATGCACTTTCTTTCTTGAAGGCATATATTGTAACTTTCAGAATTGTACAACCCACATGCAAATCATCTGAAGGAATCCACATATTATTTCAACTTTCTGATATCACAGCACACATAAATGTTTAAACAAAATAATGATTGTAAGGGATCAGCAGTTATAAATGACGTTACAATCATCTAATATTAATGCGTTACATAAGAATGAGGATCAGATGTAACTTATAACCCAAATTGATGAATACCAGCTATACATTCTTATCAATAATAATAATTCAAATACAAGACTAGATAACTAAAACTAATATCTATTTAACAGAAGCTCAATCTAGCTTGTCTATGCAGCAGGTTTGCCTCCTGCTGTGTACAGCCACTCACTCAGCTTAACAATCAAGTAAAATAGACATGCAGAAACCAAAATGATTAGACAAAATAGTTTAATTAGAATTATTAGTCAGATAGTTAATATTACATATACAAACTAGAATACAGTTATCTTTAACTTACAATTGCTGGCCATGAAGGCATACGAAAAACATAATATAGACCAGTGTGGCCTGCAAAGTTCCTAGGTCTACTTTTTCACCTTCAGTGGTGGAATTCACTGGGTTTTTTCCATTGCTAAAATTACACAGTCTTGACTTTCATGTGCAATCAATAAGTTCTCCACTGCAAGTGCTGCATAGTTATTTTTTGTTCCCTTTTTATTCTTGATAAGGAATGTTGCAGAATCAATTAATTCTTGGCTATTATCTACTTTTAGAAATCAGCACTTTTAATCTAACTGCATTAATTAATTTCTAATCAGGAGTGCTTATCTTTAATACAACTGATCAGTAGCGTACCAAAATTTAAATTACAAAATTCCTTTCTTATTGTCTATTTCATTTAATAAAACTTATTTTATTAAAACTTATTCATTATTATATACATATATAGCACCTCCCATTCATAACTTTAAAATTTTATTGATTTAACAAATTATTATTAACTAATTAAAGTGGAAATAATTGATTAGCATACCAACATTTAGTAGCATGGCAAGAATCATGATTATCACCATTAGATTGTAGCATAAAAATAGAACAAACAACCATCTCTTGCCATATCTGCTCATAAACAGATTAATTACATAACTATTCATTAATATATTGCATTAAATTGGAGACAATAATTAACTAAATACAAGTTTAAAGTTTTTACTTATTCTTTCAAAAGTTCAGGTTCAGTCTTTAGGTGTTGGTGGAGTTGATTCTTAAAACCATAGCTATGGTGGTTGAAGGTTTAAATCACTATTTTACATTCATTTTGGATGTGCAGATATTAATTAAGTCTTGTTTTGGTAGCTGGTTCTTCCTGTAGCCCTGGATATCAGCTTTTTCCTCGTCTACGATGTATACATAGCAGACACATTTGGATGGTTTCTTCTATTGTTGACGGCTTCTTTGGCGTGACTTGGCAATGGGTTTTTGGCCTGCTCTCTGCCAGATTGACAGAGCTAAGCAGATAATGGTGTCTCTACTCTTGCATGAAAGGCTTGCTGGACATAGCAGATACTAATAAAGTAAAGTAGAATAATACTAATTGATTAATAATGGCAGAAATATAATCACTGGCAGAATAAAAACAGACCGAAGACAGGATCAAGATAGAGTAATCATGAATGTAGAATAAAAACCAAAGTAATTTTCAGCACTATTTATATGGTTTGGAGTTATCAATAAAATTAGGATTGATTTCTTGTCATTTTGATCCTTTGACTTATTGGCTATAGATGACTTCATTACTTTCACTGAGATCCGAGTTTATTTATCCAATAACCTATTTGCAAGCTCATATTTTTGAGTGGGAATAACAGCGTTTTTAATTAAGTTATTTTAATTATTTATCTCCTAAAATTTAATCTAGTAATCTGTTTACAAGCATTTTAATTACTTGTTTTAGAATGTCATTTCCACTTTTTTTATTGTTAAATGAAAACACCTTTTTTTAAAAAAAAATTTACTTTTAGCTAAATTTAGAATCTAGGATCCTTTTAAATTTTGGAAAATGTTTAGTTTTTAATACAAATTAATTTTATAGTTAATTATATCATATATCTTTATCTGTGCATTTACAATATACATTTTTTATTTTTACATTTTTATTTATAAAAAGTTATTAAAACTTTTACTTTTAAATTTTATTCATATAATTTTTAACATGTGAACATGAAGTGTGTGTATATATATATGCACACATATATAGCTTCAATCTATATATATATATATATATATTCATTCTGCTGAATATGCAAATATTTTGTGATTATGTTATTTTTTTAGTTCTGAATAAGAGTTGTAGAGAAATATTGGGCAATTCTTATCTTTAAAATATATTTTATAAAATTATCTCTGAATACTAACAAACAGCAAAGAGAAACTATAACTTAACCTTGAATATAAGTGGGTATTTTAGCATTGAATGTTACTGTAATTGACTGCTTTTTCTTAAAAGCCAAGAATTTGAAGAAAAAAATACAATGAGTTGAATGACTTTTATTTCAAGATTCATCAAGGTTTAAATATCCAATACTCTAATGGTGATGACTGATATCTTAAAGCAGACTCACAATAGCAACTGTTAAAGGCATGCTGCATAATAAACAACAAGAATTTAATATTATTTATTAATTCACAGGTGATTAAAATGGCTCATACTGAATGTTCTTAACTTTTTTTGATTAATATATAAGAATAAATAAATTTAAAAAGATAAATTTAGATAAATCAATGTTATATTTAAATACAAATATAGTATATACACTTTAAACTAGATATAATTAGAAGAGATTTGAACCCAGACTTTCAAGCTCCCTTTAATCATTCGCTCCATCTTATAAAACTGTTACACATGACCACATACATGTGAAAAAGATAAATGATCTTCAATACAGATACTTCGTGCTAAACCAGCAGTCATCAGATAATCCAGACCAACTGTTGATTGCTGGTTCAGCACAAAATATATATTGTAACTGTATGAACTCCAGTGTGAACCTGGGATGGTGGCACTCATCACCCCCACTAAGGCTTTTTTTCAACCTTTTTATACTCAGGGTGAAATTAAAAAACAGTAATTAAAAGCAAGTTTTATTTATCTTGATTGAAAAATGTTGACTCTTTTCAATTCACTTTAATCCTTTTAAAAACAACTTTGAATAATTTTTATCAAAATATGTTATACAAGCATTAATTAAAAACACTTATTAATCAAAATAGATAATGGAATTTTATAATTACCAGTATATCTATTATAACATAAAAATATGCTTGTTTTAATTTCAAAATAAGAATTAATAAAATATTAATTAGACCCTTTTAAATGTGTAATTTATAATAAAAAAAAATTTTAATTCAAAATTATTTAATCTTTAACTGTTATTCTAGTGTAATATAAAAAATATCTACAAAATTTTTTTGTCTGTATTTATTTCTTTTCCTTTCAACTTTATATATATATATATGTGCATGTGCACTACACCAGTGGTCTTCAACCTTTTCACACCTGCGGACTGGTAAAAATAAGGATAAGGTTCTGCGGACCAGCAAAAATAACGATAAGATTTCGCAGACCGGCAGAAGTCTATAGATAAATTTTCTTAAAGATAAGCATAATTGTTATAACTGATCAAAACAACAATGGTAAATATATAAGATAAAGTTATATATATATGGAGTTTATATAATAAAAAACTTTTTTTAAAATTTTTTTAGAAAAGTAATAAAAAATTTAATTCTACCCTCCCCCCATAAACATATGTGATAACTAGAAAAACAAATTAATTTATGAACGATTGATTAGATTTTGTTTTCGTTCTGTTTCCTTAATTGGGTAAAAAAGAGATGAAAAAATAAATAAAAATTGGCTATATTAATTAAAAGTTTAAGCTCTTATTATTTATCATTACAAACTTTTTACTGCCCGTCTAGCATGCAGACCTGCAGAAAAGTTCTGCGGCCCAGCACCGGGCCAAGGGTTGAAGAACACTGCACTACACTGTTATTGTTTGCCATGAAACACATAACTGTTTTATATTCCTCCTTCATGAGGAAAAGGAAATGAGATATGAAACACTAACCTAACAATATTTTGTATAATTAACTCAAAGTTCATATCTCAAACTATGTACTTATCAATATTTTGAGATTTGACAGGCATCTGACAGATAACAGAATGACCTGCAATTCTGAAATAAATAAGGAATTCAGCCACTGAACTACAAATACCCATTGCACCATGAACACCAAAAGGGCTATCTCAATTCAGACATTAAAAGCTATCACAATGTTTAATATGAAACAAAAATCTTTGTAAAGCCCTGCTCTTTTCAGTCTTAGGGGTTGAAAAATACAAAACTACGCATTGCTCCTTTTCTTGGAGATTTAAAAGCTGAGTTCATAGCAGGACTACATTAAATGCTCCATGAGAAACAATAGGAAATCAGAAAGTGGGTTGGTGCAATGCCTGAGATAAAATACTTCTTGGAGTTGAATGAAAACATTATATCCTCAAGCCACTGACAAAACTGTCCATCCATCATCAAAACTGAAAGTACAGTCAAACAAACTCAATAGTCAAAAACCCAATTCAATCTCCAAAATCATAGATTTTCTATTCAATTCTATAGAGGAACTTTTTAAATATACATTAAAACTACTATTTTATAATCATCAATACTCTTGTCACATATTTCATAGTAATACTTTAAAATTAATTCTGCATAAAATGCTTTTTTTTTTTCTTTCTCATATGTGGTTATATTTGAGATCAAGTTGACTAGCAATTTTGCATTAATGGTCACTAGTACTTGATCATCGTTGGTCCACAGTTGGGGTGCCATTTTGTAATGGTACAAGGGAAAAACCTGGGATGATGTTACTCATCATCATCAATCCCAAGTCAATGATTATATATATAAAATTAAATATCAAATGAATAATAATAAATATGAGGAGCAATGAGCACGAGAGATTAACAAAGAACTATAAATAAGTTCACTCAACATTACACAAAAGTAATGATCATTCATCATTATAAATGATTGGCAATAAAAATAAATCAAGTCAATCTTGTGACTGGATTTGAAATGGGTTTACTATAGACCAGGCTAATTATTTAGCCCTTGCCAACTTGCAGCAGATTATTTAAACAATAATTTGGATGTACAAACTTAGAATTTAACAAAAAATAATAATGCTAGGATAATAAAAATATTCTGATCATCATCAATGCTTTGGCCACTTAGTACTATTGATGTATTCATCAACTATAAACTTAATTTCTAAATAATTGAAATGAAATGTAGTGCATGGACATTAAAAAATATCACCTTTGCATCAATCAAAATTATCATCGATTGGATGTCCATAAATACTAAACACCTTTTATATAACAGACCATTATACACAAATCCAGCTCAGAGAGCAAAAACTCTATAGCTGTTACTATAATCAAGAGATATAATACAAACACAAAATTCTAAAATTATTTCAGATTGAATATAATCACTGGAATAACTTTAACAAAAAAATACAAATTTAGTAATAACAATAAAATTAAATTAAGGTCTGCCAAATATGGCTATACATACAAATTAATCCTTCTGATTTTGATTAATACCAACAAGAAATCCACTATTACATGGTAATTTACATATATGTCCCAATAGGTTTACATAAAACACTTATATATCTAGCACACAGATGTGACTGTATAGTATATTTGAATTATCATAAACTAATAATAAAAATATGATTAATTTTAATATGTGACTATCTGACATGCAACTATATAAACCCACAGTAACACTATAACATATGAGAATTATCGTATAATAATAGAAAAGAACAATATTTTAATGATACATATATAATGATTGTTTTCACATATTTTTGTAGGTACTCATGGAAATGTGTGTCTGCACTGACATTTATGTATAAAAAAATAAACCTACTCAACCATATTATATTTTCTCAATACACAATTAATTCAATGCTAAAAAACATAATATAAGCACTCAGATGTGCTGTATAATAATTTAAAAATTAACATGTTTGAAATGTCATAGATTTATAAAAAAAATTCAATTAATTTTTAATAATACATAAATACACACATGTGTATATATATAAAAAATAGAGAGTATGAATTAAATCTATTAATTAGCCTCTTATTTTTTTTATGGTAAGTAAAAGTTTTCTTTAAAAAATATTTATGAACAGTCCTCCAAAAAAAGTTTTTCTTTTTTTTTTTTTCAGATTACTCTTAATTAATTGTATACGTCTTTAAAAATACTCCAGCAAGTTTTTCTTGATCTCAAATCTAGAATAATTTTTCGTTTTTTTTTTTTTCAAAATAAAATCATCTATGAATCAATCCCCTGTTTTTAGACCTCAATTCAAGCAAAAATTTACTTGTGTTACTTTTAAACTAGAAATTCCAACTGTCATTTTCAACAAATTATTTAAAATAATATTGTTCTCAATATATATAACAATCTCTACTCACCAGCTGAACTTTATATATATGTAATGCAGTAACTTTATCTATGCCATTCTGCATATAAATAAAACAATATACATGTAAACTACTTCAGCAAGCTGATAGACTTTCTGGGTAAACTACTCCCTTCAAAAACCATAGATTGGCTTATTATTATCTTCAGGAAAGTTGTAATCCAAGTGAGTGTTAACATTCAATCAGTTCCATTTACTCTTTATCATTTGATGGACTTCAGGCAAGCCAATTGTCTAGTACCCATATGGGCTATAGAACACAGAAACATAGGCCCTTTACTTCCATGTAAATTCAAACTACTATAATGACATTAGCAGCAGCAGCTGATTTATCCTCTGCATTTTCAGTTATATTTTCATATTAACTCTGTACAACACTAAAATGTTAATAACTCCCTTCTAATCTTTTTTCCAACCATTTTATAGGTGCAATTAAAAAACAGTAATTAAAAGCAAGTTTTCTTTATCTTGATTGAAAAAGTTAATGACTCTTTTCAATTCACTTTAATCATTTTAAAACCAACTTGGTAAATTTTTTATCAAAATATGTTATACAAGCATTAATTAAAAAAATTTGCTAATCAAAATAGATAGTGGAATTTTATAATTGCCAATATATCTATTGTAACATAAAAACATGCTTGTTTTAATTTCAAAATCAGAATTAAAAAAATTATAATTAGACCCTTTTAAATGTTTCATTTATAATAAAGAAAATTTTAATTCAAAATTATTTAACCCTTAACTGTTATTTCAATATGATATAGAAAATATCTACAAAAATTTTGTGTGTTTTTTTCTATTTTTCCTTTCAACTTTCTATACGTATGTGCACACATACTACTATGTTGTTGTATGCCATGAGACACATAACTGTCTCAACATATTGGAGATCGTTTATCTTTTTCACATGTATCTGGTAATGTGTATTGGTTGTATAAGATAGAGTGGAAAACTAAAAGAAGCTTGAAAGTCTGGGTTCAAATCCTCTCTAATAAATCAATGTTGTAAAGATAATTTAAATACCAGTTATATGTACATTAAAAAAAAACGAATCTTAGGCTTTAAACTTTTATTGCTGAGTTTGGTTTGTGCAACATTGTTGAAAAAAAAAAGAATACATTTTCAAATATTTATACATTTGTTTTTTTTTCTTAAAAAATGACAAACTTTTATGAAATAGATTACATTACATCTGAATGATATCTTTCTAATATACACTATATAAAAGTTTCTCTGCAGATCATAATCAAATATAAAGTCAAAATATCATTTCTGTGTGAATGTTTCAAACTTCAAGCTCATCCAAAAAAAGTGATTGCTTTCCTAAAATATATATATATAGAAAGGTAGATAAGAGAAGCTTTTTAACTTACAGTTTAATAATATGTTTGCAAGAGAGAGATTGTAAAACTGAAAAGATTTGATTTGTTACAAATAATAAAATTTTAACATGAAATGAAACACCTACTTGGGAGTCAAATGAATATTAAAAATAATTTGTGCTCGAGGTGGTGCCCACTCAAGATTTCCTCGTAAACGAGTCTAAAATAACAATATTAAAATAAATTTTAAACATGTTTTCAAATAAAAATTAAATTAGATCTACTTCTTAAAACTACTAGTAAACATTTAATTAATACATTTAAATTCATTAATTCATTGTAATTTAAATTTGAACTTCTTAAAGAAATAAAAATAATAAATTTATACAAAAATAATAATTAAAATGTTTAATTAAAAAATATATATATGTAAACACGCACGGTAATAATTTATTATTTACAATTAAAAATTACTGTTAACATTTTAATCAAATAAAATCAAGATTTTATCTACATAATTTCTGCTTTGAAAAAAAAAAGTAAAGCTGTAAAGAAGGTCATGCTATTCAAGCATGCAAGCATCAGTTTGTCATTACATACATTTGTAGGCAGATAGTCAACATATCCTGATTTTCATTTCATTTTATACTTTGAAAAAACTAACATCTATTTCTAAGGCATGTAAAAAATTTAGGTTCTCATCTGATCCTTCGTGTCAGCCGCTAGAGGCGCGATTTCTAACCAAAAAACACATTAATATAACATTCCCGGGCTAGCGATTCTCTATTAATATTGACTCTTTTTTTTGTTTGTTTACAAAGTTTACTTTCTTTCGTTTCTGAATTATTTTTTCCAAATAATTTTTTTTTAATTTTTTTTTTACCAAAGGGTCTTTTTTGGTGTGTGTTCAAATAGTAATTTGTGTTTTTTTTAAATAGTATTAAATGTTTTTGTAAAATTGGATTGACAAAATTCAAGAGAGAACGGTTTTTTTTGATGGATCTTTAAATAATAATTTACATTACTTTGATAGGTTTACATTTGATTGCTGACAACAATTATTGGGAGAAGTGTTGGTTTTTTTTTTTCGCGCGTGTGTGTGTATGTTTAAATAAAAATTAAAACCTTTACTTTTATCGGTTTACATTTGATTGACGACCGATTTGACTTCCTTTCATTTATAAATTATGGTTCTGGTTCTACAAATAAATATTTTTGACAATAGATCAATAATAGTTGTTGTTTGTTTAATTTTTATTGACAAGAGCGGGTGTTTTTTTGGTGTAGATTCAAATAGTAATTTGGGTTATGTTTAAATAATAAGTTGCGGTCTTACTTTGATTGGTTTACATTTGATTGCCGACACTAGTTATTGGGAGGGGTGTTTTTTTGTGTGTACGATTGTAGACAACAATTATTGGGAGAAGGGGTGTAACCGTTTATAAGAATAGTAGTTTACATTACTTTTAGTAGGTGTACATTTGATTGCTGACAATAATTAGTGAGAAGGGTGGGTGTTTTTGGGTGATGATTAAATACTAATTTACCTTCTTTTTATTTTACATTTGATCGCTGACAACAATTATTGGGAGCTAAAGAGGTTGTTTTTTTTTGTGTATGTTTAAATCAAAATTGAAGTTACTTTTATCGGTTATATTTGATTGACAACGGTTTTGACTTTCTTTTTTTTTCCTTTATAAATTATGGTTTTGGTTTGCCCAAAACCTAATATTTTTGACATTGGGATAATAATAGTTGTTGTGGTTTTCTTTCATTTTTATTGACAAGAGTGGGTCTTTTTTTGGTGTATATTCAAATAGTAATTTGGGTTACATTTAAAAAATAATCAGTTTACCTTATTTTTAGTGCTTTACATTTGATTGCCAACAACAATTAGTGGGAGGGGTGTTTTTGTTTATGATTAAAGAATAATTGTACGTTCCTTTTATTTTTTACATTTGATTGCCGACAACAATTATTGGGAGAAAGGGTTTTGTGGTTTTTTTGTTTTTGTGTGTATGTTTAAATCACAATTTAAGTGACTTTTATCGGTTACCATTTGATTGAAAACCGATTTGACTTTCTTTTTTTTTTCATTTATAAATTATTTAGGTTTTCCCAAATAATATTTGATTTGACAATGGGACAATAATAGTCTAGGTTTCTTTAATTTTGATTGTCAAGAGCGGGTCTTTTTTGGTTTACGTTCAAATAGTAATTTGGGTTATGTTTAACTAATAATTTACTATCTTACTTTGATTGGTTTACATTTGATTGCCGACGACAATTAGTGGGAGGGTTTTTTGTTTTTTTCTATACGATTAAAGAATAATTGACGTTTCTTTTATTTGACCGTTTGATTGCCGACGACAACAATTATTGGGAGAAGAGGGGTTTTTGGGGCTATGTTTAAATAAAATTTTAGTTACTTCTTTTATTTTACAATTTGATTGCCGACGACAACAATTATCGGGAGAAGAAGGGATGTACGTTTAAATAAAAATTGAAGTTACTTCTTTTATTTTTGACATTTGACGAAGGCCATTTAGAATCCCTCAAACAAGCTTGCCTTTACGAAGTGAACATTTCCGTCGGCAGATGTTTTTGGACCTCAAATCTGCATATATTTGCTGCACAATCTAATCTTTTCTTTCAGCAGCAGGATGTTTTTTTCTTTTTTTTCTGCTGTAGAAATATTCCAGCGCCGGCTTCTGTGTCTGGCAATTCCCATCTTTTCAAGTTTTCTGTTGTAGGAATTAGCCATACTTTTTGTCTCGGAAAATTTCTCGCTAAAACGTGAGTCAAAGTGTGATTTTTAAAATTTTACGCTACCCCACCCTAATCGAAAATTTAGGAGGAATACAAATTTATGAGGAACAATCACTACTGTTAAAATTGATAAAATGTAACAGTACATCAATTCGACTTAAAAAAAAAAGGCACCAATGAAAATTTAAATAATTTTGACACGATCACATTAACACACCCTCATACGATATTGTTACATAAAATACATAATGCAGCATTACGATATAATGCGTGACATAAACAACTATGGCATTTTCCTCTGCTTTTAGCATCGGAAAAAGCCACACCATTAGCTGCTAAGCCGAGTTAACACTCTTTCTAGATTTTATCGTAGAAAGAAGACTTAACACCGAGTTAACACTACTTTTTAGCGTAGAAAGTAGACTTAACTCCGAGTTAACAATCTTTCTATGATTTATTTTAGAAAGAATGCTTAAAGGCTTGGGTGCGGCCGCAGAAACGGCACATTTCTAGAAATTTAGCTAGAAATAGCGCCTCTAGCGGCTGACATGAAGGATCAGATGACAACCAAAATTTATTAATATTTTTAAAATAGAAACATGTTTCATATAAAAAAATTATTATGAAATAAGTTACAAAAATAATAAGTTCCCTTGTTTAATAGATTTACTATTAATTTTCTCAGATTTAAAAAATATAAATCTAATTGTAGGTAAATTCGTAGTTAATTTTTATTCAAATACCAAAGAGTATTCTATCCCATAATTTATTTTATTTGTTACGCTTTCATGTATTTAGCAAATCTAGGGTTCAGACACTATGAACACAATATGATCGATTATATATGATTGCATGCTAAGCATTTTCATATGATCACCTGTAAATTAATTATAAAAAATTGTCTATTAATGCCCTAATTAATATAATCCATATTGCAAAAAAATTACTTTTTTATATCATTAACTTTCTACAAACTGATAACTATATTTATCAAAAAAATGAATCTAGCCAGAGGCTGTAACTTATAGAAAATAAAAAAGTAATTATAACAATAAGAAAACATTTTTCTATAAAAGAATCATTTTTGGTATAAGATAGGACTAGAAAAAAATTCTCATTGTTCATTTTGATTTTCTACTATTGTTTTTCTTTCATTCTTTAACTGTTAAAGAAAAGATTGGATCAAACTTCCTATATAGTACTTATTGTTAAAACAATAATAACTTTTCATTTATGACAAATATCAAGTTTAATTGCTTCTAATATTATAATTAATTATACAGTACAAAGATTAGTTAAAACTTTTACTGAGAATGCTGTAAAAACTTCCATTTGCAGCTTGCTTTAATTCACTATAATGTGAAGAAATACATTTTTCCTTTAGGTGATTTTCCTGCTATCTTTTTATCAATATATGGCCTATCCAATATAATTTTCGGATTTTAATCTGAGAGATAAGCAGTCCCTTCTCTCCTATGAAGCACATAATTGCCATAACATATTTTTTAAACCATTTTGTCTATTCCATTTTTCTCTTTAAAAAGCCCCTAGTTTTTTTTTTTTTAAGTGTCATAGCATCGACCAGGACACGAACCCACAACCCGGGCAACTGCCTGCAAATGCAAGGCAGTCACGCTGACCTCTCAACCACGAATGCAAGCCCCTAGTTTTGAACACTCAAAAACTCATTTATCAACCAATAATTAAATAGTCAGCTATGTTAACTATAGAATGAATGGCTGTTTAAAAATATCCTAGACTTATTTTGTACAATATGTTTTTAAAATCACTGTTAACTATATATAATTTTAAATCATCCTATTCCTTTCAAATGTAGATAACCACCTGCAAAAAAAAAAAAAATCTTTTAATAAGAAGCAGATAAATATTAATTATATATTATTGCTCTTTAAAAAGAAAAAAAGTTTGCCTTTAAATTTGCTCTTCATTGGTCTTATATTTATAAAAATCTTATGCTAAAATAAATAAATTGTGTATTATAGATTTATGAAACACAAATTATGCTATTTTACTTAAGCCTAATGCCAGGTAAAAAAAAATTATAACTATATGATGAACAAAAAAAAAAAAATCAAAGAGCAATACATTACTAATGTGAAAAATAGTAAATATATATTTATGCTGAAAATATTGATAAAAAATTTCTCATACATTAAGATTATTGACTTTAGAACTGATTACTTAGATAACGCAAAGGAATACTTTATATGTGATGTGATGCACTGTGACTTCTCCTTAAATGGAGTCAGAAATCTCTCAATAACTATGCCCAGAGAAACCTGTTAGCGACTTTATCTTCCCTTTCCATTCCCCACTCTAAGTTTACCCATAATCTGCTCCATCCCATTTCCACAACATAATCTTTGTCAACTCTATGGCCTTTATATCTAAATCCCTCTTACCTTTTCGCAAACCCAGCATAAAAACCAATAATCCACTTTCTGTATAATCACTTTGTTCATATTTATTCTTCCATACATATATATTGTGATGTACACATATTGCCATCTATAATTTCTTTGTAATATATAAATAGCTAAATAAAGAAAACAATTAAAGGTCATCTGTTTAATAAATAAAAATATTTATTGTTTTGAATGAATCTGAAATAAATGAACCACTTATTTATTAAATTTTAAAATAAAATATTTTAGTTTAAATTATTGTTGAATGATAACAATGTCTTATTAAAATTAGAAGAGTCACATGATCAAAAGTCAGTGTTTAAAAAAAAAAAAGATTGCATTTTGTGTTGACATAGCTACAAAAGTGATTTCAGCAAGAACACACATACGTTCTTTTGCTTAAAATTTTGTTTATTTTACCATACTTTTATTAATATATTTGGAACATATACCAAATAAATATGGACTGTAAGATAACTTAGAAAGAGGAGGCATGAATTCCTCCCCCACCTTTATTTGATATCTTTATGATTAAAATGAAATGCATATCACAAATGCTATGCTGACCACCATAAAGTCAAGATGATTAAATTCACCCTTAGATTGCAGTATCAAAAGGAATAGTAATTGTATATCATCTAATGATTCATATTGCTTATAGATCCCTATGATTTTGCTAGCAAAAAAATACTAAAAAAATATCGACTAATCGAATTTCAGCTGAAGTCATATATGTAAAACTGTGGTAACAGAAGCTATATAAAAACTTTAACACTGTTAGATAAGTTTCATTTATAAAAAAAATAGTTTAAAAAAAAACAAAATATAATGACAATTTTAATGATAAACATTTGTTTTTATTAATAATTTCCATTTAAACAATATGAAAAATATATTTTTTAAAAAATAACTATTAAAATTTTTTTATTGTTTTGTTTAAAGTTTATAATTAACTCTTTAATGACTGTATGCTTTATAATATAAATATACATTACATCTATCTATTGCAATCATAAAAAGAAAAAAGGAAATGACTTATAAAATATATGATAGAATATTAGATTTGCAGTTGGTAAATTAGAATTATAATCTTTACTTTACCCACCTCAATTAGTTAATGCTTATTTTAATAAATTTAGAATATTATTATTAACTTATATTTTGACTTGCCTGTTGCATCAATCATTATAGTTTTATTATATAATTTATTTTATAATTAAGATAATTCATTGTACATTTCATACTACACTTTATCACCACATAATTTATCATTTATTGAATTGTATCTTCTTTGCCAGGCAAGATGCTAATTAATGACAAACCCATTGGTACTCTTTACAAATTTATGAGTCCATGGTAAATATAAATTTAAACTGACATAGAGCCATTTGTGAATCAACATATTTACTTATCTATTTTAGTTGCCTAAGTACAATATTTATGTAATATATTTTAGAATGCCTAAATATTTAGTGCATAAGTGGAGAAAACCACTTAGTTCATGATTTTATTTATTATAAGTGGTTGCCTAAATTTATGAGACACATACAGGTCAGTTAGCCATGCTGTTATAATATTTTATTATATTAATGATTGCCCAAATTCAGTAAACAACATTTATTTTAGTTTTACATTTTGGCATTTGACTCATCTAACTTCCAGAAAAGGAAATATTGCTGTTCATGAAACAATATTGCTTCATTAACATTGTTCTTATATATATATACATTTTAGAGATTAGTTTCCTTCACATTTGGCTTGTCCAAATTCGTAGGCCATTGATATTAATAATAATTTCTTTTACTATATATTCAAAATTGTCCCAAATCCACAATTCAACCAGACTAGCTAAAGAAAATAAACTCTAAAACTCAACTGCTGCAAGCTGATTTCTCAAGTGTAAAAGACGACAAGATAATGACATACAATATTAATATCATCTATGTTCTTTAATACTTTTACAATGCTTTTTTTACCCCTAATATGACAGTTTCGATTGTGCCAGCCCCAGCAATCTTCTTCAGAACAGAAAGTAAGTCTGATGTCGGATCCTTAAAATAATCTTTTTCCAGTATTCATTATCTTTTTTATGAAGTATTATAACTTTATCTTTCCTATTGCATTGCCAAATACATATAATATTAATGTTCTTTAATACTTCTACAATGCTTTTTTTAATCCCTAATATGACAGTTTCAAGGAAATCAAAACTGTTTATATTAGGGGTAAAAAAGCATTGTAAAAGTATTAAAGAACATAGATGATATTAATATTATATGGATTTGGCTATGCAATAAGAAAGATAAAGTTATAAGATAATGACATATTTATACTAAATATTAGCCACAATGCCCACTTACATCCCTTAATACACTTAATATTAAAAAAAAAACTTTTAAATAAGTTAATTGCTTCAGAATCATAAATTTTTAATAATAAAGATTCTTTTATTCTTTTTATTTCATTTCTGTCAAACAAGACAACCTTAGCCTCATCAAAATTAATAGCTAAAGTTATATTCTTTGAGAGAAATGAAATAAAAAAAACTAAAGAATCTTTATTATTAAAAATTTATGATTTTGAAGCAATTAATTTATTTAAAAGTTATTTTAATATTAAGGTTGTGTGGGGTGTAAGTAATGTTTAGCATAAATATGTTGTTATCTTGTATTCTTTTATACTTGAGAAATCTTGTAGCAGTAAAACCATTGGATGTTTTTTAGAGTTTATTTTCTTTGGCTAATCTGGCTGAGTTGTAAATTTGGGTTAATTTTAATTATTTTATTGACTAGTTTAGCTTTAGGCTTTTAATGTTTATATATATTTATTATATGTTTTTTTCATGAGAATTCTTATATATTTCTTATAAGAGACATTCCACAGTTGCCTATTTGTAATTTAAAATATTTTTTTATCAACTTAAGAATAATCATGTCATATTGAATTCATTGTAAAAATTTGTACACTAGTTTCTTAATTCAAAGATAGACTGAGATAATCTGGACAATATGATAAACTATTTGACTATATTTGTTATTAATTTACTATTGTTTGCCTCAGTGATACTTAATCATAAATATTACAATTCTATAATTGTTATTAATTGTAATTAAATTGGGGGTTACAGATTAATCAAGTAAAAGAAATTTATGTTTAAGAA
Source organism: Epiperipatus broadwayi (assembly GCA_028023455.1). Taxonomy (NCBI): domain Eukaryota; kingdom Metazoa; phylum Onychophora; class Udeonychophora; order Euonychophora; family Peripatidae; genus Epiperipatus; species Epiperipatus broadwayi. The sequence goes on from JAQFVV010000003.1 coordinate 8,342,677, forward strand.
TGTCCCTGTGATTTTATTTCTGTATGACTTCTGGGATAAACATAACTGCATTGATAGATCTTATGGTAGAGTGGCAGACTCTGGAGCTCAAAGATTGCAATCTAGCTTTATCATTTTCAGAGATTGAATTTCTTATAAACTTCAGAGGATAAACCATTCAGTAATTTTTCTTTTATATGACATATTAATTTCTCATAATTCCATCGTCATAAATTGCAATTGCTTGAAAAAAATGCAGTGATTCAATAGATGAAAGAATTTTATTATTTGTACCAAAAAGGCTGGATGTTTCATTTAAATTAAACCTGAATCTCAAATTACTTATAAAACTAGTGCAAGTTGTTTTACTAATTTATTTACAGTTTATAAAAAAAAATAATTGAACAGTTAATTATTCAGAGGTTGTAAGATATCAAAGCACAAGAAATGATAGACCGAACTTTGATCCAGGAAATTTGACTCTTGCATCTTTCACTCTATTATTGCACCACACTATAGGAACTTCACTGTTTGGGAATTCTGTTGTTATAATGTTTGACTTTTTCCATAAGTTTCTGGATTATATTCCTATTCATTACATAGAAACACACTTTATTTTTTTTCAATCTATACAAATGTTCATTTTATAAACACATGTATTTTTTTTAAAGATTATATCCAAATATTTTACATTAAATAGAATCCATATTGTAATGATCAGACTATGTATGTTTAAATTATTTATATTTATTTAATTGATTCAGATGCTACCTGACATTAAACCTTAGGAAAGACATAAATATATATATTTTAAATCTATATTTTTACACAAGATGTAAGAATATTCCTGAAGGTTTGTGATGATGGTGTTCTAGCTGTATTTTTATATTGGACTATTTCCATCATCTAATATATGTGTTGAATGTCTTTAGAAAAGTTTAATTTTATTTAAATATGCCAAATATATTCAACTGTTAGTAATATCACAGCAAGCAGGTTAGTATATGCACCAACTGTTAGCAATATCACAGCAAACAGGTTAGTACATGTACCACCTGTTAGCAATATCACAGCAAACAGGTTAGTACATGTACCAACTGTTAGTAATATCACAGCAAACAGCTTAGTATATGCACCAACTGTTAATAATATCACAGCAAACAGTACTAACCTGTTTGCTGTGATATTACTAACAGATGAATGTATTTTGAATATTTAAATAAAATTAAACCTTTCTAAAGACATTCAACACACATATTAGATGATGGAAATAGTCCAATATAAAAATACATGTAAAAATATTTCTTCAATATGATGATAATGACCACTGCACAATCACTATTTGCAATATCTGGCTAAATCATGTAAAACATAAGTTACTTCTGATGAAAAGGATATGGAATAAATATGCAGATCAGACACTATTACATATAAAGAAGTTAACACACTACTTAAATCAATAACAAAATAATAATTCATGATAAAATATTATAATTGGCAGAAAAATACAGTTATCTTTTTTTTTCCCCCCTCAATAAAACCATTTCTCCAATCTCTATTTTTTTTTTCTTTTACACATAAGGCAGAAAACCATAGTAATTTATAAAGTATCCATAGTTTAATTTTTTAAAACATTAATCTTAATTAAATCATATAATACAACTTATTATTATTATTATTATTATTATTATTTATGATCGAGCATAAATGCTGCAAAGGAAATTCCTAGCGTTTAATATACTCCAAATATAATCATATGTATTGCTGGCCCTCACAAATAGTGTATTTATGTATATCATAAGTTTAATATCATAAAAACACACATATATATATATATCTAATATGGGATAATTATAATCAATATATCTTTAATAGAAGCATAACAATAGGAAATGGTCACTTTGGATCTGAATCCTAATTTAACAATAGCACAAATCTATTATGTGAGGTGGTTTTTTTGAATCCAAATCCTATTTAATATTAATAGTCCTTTGAATCTGACCCCAAATTTATATAACAAAACCGTAAATAAATCCACCATAAAGTTATAATATACAATAAATCATTTAACAGAGATCTAATTGTATGCATGTAATAAGTTCTAATAGACATAAAATTTAACTTCATTAATACAAGGATATATATATATGCACAAATGAACTCAATCAAATTTCAAAATAAATCTTTAATTTAAACTAGCATTAATTATTACATACATCTTTCTTGTTCATTTTTTTTTCATTTGGAATCTTTAACTATTTTATAAATGTGCATATTTATTTTAAAGTGAATATTACATCTTTGATTATCTATCTGACAATTTCACATCTAAAAAAACTTTTTTTTAAAAAGCAATGTTAACAAACCATAATATATATATAAGATGAAGCAAATTTCTCTTTTTATATATATACAAATCTTTTTTTTTTTTAACTTCAATGGCTTTAAAATGTTAACTATCTATTTTCTTTAAAAAAACTTTCACTTCCTGCTTCAATCAGTAATATAAAATATAGTTTGTTACTATAAATATAAACTAAAACTTAAATGATTACTATATTAGGAAAACAGTCTAAACAGTATTTTTTTTTTAAATTATAAAGCAAACGTTCTACAGCCAGCTTTCAATTTCTCCAGTGATGGCAAATATTAATTGATTCTATTTGTAAGTTGTGATAATATCCTTTAACAATCTCCCATCTTTAAAATTTATAGTTTATGCATTGATTCTCCATTTTAATTAGAGATTCATATAAAAAACAGCATGGTCAGATTCCAGAGATCCAGAGTAGATTTCAACAATCAGCAATTGTTCCTCTTCTCTATTCAGTAATCATGACATTCACTGTGGTTTGATTAAAACAACAACCCGGATCTTTTTTGTGGCTTAATTAAAATATGAATCCAGATTGACTGCTTTCAAAAAAAAACTGACTGTATACTGATTTTGATGTCTTGTTTTTAATACCCTTGGATATTGATGTTTATATCTTCAATAATACCTTACTTTTGACACCTAATATTATTTTAATTACAAGAACTTTAAAAGTAAGCCAATAAACATAAAAAATACTTTGTTTAATTGATTGAACTTGCAAAACATTGTAATTATTAAATTGCCTGAATTTTTTTCTTGTCTTCAAATCTCTTATCAAAACAGGCTTAATCTTTTTTTCATTTAATTATTTAAAATCTATTTTTTAACGAGTTGTTTTGCAATACATAATTTGATAAGAGAAGGTTTTAACAATTTATGTAATTCATCAGTTTCTCTTAAATTTAAACATTTTTTTAAACAAACCTATTATATTATTTAATATTATTTTACAATATAACATTTAACAATTTTAACATTTGAAAATACATATTATTATTACATTTAGTAATCCTTACAATTCTGAACCAACTCACAACCATGTGAAAAATCTCAAATGTATAAGACATTATTCATTTCAATATCCAAAACTCTCACATATTTTCATATATTCCAATTAATACATTCAAGAGAATTATCCACTATGTATAAAATGACTAATATCTATCAATGTCTAACTTACTTGTTTTAACTGTTGTGCATCTTCTGCTTCATCAGGAGATACTGGCCATGATGTTGGAAGAGGCAATAACTGAAAAAAATAAAAAAGATTTTAAATTAAACTTAATTAAAAATATTTTTCAATTTATTATCAAAAGCCTACATTTAAATAATTCAGCCAATAATTTTGCAATGCCATCTAATATTAAAGTCTATCTATGAACAAACAAAAATATATATATTCACTTGTAAATAGAAAGACTTTAATATTAGGTGACATTGTGAATTTATTAATTTGGTAATTTAAATATAGGCTGTTGTGTTATTTATTGATGAAGTATTCTGTTTAGTATCATGCCTTTTTGATTTTTTTTCAATTTAAGTATTTATTTTAAAAACAAAAAAAAAATCTTACTGACTGAGGAGCATCTTGCTCTGACACCAGCCACTCTAAGTCAGAAGCCTTTGGCAATTGCTTCTCTGAAAATTTTTTGAGAAGACATAAGGCCACACTTTCTGCAGACATAAGAGAAGGTCCATTCTCACATATACTAAAAATAAAAAACAAATACAATATTAAGTAATAATGATCTCTGCATAACCAAATCAATATTGAATAAACAATGGCAGCTAGATGTCAATACAGATTTTCGTGGAACATCTTCTTATATTATAAATTACTCTTTTACTAGAAAGATAATCAGAAGGTGCAATGTAATAGTAAGTGATTATTCAATGTGCATATAGTGATGAGAGAAGAAAAAGTATCGTGAACCATCTAATGTACATTAAATCATGAGATATTTTATTTTGATATAAAATATGTTTTTTTAAATTATAAAAAAGATATTTCTTTAATCAAAATATCATTAATGTTTAATTGATTCTTTCATGTAATCCACTACTTTAAATGATCTACATGACTTAGAATGGAATAGAAATAAAAATTGCACTTGTATTACATAGTTAATAGAATTGATAAAGAAAATATTTCAGCTCTAAATTAAAAGATAGAAATCACTTTCATAATTATAATATTTGCTCATAAAGTAATTTGTATATGCCAAATTTTAAAAGTTGCAGCTTTATTAAAAGGTTTACTTTTAATAGAGCAAGATTTTGCAATAAACTTCCTCTCAATTTAAGTTTTAAAAATAGTTTTGAAAAGGAAGTCAAAAATTTGTAAAAAAAAAATATATATATATTTTTATTTAATACAATTTTTTTCATTTATCGTAATCGTAATTTTTTTTTTAACAAGCATTGTTTATTTTCTTTGTGTATATATATTTATATCTTTTTATTAGTTGTTTTATTTTCAAATATATACATATTTTCAGTTTAATGGCAGATTATCTGTTTGCCAAATCATGTAATTTTTATTTCGTAGTAAAATAATTATCTATCTATCTATCCATGCAAGCTCCTTCTTTCCCTTTTTTTTATTACACTATATTTTATTTCAACCACACTAATCATATTCTCATTATGTTATTTCATAAGATTTACATCATCCTATTATGCTAACACTATATGTCAGAGAACCAAAATTTTTCAACATTTTTCACATTACAATTATCACTTCTTTTAAAAATGGAAATAATAAACTTTTTATTATATATAAGAACTGTTTAAAAATAAAACACTGATGACCTTAATTTTTAAAATTTATTACTATTTGATGTAATAATATATTAGACTATTTCCATGGTCTATCAGTAAATGTTGAATGTATAGAAAATTTTAAACTTTATTCAAACTTTTCAAACACGAACAACTTGTTAGTAATAACACACAAATAGACAACACACATTAGTAAGGACACAATGCTTCGAGTAATATTATTCTCCATTCTTCTTCAGATGTTGCATAAGAGTGGTACTCGCATCTTTAGATTCTCGAATATTGAATTTAAGGCAAACACTCTAACCAACTGAGGATTAGTCCAAATCCTCCGGAGTCTTTCAATTTTTTTGTTTTATTTTTCTAAGAGCAAAGTTAATTAGAGGTTCCCATACATTGTATATTACCACAATGGGTTGACTTATAGGATTATTTGCCCCTTTCATATGAGCAGCTTCCTTGAATTTTCTTCTTTGCATCTTTTTCTCTCTATCTAATATTTTTGTATTTTCTCAATTAAACATATGGTCATTAGTACACATATGGTCTGCTCCTTTAGCCATTAGTTTGTGTTCTTTCAATCACTGTTTAAAAGGGTGACAGGTCTTACTAATATACTTCTTTCTACATGTATATGTTATTTCATAAATGCAGTTTTTGTTTTTCAGCATTTTTCAGTTTAGGCTTAGTAGAAGAATTCCTTGAAATGTGTTATGGCTTTGGAAAGCTGTTCTAATGTTATATTGATTGCAGATTTTCTTTAATTTGTCTGCCATTCCATATCAATAATTGTTATTTCTTCTGGTTTCTCTGTTTGTTGTCTATTAAAGGTTTTCTTGATGACCGTTAATGGATAACCATTCTTCATGAGAGTTTGTTTTATGTTAATCTTTTCATTTTCCAAATCACTGGTTTCTGAACAAATTTCCTTTGTTCTGTTCCATAGTGATAGTATAATTCAATGTTTAGTGCTTCTGGTATGATTGGATGTATATACCAAATACTTGCCAGTGTGTGTTGGTTTCCTATACATTGTTGTTTTTACTTTGCCTGAGTAAGTCTCGTCACAACAACAGTGTCTAGAAAACCAACACCCTCTGGCAAGTACTTAGCATATGCATCCAATCACAGCAGAAACACTAAACATGGAATTATATTATCACTATGGAATAGAGCAAAAGAAGTTTGTTCAAAATCAGAGATTTGGAAAATGAAAAGATTCACATAGAACAAACTCTCACGAAAAATGGTTATCCATCATGGTCATCCAAAAACCTTTAATAGGCAACAAAAAAAGACATCAAAAGAAAAAATAATTACTGGTATTGTAATGTATCTATACATAACAGTAATAGACAAATTTTAAAAAAATATGCAATCAATATAACATTAGAAAGTTTTCCAAAACCATACCACATTTTGAGAAATTCTTACTTCTACCAAGCTTAAATTGGAAATGCTGAAAAACAAAAACATACCATGTGAATGTGAAAGGAGGTATATTGATGAGACCTGTCACTTTGTTGAATGGTCATTGAAAAAACACAAACCAATGGTTAAAAGAAAAAAAAAACAGATTTGTCTATAGTAGCAGATCGTGTAGATACTAATGACCATAAGTTTATTTAAGAAAATACAAAAATATTGGATAAAGAGGAAAAGGTGCAAAGAAAAAAATTCAAGGAATCTGCTCATATGATAATGGCAAATGTGGCAATACACAATATATAGAAGCTTCTAATTAACCTTGCTCTTAGAAAAAATTAATAAAAAATAAATAAATTGAAGAACTCATGAAGATTTGAACCAACCCTCGTATACAAATATATGAAATTTCTACTATCTGTTGTCTTTGACGAATAGCTCAGTTGGTTAGAGCCTTTGCCTTAAATTCAATATTCGAGAATCTAAAGGTGCGAGCTTGACTCCTATGCTAATACTATCACTGGAGAATAAAGAATACTACTACTCGAAACATTGTGTCATTACTAACCAGTGTTGCTATTTGTGTGTTATTATTAGTAAGTTGTTTGTATTTGAAAAATTAAAATAAAGTTTAAAATTTTCTAGACATTCAGTATTTAATGATAGATGATGGAAATAATCCAACATGTTATCACATCTAATATATTATTATTATAAACCTTCAGGCAAATATTACTATTTAACTAATTTTTTGATTAGTCTTAGTCTCCTTCACAATCTATATATTAGCAAAACTTGAAATACATGCTGCTTTATACATTATAAATTATATATTTTTTTATATTTTATTGTATATGTTTATCATTCTCTCTTTACATAAATATATATATATATTTATATGCAATAAATAAAATGAATTTCAATATCTCTTCTCCTGCAGATCTTATTTTAATATCATTAATCAACAATAACTTAATACAATGAAGCCATGATATACGTTCCAAACCCCCTCAATTACATTATACATCACATATAATAGCTCATAATTTGTTGAAAAATTTGATTAGAATAAAATACATACTATTTATTGAACTGCAAATATTTAGTACTTTTTGGCACACACACACATATATATATAACACACTTTTTTATATGTATAATATGAACAAAAATTTTTAAAAAATATAGTATAGTTATTAATAATAAATTGAGAAGACACATTTACATATATTTTACTTTTGGCTCAGTGGAGCTAGAGCCAAAAGCTCGAAACCAATTGGTCTGGAGCTGGGAATGTTCTAGATAGAGATTTAAATATTTTTCTCTTATCACACTTATCAATTAAGAGCTTGTTTGAACTATTGGTATACTTGCTATATTACATATTTGTAAATACAAGCTCATAAAAGCAATGTCATGCTATATATGACTTGTTTTATTGATTATTATAATTTTGCCTTTAAGGCCTTGGCAATGGTAAGGCTACTAATATATGGTAGATCTGAATTTGGTTCAGTCCCATATAGCTATTCAAGTTAGATAGCTGGAGTTAAAGACATTTTCATATCCGAAAATTTCAGTTTCTACTTAAATGTTACGTATTTATTAAGTGCTGTTTTTTGAGTTGATATTTTAGATCTAGTGTCAAGCTCAAAACTAATTAGCCTGCGGATGGGAATGTTCTAGACAGAGATTTTAAATATTTTTCTCTTACTGCACTTATCAATTAAGAGCTTGTTTGAGCTATTGGTACGCTCCCTATATTATAACTGGATTTATAAATTTTTGTAATTTTGATATTTTCAATCATAGGAAAAAACTTCATTAATGAAAACAAATCACAGGAAATTAAAAATATTAAATGAGGATTCTTATGGCCATATATATCTAGATTCAAAATTCTTGAAATGTTAAAGAAAAGTGAACTCAATGACTGAATAAACTTGTTATAATGAATCATAAACAAAAAAGATTTTTCTGTCATGAGTGCTGTAAATATATAAATATGATTTGTTATATTATTTTCATTATGTTCATAATTAAAATTAGAGTTATTATTAATAATTTTTGTTGCTTGTTTATCTATCATCTAAATTCCAAGTAGATTATTTTACTTTGTCTTATAATATTATTAATGTAGAGAGGATAATGGTCAGGAAACCTGGCCGGATTTACATAAAGGCTTGTCTGTTAAGTGAACCCAGTATGATTATTATCAATTAATTAATTAAAAAATAAAAATTGTATAGTCACTCCATCACATATTCATCTCTTAGACTAAAATAATTTGCAAATATTGCTAATTTTTTTTAATTATATTTTCTGATCAATTACTATTGCCAGAAGTATATTTTCTGATATAATCAGGGTACCATTACAATATGTATGTAGTAGATCATGGCAAGAATTATAACTATAATAATATACAATAATTAATGATTGTGCTGTAGAATAAAATAACCAAGCAGAGGTCAAAGTTGTCTATGTACCTGTTTTTCACACTATTTTTACATGAAATGGACACAATATTCATTGAAGAGTTATCAGTGAATTACAAAAATATATATATTAATAATTAAAGGAACTATATACTCCTGGGTCTCGTTTTATGTGAATTATTTTAATGCGATTTTGAAGTTATGCGATTCATGTTTCTTCTTAATATCTTTCATATTTCACTATATTTATTAGATATCAAGAAATTTAAATTATTAATAACTTATTTTCACTTGAAATTTTTTTTCAAAAATATAACATTGTATTAGCAGCTAACATGAATATGGCCTGGAGCTGTATTAGAATGTTAGATTCTATGTAAATAACCTATTTATAGTAATGAGTAAATAATAATAATAATAGATTTATACTTATATATAAAAATATCACAATAAATATTTAAAAAATTTAAACTTTTAAAACATATTTTGTTATATATAACAGAAATAAATAATCTTTTAGATTTTTAAAATAAAAAACGAAGATTTTATAAAGTGAAAATAATCTTTCTAATGATAATGTATAATCTTTTTGTTTTGATTGCGATTTCATTTTTTTTAATATAGAAACAGAAAACCATCAACACAGCACAAGACTGAAAGTGGTGCTAGTTGTACATCACATCACGAATAAAAATAAAGTGGCTAACAGGTTTCTCTGGGCATAATTGGTGAGAGATTCTTGGCTTCGTTTAAGGAGAAGCCACAATACATCACATCTCATCGAATCTGATTTCTTACCAGTTTACAAATGAACACTAGCGGTAATGATTAAAATATGTATGAAAGATGTAAAATTAAATACTGTAGTTAATAAAAAAAGTAAAAAAAATTTGTCTTGTATTAATTTTTTCCAAATATTTGAAATTTTTTATTAGTCATACTTTATTTGCTTATTTTTTTAATGCGAATTTTAAAGTAATTTTTACTTGTTGCTTTGCTTTTATGCGAATTCTGAAAATTACAGCATCTATCCCCCATTTTTCAAGGTAAGTCAAGTCTATTTTTGTGCGATTTTTTTTAATGCGGGTTTTCTGTGGAACCTATCTACTGCATAAAACGAGACCCAGGTGTATATCAGTAAAAAAATTTATTCAATTTATAAGCAACCCCTCTTATTTCAAATCCATTATGTCGCAACATTCCACCAACATATCAAAGTTAGATCACACTCTTATTATGCTTGTATTTCATAAACAATCTTTACTCATTAGATAATCTGGAGATTTAATATATCAATAGATGCTCCACAGAGTGCTACAAGGCTAATAGGTATCAAATCTATTTCATATATAAGCAACGAGAAGAGGGATATATGAAGATAACTCTGCCGTTTCATTGATTATTTCACTTTACAGTGCAACTATTAAAACCAATTTATATTTTTTTATATGTAATATAATATATCTTCAGCAATATGGCATATATAGAGAGAAAATAGACAGAGAAGAAGGCTGCAAATTCAGAAATATTAAAATGAGTATATATTCTTTAATTGAATAATTATTACTTACCTCTTTTCATAGGAATGTGTTTTAGAACAATCTTGACATTTTTTAATATCAGCATCTGAGAAAGAGAGAAATTGTTACTATTATTTTTATTTTAAATCCATAGCTGTAGACATCAAGAAAAAAATAAGTCAAAAAATGTAAAATAAATGTAGCAATTATGCTAATTTTTTAGATATAAGATTATGCACATAAATAGAATGAAATTGTAGTTAATAAAAAAGAAACTCATGCAAGATCATAAAAATTAATAAATATATTTGAACTTCAGTAGTTTTAAAATCTACATATAATGTTAAAAGAAATATAATAATTTTTCTATCTTAATAAAGAATGATTTAGAATCATTTTTAATATTAACTGAAATACATAATTAATACTAGTTAATTTCTAAAGGCAACCATAATGTTGAAAAATTTGTTAAATTTTTACATAGCCAATAAAAATACAATGTAGAAAATTATGTCATAATTCCATAAAAAGTAATAAAATGAGTTTGTCATTCAGATGGTCAAATGATATTTAAGCACTGGAAGTAACAGAGTTGCATTGCAGTCCATAACCATCTATCACTTGAGTCTGCAGCTCTATTGTTGCTCTAAACCAATGCATATTTTTAAATATTAGTATTAGATAAATTATGAAGAAAATAATTGAAATGTTATTCTATAGACAATTTCAGATACCATCCACAGCAAAAATAGTAATTAGAACATTCCATTTTGCTGATCTTCCACCACTTCCTATCTTCATGCATAAAAAAATCCAACAGGACATTTGATATACCTTAATAATAAAATCTGTTTATTTACAAAGATTTTTTTAATTTGGGAAAACTTAAAAAATAAGTTACAATTGTCATGTCTACACTAAATAAGATCAACAAACTTATAGACTAATTAATTATACTAAAATAAATCATATTACCCATTGTTTATTTTGCCAAGAAGGATCAAGTGTTGATCACATAAAATCTTAAAAATACATTACTTAGTTATGTGAAAACTGCCATCACCATTAAAAAAAATCCAATAAATACATCACAAGTTATAAAAAGTAGCAAAGATTATGTAATTAATGATAAAAATATTGCAGTTCTCTATATTAGTTACATAAATAATAAAAATGTATATTGTATGGCGATTTGAAAATATTAGCAATATGCAACCTCTGACAATATCTCTAACTGGTAATATAATGCAACATTATCATAACTTTTACATGGAATTATATAATACTTACCAGAATATAAAGTTGCCACAGACAAAGAAACACCACTTTCTGAGAGTGATCGTAAATTACATTCAGAATTTTCTATAATGATACAAAATAAAATATATTATTATATATTACTAAGGAGAAAAAAAAAATTCAAAAACATAAATGTGTAAGAGTAACATAATCTCAAAAAACAAAATAAAAATTTACATAGCCAGTCAGATTACTTCAAATATCAGCTGAATGTATTAAAGAAAGAAACTCGGAAAAGAATCATCATCTGAATTATAATACAGGGATTATTTTATTATTCAAGGCATTTTTTAAAATTAATTACTAATACTTCAGATTATTTTTATTATTATTGTCTTTAAATTCTCATGTGGAGCATAGGATTGCAACTTTCTCTTCAGAGATAAGATTTTCTTCCAGATTTTTTAACCCATCCACAATTTTCTAAATTTCTAGACTTATTCATCTGCACTACGTCTCCAAATTATTCTAGATTTTATATCAGTATTCATTTGGTCCCCAATCTAATATTTTCCTTAAAATATTTTGTTCTTTCTGTTAAATGATCCATCCAATATCTTTTTAATGTCTAATCTCTATCCAAATAGATATTTGCATAGTTTTCTTCCATAATTCTTTATAAGATATTGCTCTTAACCACATTATACCAAAAGACCATAACAACATCTATTGCTTATAGATTTTGAAATATAACTAATTTAAACTATATTATATTCAACCACTATCAATCCAAAACATACTGATAATGAAGGATAAAGGTCTCTCCAAGTTTATTTATCTCCCTGATTCATATATTACTTTTCTCCACATTACTGCAGCAAACTTTTTTAACTCATTTACCATTCTAATATGGGATCCTTGTAAGTCTTTTATAATCTTGGAGATTTAATTTAACATTTCAGTTATCCATCTATTTTGATCTCTTCTCAAGATATGTTCAACTCCATTTCAGCTTCTTAATATTTTTTATAATGTCAGTGATACCTGTTTGTTTTCTTATTCATGTATTTCACTTCTGATATCTCCTTGTTATTCCCAAAATATACATCTCCAGTCTATATATTTTTCTTCTTTTAAATGACCAAGACCCAGATCCATGAAACAGCATAAGTAAAACATTTTTATTAAAAATCTTTCTTTTCAAGTACATATGCATACATAAAGCAGTCATATATAATTCTATAATTCATTTCATTCACTATACTTCTATATTTGCATTAACATATATCTGTCATCTCACCCATTGTTAATCACTTCCTGTGTTAAATCTATTAAGCACATGACAGTTTTGAAATGTATATTCTTTATTAGTCAATTGTGCTCTATCTTCATATGGATAATTCCATGTCCATATCCACTGACTTTTTCTCAAAAAAAGAATTCATAATATATAGTTGTTTTATTCTATAAATTCCATATTTCTAATATTTCTGTTTTCATAACCAAATTTATTCACGAGACTTAACACCTTTCATTAATTTTCCATGCCAATTCTAATATTAAAATCTCCCTTAACCATTTTAAAATATTGTTTGGTATGATCAAAAGTATTTTGCATATTTATATAAAAGTTTCCTCTTTCATCATCTCAGTAAGAATTTGTTAGATATAAACCTAAATTAGGTATATTCCATTAAGTTGAATTTGATATGTGTCTGATATATCATCAAACTTTACAATGTTACTTCCATTAAATTGAATTTGATATGTGTCTGATATATCATCAAACTTTACAATGTTATTCTTCCAGGTTTTAGTTATAATGAACTCTACTCTATTTGTCCATTATAGTAAAGTATATATTTACTTTTCAAAATCAATACCACTTTATATGACAATGTCTAATTTAATATTGATCCAATTCTGGAAGTTTTCCTTAATTTTAAAGTTTATAACTGTAGATAGGTAAATAAAATCTTTATTAAATAGCAGCCCAAACCTATAATTGGAAGATTCTTAACAATTTCTTACTTTGTTGACAACTTTCTTACTTCCAGAAAATAAGAGCCATAATTTATTTTTGTCTGGTATGATTGTAAATATAAAAAGAATCAGCATTCCCATATATGTACCCATTCATCCAATTAAGAACTATTAGGCATCTAAAAAAATGAAAACAGTAAAGTCAGTAAGATCACCACAATGGCTGATGCATATTGTTGATTTGCCCATCCACATTTGCTTATCATAGAATAATTACACATTAATTAACAGCTATAGTAACAAAAATGTATGGAGAAATGGGTTCAAAGAAGAATCAAAGGTCTCCTTATAATATCTACATAATGAATGCAAATATTGATTGTAGTTCCTGAAAAGTATACATACTGTACAGAGATATGTCAATTTTTTAAATATAGTATGGCAATTAAATAATGGATAATTCATTCACAGTAATTGAAACAGATTTATTTATATATCTATATCTTGACATATATATGTATATAGATATATAACACTCAAAATAATTTATTGGAATGAAAAATTGATCTTCATTCTAATCTCAGTAATCGTCAATACATACAGACATACACATAACTAAAATAGTATATATATATCTCTTTAGAACATTTTAAAATTTCTGTTGCTGTTATATATGTAATGTAATGAAGAATCTGTAAATGCCTACAATTGTAACCATTATTAATTACATTTTCCAATAACAGCTAGATATGACATGTAAATCAGTGCTTTTTTATAATAGTTCTTTATCCCTGAAAAAGATTACTCTTAACAATATATTATACCATTTATAACTTTCTTTAACACTTTAACAATACTATTTTTTATATCAAAACTTTATTCTAACAGTTTCGACTGTCCTGCAGTCATCATCAGTATTCTTGACAAAATTTTGTCAGTTGGATTTGGGAAATAGAATTGTAAAGAACTCTGATAATGATTGCAAGACAATCAAAACTTTTAGAATAAGTTTTGATATAAAAAATAGTAATGTTAGTGTTAAAAAAAGTTGTAAATGGTATGATATATAAAAGTAGAATACAATACATAAGAAAAAGAAGAAAATTATATTACTTCTTAACAATATAATAAACAAATAAATGATTAGATATGGATATTAATATAATTTCCTCAAGAATCTAGATTTTACATGGAACAAATTGCATTGAATTACTATGAAAAAAATTTTTTTTTCTCAAATCTATCTTTCAAAATATTATCTAAAATTAGTTACCGTGAATTGTTTTAATAACATCAACATTTTATTATTTTTGAAATTGTTACAAGGTTTGTATAAATTTGACATACTAATACATATTTTAAAAAATAAAATAATTGTAGCACTTTCTTTTACAGTGAAGATATGATTAAATACAGAATACATTGAAAAGCAACAACTAAACATAACAATGAATTGAAATTTTTAAGAAAGAAAAGTTTTTTCAGAACTTAAAGATATGCTTTAAGATATCAAATAAACAGAATAAAGAATCAGTATGATTTGTGATTGGTAAACTTAGTGAATAATTTTTTCTCCTTTACTGTGTATCTGTGGGGTATAATGCTATTTAAAGGCTGTTTACCTTAATACTGTTAGTACTATTTTTTTAAAACACCAAAACAATTGCCAATTATATGAATATTCATAAATTAACCGTATCGTGAGACTATAATACTTACCTTCTCTTTACAACAATTGCATATATTAATACTTTAAAATGTGTGATTATCATCAATGCCTTTGCCTCAAGTAATACAATTTTGATTAATATATTTTTAAAATTATCATCACGTGAATTATTATCAAAATAATTTAACATGAATAAAGTTGTCATAATACTTAAAACAATAATTAAAAAAAAGAGTGAAGATTTTAATAATCAGTTAAATTAAAATAAATCATTACCATGATGCAGAACCTATTATTAAAACGGTCCCTCTTTATGAGATTGATGATGCAAATAAATAACAAAATTTTCTAAAGAAGGATTTTATGATAAACTTGAACATGATTTTTGTGAAAAAACAGATTCCATTTATATAATAATAAAGATTATCTCATAAATTCTAAACAAATGCAATACTGACTTCTTTAATTGGTAGGATATGATTGATAATAGAATATATAATATGAGCTACAATTAGGAAAAATGTTGAATTTTTTCAGAAACAAAGTTTGCTGCTGGAGAAATTAAAAGATAGCTTTACAAAATGTAAAATAAATAGATTGAGTCCAGAATTTGATATAAGTGAATAATATAATATTTCATGAAGTATAGCTGTCAAAAAATTAACCAATAACTTTTATGTTTATCTTTTTTCTTTTTTTCTGGAGTTAGAAATGTCATATTTTTTTATGAGTAGCTGCTAAAAATAGTTCAACATAGATTAAAATTTATGCAAGAAGATAGTTATTTAATTTAAAAATAATATTTTCATGAATCTCCATTCTAGTTTTTATGAGAATAACAAAAGATCTCAAAACACTATAAATCAATATTTTTGATGATAGAAATAATTATTATTAAATAAATTATAAATGATTTATGTAAACAATGAATGAATTGCTTCAATAATTTTTAGTCTTCTTTATAGTTATACTGTTAGTAAAAATGGTAATTTTTCAAAAAATATGTGAAGATATTGATGAAAAACTGTTGAATGAATTACTTATTTCACAATAGAGTATTTTCATATGTTAACATTAACTGTGGATGATTTATACTATTTAGAATAGACAGATAAATATACATATAAAAACATATTTTATAATATTATACCTGTAAAATCAATCTCATCAACACTTTCACATGAGCTCTCATCTAAAAAAATAAAATAGTAAAAGGTCATTTAAAACTAAAAAAAGGAAAAATGAAATTATAATAATACAGTTAACTAATGGTAAAGTACTAATTAGAAAAAAAGATTATCGTATTAATATTAGCAGACATTAATAAAATTAATAATTATTCCCTATTACAGATATTTCTTATTTTATCCATTTCAAGTCTATTGCCTTTTCAATATGGTGTACCAAAATCATGATTTTTAGTTGCTATTTTGATATTGTGATTTTACTGATAAATATATTCTTGATTATTGTATATATGTGTAGGGATAATTTTACATATATTTGTAAAAAAGAAATATATTATTATTATAAATAATTTTCATGTATATTTTAAATTGTATATTAGGAAAAAATTAAAATAATATATTATCATTATACAATCCTAAAGAAAACTTTTATTCAATCAAAAAAAAAAAGAAGAACAAAAAGGAAGAAAAGAATGTTGTTGTTGATGATGATGATAATAAAAGCAATAATAATAACAACAACCATAATAAAAGGAACTAAAATTAATAAAGAATAGAATTGTAATTTTAATATTATAAAAAATTACTTATAAATTTTTCTAATGATCCCCAGTTAACACAATTACAATAAAAGTAAATAAAAAGTTTGAAAGTCAATGCTAAAAGGTAGTATTTAGTAATAAAATGATGGATATAACAAAATTTAATCTGTAAATCTAAATTTGAAAAAGGTGCTTATTAAGTACTTTATTTGAAATAAAACCTTAAAAAGAAATGAATACAGAGTAATTAGAATGACAATGAAGTAAATAAAAAATGTTGTATTTAGATATAAATGGAAATTAATAGGACTGACAAAAATGCAATTAAAAAGAGAATATGTGATTAAGACATTAAGAAATTGATGACAAAATACACAAGGTATGATCTTAGAAATAAAATAATTACAGAAACTAAGAGAGAATAGTGTCATCAACAAAAAAAATACAAAGAAAGAAAACTATCATTTAAAATATTCTCAAATGCTTTTTGTTTAGTTCACATAAAATATATTGTACATTGAAAGATTGATTAAGAGATCTTACCAACTGTCCATGATTTTATGGCTATTCACTGATATAAACACATTAAGCATGTTTTATTAAACACATTAAGCATGAGAAGTGAGTCTCCTCATTAAAATTTACTTTATTCATGCACTAATTTTCAAATCATTAACATAATTTATATCTTATTTTACTAGCCAGTGTTTTAGAGTCAAATTCGCAAATCAAGCAAAAAAAAAAGTCACCTGAATAGCTCACCTCTTTCTTGATGCTTCTTTTTATTATTGTTGCAGAGTTATTGTGATTAACTAATGAAACATAAGAGTCAAAACTAACTCCCTCCATTCATCTCGATCTTTTATCATTCATTTTTATGCTCTTCCATGATTTTTCAAGTTTATAGTTTTCTATATTAACAGCTCTTTTGTCCAATTAGGTTTTCTATACTTTCTGAATAGTTGATCATTAAAAACTAAGCACCAACAATATATTAAATTGAATATTTTTATCTTCTTATCAGCAGAAAGAATGATTATTAAAAATCATGTGTAAGATATAGTTTCTCAATTGAGATTTTTATGAAAAAAAAAAATCTTTATATTTTAGAATAGCTCCAACAAATATGAGGCATTAAATGCTTCTGACACACCTGAAAAACTATATCAATCTCATAGCATGACTTTTATAATGGGAAATGAAATGAGCACAGACAATCTATGTCATAAGCATACCATTAATTCATAAAATTATGATTCTATTAGAACTGATTTTGCTAAGTAAAATATGATTCATCAGCTGCTGCCTTGAGATAAAATGCATATCACAAATTTACAAGTGCTAAAGATATTATTATTATATAAATTAAATAACTTAAATATTTGTTTGAAATTCTAAGTAATAGATAGGACATTAATAGTTTAAACCAAACAAATTTTATAAATGTAAAATTACAATAGCATTCACACTCAAAAATAAAATAAAATAGGAAAATTTATAAAAGATCTTTACAAATTGTTAATTGCAATATTAATTTCATTCCCCAAGCTAGAAACATCATGCTACATTTAAAAAATTTGTGATGTTGAATTAATTACACACATGGCAGAAAGGAGTTTGCTATTAACTGAAAGGAGACCCTTTGATTCCTCTTGGAGGCCTTAAAGGAACCGAGCAGGGCAAATTCCTAATGTCCACTCCATACGTTCTTGTCGTTGCAGCTGTTATTACTATGTGATTATTCATATAGTATACGAACATGGATGGGCTGCTCACCAACACGCATTAGCCAGCGTGGTGAGTTTATTGGCTTTTTACCTCTGAGTTTAAGATCAAGAAACACCGTGGTCTTTCTTCTCAGTGCCTGATAAGGCAGAATGAATGTTTGTGTAAATGATAAATATTTTTCCAATACATATATACAATTATGACAGACAAAAATAAAGCATGGCCCTTATTCCCAAGAGGCTGTAAAGTCACCAACCAAGGCAGCGATTGGTGGCCGAAGGCGGAGGGTGCTAAGAATCCCCTGATTGCGGACCCAGGCTGCCATTTGATGACGACTTTTTATTTAGGTACTTACAACTGCAGATCACTTTCAAGTGAAGGAAGATTGCAAGAATTAGAAGAAGAACTGTCTTATATTAAATGGGACATTATTGGACTTTGTGAAGTTAGAAGAAAAGGAGAAGAAACAATTGATTTAAAAAGTGGACATATACTCTATTATAAAGGCACACATATTGGAAATACAAGTGGAGTAGGATTCATTATAAATAAAAAGTGGAAGAACAATATTGTGGAGATTGATGGTCTATCGGACAGAGTGGCAAGATTAGTTATACAACTTAATAGCAGATACCAAATACAGATAATTCAGGTTTATGCCCCAACAAGTTCTCATAGTGATGAAGTAGTAGAAGATTTTTATATGGATGTACAAAAGGCTTTTGATGAGAGTAAACAACATTTTAAAATTGTTATGGGAGACTTTAATGCTAGAATTGGTAGACAGATGAAAGATGAAATTGTTGTAGGTAATTTTGGTTATGGTAATAGAAATGAGAGAGGACATAGACTTGTGGAGTTTGCAGAAAAAGAAAAACTTTATATTATGAATTCATTTTTTGAGAAAAATGTTAAAAGGAAATGGACATGGAAGCATCCAAATGAAGGTACAGCAGAATTGGATTATATTTTGACTAACAGAAAATACATATTTCAAGATTGTAATGTTCTTAATAAATTTAACACAGGAAGTGATAATCGATTAGTAAGGTGTAAGTTACGTGTTAATGTAAAACTAGAGAGACAAAAATTATTAAGAAAAACAATATTTACAGTTGATATTCCTAATCTTCAGAAACATTCTAATGAATTTAAATTAGAACTTACAAATAGGTTTCAAGTGTTAGGAGATTTTGAACATGGTTCAGATTTGAATGAAATTAATATGAAAATAACTGATACACTTTTAAAAACTGCAACAAACATAGCTGGTAGAAAAAGCAGCAATTGACTAATAAAATTTCTACTGAGACTAGAGAATTTATGAAGAAAAGAAGGAATATGAAGATATACAAAAATGATGTATTAAAAAGAATTGAATATCTCGAATTTTGTAAAATGGTACGGAAAAGAGTTGAAAATGATATAAGAAAGTATAACTGTGAAATAGCAAGGAAAGCTGCAGAAGAAAATAAAAGTCTCAAAAATGTTAAACAACATTTTGGTATTGGTAGGAAATTTATATCTGCAATAAGAAAAAAAGATGGAATTATTACTAAAAAGAGAGATGACATCATGAAATTGGTAGAAGACTTTTATCAAGAATTATATAGTAATAAAGAACAAGTACCTCCTATATCTATTACATCTTCCGAATTGCCCAGAATTTTAAATGAAGAAGTGAGACATGCAATTAAGTGTATGAAGAAAGGAAAGGCTCCAGGAAATGATGGAATTATAATTGATATATTAAAAGAAGCAGGTGAAGAAATAGAAACAATTTTAGCAAAGTTATATACCAAATGTCTAAATGATAAAGATGTACCGGAAGATTGGAAGAATGCAGTAATAATATTAATATTTAAAAAAGGTGATAAAGAAGATATTAGAAATTACAGACCCATCAGCCTTTTATCAGTTTTATATAAAATTTTTACCAAGATAATTACAACTCGTCTACAGAGAACTTTGGATTTCCACCAACCAAGAGAACAAGCTGGATTTAAAAGTGGTTTTAGTACAATAGATCATATCCAGGTATTGAGAGAAGTCATAGAAAGGACAAATGAATATGAGTTGTCATTATGTTTTGGATTTGTAGATTATGAAAAGGCATTCGATTCTATACACATTTCTTCAGTGATTAAAGCATTGGATCATCAAGGTATAGATCCAGGATATTGTCATATTTTAAAGAATATTTATAAAAATGCAACAGCAACAATTAGATTACATAATGATACTGGAAAAATCAACATTGAGAAAGGTGTAAGACAAGGTGACTCCATATCTCCAAAACTCTTTACAGCAGTGCTGCAAGAAGTATTTTGTGGATTAAAATGGGAAACTAAAGGAGTGAAAGTAAATGGAGAGTATTTAAGTCATTTAGATTTCGCAGATGATGTAGTTGTTTTTGCAAATAATGCTTCAGAGCTGCAGGAAATGTTGCAGGAGTTAGCAGATGAAAGTAGAAAAGTAGGACTAAAGATAAATGTTAAAAAGACGAAAGTAATGTTTAATCGATTTGCTCAAAATAAAAAAATAAAGATTGATTATGAAGAATTAGAAGAAGTTAACAGTTACAAATACCTTGTTCAGATTATTAATACAGATGGAAACATAATGGAGGAAATTAATCATAGAATTAAACTTGTTTGGAGTGCTTTTGGTAGAAATAACTTGATACTAAAAGGAAATATGCCTATGTGTTTGAAAAGGATGGTTTTTAACAAATGTGTTTTACCAGTTCTTACTTATGGATCTGAGACTTGGACACTTAATAGAAGAGCAATACAGAGACTTCAGACCATTCAAAGGAGTATGGAGAGATGTATGTTGGGAGTAACAAGAAGAGATCGAAAACGCAATGTATGGGTAAGACAACAAACAGGTGTTACTGACCTTATTGAAAAAATTAAAAGATTGAAATGGAGTTGGGCTGGACATATTGCTAGAAGAGATGATAATAGATGGACAATTGAAATTTTAAACTGGATTCCAAGAGATTGTAAAAGACCCAGAAAGAGACCACATGTGAGATGGATGGATGAAATAAGAAAATGTGCAGGGGTGTTGTGGAGAAGAGAAGCTAAAGATCAGAGAAGATGGATTAAACTTGGAGAGACCTTCATCCTGCAGTGGATTGATAATGGTTGATGATGATGATGATGATATATATATATACTATTATATAATATGTAATAAAATATACTCTACCAGAGTATGTAAACAATTATTGACTATTTCAATAATAAATCTTTGGTACAAAACAATACTTATTAGTTTGCTGAGACAGGCTTTTGATACAGTGTATCTATACACACACACAATAAATCTTTTTCCTACCAGAATACTTAGTTTTTATTGAAATAAAATTTATATCTACAATTTTTTTTAAAAAACATTTAAACTAATAAAACTTTTTAAATCAATAAATCTTAAAATAAATTTAATTAATCTAAATACAACATAGTGAACACAATTTTCTACCTTGGAGTACATCTGCAGCTAATTTGGAAAAGAAAAATGGAAACAAAACAATATTATTAATAATAAAAAAACTTATAATAATAATCTACATTAATAATTGGAGCAAAGCCATTAGGTTTTAAACTTCCATATGAAAAATATTTAATAATTATAACAAATATACAATTTTACTCATGTAAGATTAATTTTAAATGAGCAAGTACTGTATTTTAAACTTGATTTTTTTCATCATGACTAAAAATTTTTTTGTTTTTTACAGATCATTATTTCTCTTTTTTTCTCTCTATATCCTTGCATTTTTAGGCCCTATATAACATGATAGCTGCAATTAATAAACTGATAAGGCAAAATTAATGTTAAAATGGAATGACTGACCTAATATGTCATTCTAAACAATTTACCTAGGTATTAAATGCTATTAACTTAAGAGCTAGAGGTTTCTGAATTGATCCCAAGTAAGATAAAAAAAATAAACTCAGTAGTATAATTTAATGGAAGTGCTGCACTCAACTCATTTTTATGATTATTTAAGAGGCACACAACTTCCAAACACCTAACCATGCAACTTACAGACAAATTATCATTAATCCAAAAACTTTTAATTCAAGAACATCAACTATGTAGACAAAATTACAGAATATTGCTTTTTATGCTGATATAAATATAAGCATATTCTCTATTTTAAAGTATTTTTTTGTTACTAAAATAAATTTATATAACATACAAAATTATAGACAGCAAAATTAATGTTTCTTTAAATTTTTAGCAGGAATAAATATACAATGAAAAAAAAAGGTTTATTGCTAAATTCAAATCAAATGCAAAAAAACTCTAGAACCAGAAATTTTGGATTAATAGTTGTCTATCTGTATTATTATAATTATTATTAGACAGTATGTTCAGAATTAGATTTTCTCATTTGTATATGCCCAAAAATAAAGATATTGTTCTTTTTCTTATGTTTAAAAAAGCATAGAGATATATAAAAATTAAAATTAAGTATGTTATCAAGACATAAATAATTATATGATCATCATCAATAACAATTTATTATTTTTTCAAGAAATTGTTAACAATCTGTTAATATTTATTAATAACAGTATATGTAATAAGTTAGCATAAAAAAGTGGTATCTGAGAAATTGTTAAAGAATATTCGCACATCATGAATATTATAGAAAATTTACAGTAGACTTTTGTTGTTAGAATTCAGTGCTTCTAAGTGATGTTGGAGAAATATTTCCTTGCAGTAGATAATATAAAAGTTATTTTACTATGGTTTATATCAGATATTTTACATCTTGTCATTCTTTTAATAAACTAAGTAAGAATTGATATAATTTTATTCAGACTTTAAAAATAATCAAGATGAATTTCATTATGGCTGACATCACTATTAATAATATCTAATTGAGACTAATTTTAAAGTGTTTTTCTGTTATGATTTAATATTTTTATTGTACCCAAAAATAAATCATTTTTATAGCGCGATGTTTGTAAACTGTAATATTTAACACAGCATTACGCTGTTGCACATGCGCTTTAATAAAAATAACTTATAATGTTACTGAATAAATATTATAAAACTCGTAATGTTAACAGATGACTACTTTGAGATACAACTTTACATTTAATCACGTACCCAAACTTAACAACTTTACACACTATAATATTAATATTTCCAAAAAAAGCTTTTTTACTGTTGCTTGGCAACATTTTAAATTCCTATAAAATAATACCTGTAACTATCATTCTTTATTCCTTGCACTTTAACAATGTTATGAAGTTGCACTATATTGTCATAAATACCATTCTTTCAATATGTAGTACTAATTTTATGCCTTAGTTCCCTGTAAACAGACTGATTATTTTTCCAAATGAAAAATAATTTTCATTTTTTACACTACTGTCTTTCAAATCAATTATATCAAGTTTAAAATTCTCATGCTACTAATTTTTTTTAAAAATTTATGCTGATTTCCATTTCTAATTATTAGTGCAGTAATGACATTACTCTAAGTCTTTTTTCGCATCAAGAAAAATTTGTTTTATTCAATCACTTGCTTGGATCTGTTTCAAGTAAACAAATTCTTCCAAATTTATAATACATCAATTTGTCTAAATTAAGCATCTCAAGTCAGTTTATTTTATCAATGGATATCATTTCTGCCAACAAATCTTTTAATTTTACTATTGATTTTTTTTTGCATCAATTTTTAATTGATACCTGATATAGTCATATATTCTGGCAAGTTGTATATTAACTTTATTTTCTGCTTTGATAAATTTAGTTATTTCATTTTTCTCTGTTGATAATCTCAAACTGATTAAAATAGAAAAACTTGACCAGAAGATATTTTTCTGAATCACCATCAAGAAGTTAAACCAATTGCTTTTCTAGACTCTAAATTAGAAAGCTACATTATCAAAATCACCATCAGAAAATTTAAATAATTGCCTTTTTTACAAACTGATTTTGTGATATCTTGAACTAAAGAATTATAATGTCTCTAAATCTAGTTTTTGTGCAAGAATCCATCAATTTTTCAAAAATGCAAAACTTGAACAAATTATGCTGAATGTGAGATCGATTTTATAAAGTTGATAAAGAGACAATATGCAATTGGCCAAAAGTACTATTTTCAATGGCAGTAATCTAAGTATAATATTTTTAATTATATCAATATTCCAGCATAAATAATGTCAAACTCAAAATAGAGATTGATGCAAATCTAACTCCTGTTAATAACATGAGATTTATTATACAAAAAAAAAAAAATGTAACTATTCAATTTAGCATTAATATATAATTGCAATCTCAATTTAACAATTTTTTACTTATTATATTTTTAAGACAAACATCATATAGTCTGTAAATACATAATGATGTACATATTTCTAAAACAGCATCATTTATTGACTTATGATTGTGAATGCATATTACAATGTTAAATATTTATTTTAATAATTGATAAGTCTAGAAACATGTTTATATATTTTATAATAAAACAAATTATAAAGATCAATTAGTATCAAACCTAATATTGCTCACCATCAGTCAATTATCTAGAAATCAATTATTAGCTTAATCTAGTATAAATAAGAGTTAAACATGCTTATACCTGAAATAATAAAATAAGCTTCAAAAATCCATTAGCACAAATCCAATGTCATCTAACAGCAACTCACTAATCTAGAAATCAATTATAAAAACTTGAGATAAAATACTGTTTAATATTCACTGATATTATTCAATGTTTCCACTATGACTTCTCAAAGATAATTTGTTTAAGAGCAAAAATTTCTGAAATTAAAATAAATTCCTAGCTTTGCTCAGCTAAAAAAGACAACAACTTTGGATAAATTATATTTTATTAATTCTAATAAATGTGTGCTTTAGATAATTTTTCACAAAGTCCTAATACTACAATCAACCAACTTATTAATGAAAATCACGGCGGTTGTATTTAATACTTTATATTATAAACTTCTATTTTAATCTTCTTTGACTCAAGCATATTATTTATATCAATCTTATCAAGAGGTGATGGGACATCATCATCCCTACAGAATGATCACAATCATCAATGATTGGCATGAGAAACTAAATCATCAAATATAATTAACATAGAATAAATGATTATCCAATGAATAAGAGCAGAATCAGCATGAACAAACCATAAGGTGCATCTCATTATTTATATTCTGCTCTTGCATGTGTGACTGATTTCCTATTCATCATTAATTTTATTATTTATTTTTATTTTAAATACATAAGCATGTACAAAAACAAGTTCATATAACAAATAATTTGTCAAAATTTTTCTCAGAGATCTGACCTGCTTCTAACAGCAAAAGAATGCATAGTGACCTGCAATCCTGGGTTAGATACAGAATCCAGATACTGGATTATAAGTGCACATGCAGCATGAACACCAAAAGGTCTATCTCAATTTAGACACTACAAGCTACCTACAACCCAAAACAGAATAATGCAAAAATCTTTGAAAAGTTCTGCTCCTTTGTGTCTAGGAGTTGGTAAATACAAAACAATGCCTATCTCCTTTTCTTGTAGACTTAGAGGCTGGGGATCATGGCAGGACTATGTTAATAGACCATATTAAAAACAGGAAATATCAAAACTTGTAAGTGGATTGGAGCAGTGCTTGAGAATTTCATGAAAACATTGCATCCCCAAATCAATGACAAAACTCTCCATTTATCACCTGTAATAAAAGAACAGCTAAACAAACTTCAACAGTCAAAAATTCAATCTAATCTCCAAAATCATATTTTGATTTTTCTATTCTACTTTAAATATGAACTCCTTAAATATACATTAAAACCACTATCTTATAATCAAATTATAACTTAATCATCATTTACAGTAATACATTTCACATTTCACAGTAATACATTTTAAAATTAATTCTGCATCAAAATAGTTTTCTTTTTCAGATGTAATTTCTGAGATTCAAGTTATGTGGTCACTTTGTATACTGACCACCAGAACTAGATCATCATCGAGCCCACAGTTGGGTCGCCATTTGTAATGATTTAAAAAAATTAGGGGTTGATATAGGAGTAATATGGAGAAATGGTAACACCTTATTATCCCCACATTGATAAATATAAAATGGATATAGAAGAAATATAGGATACTGTGAATATGAGCAGAGAATTAGGATGAACAAAATCATAAGATGCATCTTCAGCATTACAGAATAATAACAATCATTAATTATCAACAATCAACAAAGAACAGTCAAAAATCAAATCAGTCTTATGACTGGATTTGAAGGAGGTCCACTATAGATAGGCTAATTATCTAGCAACTACCTACCAAAAGGCAAAAATACAATACAAAACTCTGGATGCACATATTTAAGTATTAATCCATAACTTATAATAATAAAAATATTATGCTGGAATACAAAAACTTGCTGATCATCATCAATACTTTGGTCACATAGTACTTTTAGACAGTTGTATTGAAATCAAGTCACATACACTAACAATTCATGTTTCAGATAACTGGAAGAATAAAAAAATTAACACTAGAATATTTTAAATAATTATTTAATAAACAAACTGACTATTAAATTTAAAAAAATTTAAAAAAAGACATGGTCATATGATTCTTCAGATTTATAACTCTTATTAAAAGGTATAGTTTCATAAAAAATAATAATTCCTTAAATTAATTAACTTTTGCTTTCATTAAGTAATTTTGTTAAATAACAAAAGTTGAAAAATAGCTTTTCAATCAGAGATAAGAACATTTTAAATTAGCTTATCCCTTTTATATATAATTCTTTGAGGGGTGGGTGATATAAAACAAAAAAAGAAAAAAATCACAAATTAAAAAAAAACATGTTCAACTAAAAAAAACTACTAATAAAATTATTAATTAATACCAATTGCTACTTAATTTTAAAAACATGATTATAAAATTAAATTTAATGTGCACACCAAAAAAAAAATCTTATACCATGGTTTTAATTTTCTTTGGAATCCTTCTTGGCATTTGTAATTTACACGTTTTACAGGTAAATTTTCTTCTTGAAAGTTCTTAAAAGTTCTTAATTTCAGGTTAATTGTACAGGTATTTCCTTTTTCTTTTCAATAATAATTCCAGATCAAGCTAATATAGACACTCATGCTCTTGGTTGGAGATAAGGTTTTAGCAGATCAATTCAGGAGCATTTTTCTTCTCCTTACATTTTCTTCAGTGAAGCAGATTAAATGGAGGAAGATGATGTTTAGCTTTTTGCTAAACTTAGCATATTGTAGAAAACATTTTTTAACAGTTGAATTTTTGTATATGCTTTTTTCTTTAGCAGATAAGTCAGGAATGACTGTTCTCCTCTACAGCTTGATTAAGAACTTCTACTACTATCTTCTTTAGCAACTTGATTAGAATTTTTTTTCTCCTACTATTTTCTTCAGCAACTAGCAATTCCTGATTCAGCAGTGAAAAAAATAGACAATTCTGATCCAGTTGCTGAAGACAATAGGAGAACAAAATTCTTAATCAAGCTGCTAAAAAAAAAGTAGATTCAGAAACTCAACTATTTAAAAAAATGTTTTCTACAATGGAAACCATGTGCTAAGTTTAGCTAAAAGCTAAACATCACCTTCCTCCATGAAACCTGTTTCACTGAATAAAATTTAAGAAGTAAAATGCCCCTGAATTAATCTTCAAAAATCTTGTCTCCAACCAAAAGTATGAGTATCTCTATGTATTAGCCTAACTTTATTGGAAAGAAAATGGATAAATTCTTGCTGTTTGTTAACCTAAATTATCTTATTGCAAAATGAAGAAAAAGGAAATAACTATGTACAATTAACCTGAAATTAAGAAGCCTTCAAGAAGAACACCTATTTTGAAAACGTGCAAATTACAAATGCCAAGAAAAACACCAAAGAATATTAAAACTATGGTATAAGGTTTTTTTGGTATGCACATTAAATTTAAATTTATAAAGTATTTTTAAAATTAAGTAGCAATTGATATTAATAATGTTATTAGTAGTTTTTTTTTAGTTGAAAATGTTTTTTTATTCATATGACATTCTTTTTTTTTCTTTCACAATTATAGAAAGTTTTTTTTTAAGTAACTTAATTTTATAAAATTTGATGTTCTTTCTTTCTTTGTTTTATATCATCCTCCTCCCCCAAATTATACACAAAAAGAATAAGCTAATTTAAAATGCTCTCATCTCTGATTAAAAAGTTATTTTCCAACTTTTGTTATTTAAAAAAAAATCTTAATGAAAGCAAAATGTTAATTAATTTAAGGGTTAAAAATCAATTGGTTAATTAATTTTTTCTATGAAACTATATCATTTGATAAGAATATCAAATTATCATGATTTTTTTAAAATTTTTTCATTATTAATCAGTTAGTTTATTAAA
Source organism: Epiperipatus broadwayi (assembly GCA_028023455.1). Lineage (NCBI taxonomy): Eukaryota > Metazoa > Onychophora > Udeonychophora > Euonychophora > Peripatidae > Epiperipatus > Epiperipatus broadwayi. Next base: position 8,371,951 of record JAQFVV010000003.1, read on the forward strand.
TACTTGATTAAAAATATTCCTTCAGCTATCTGTTATGTGAACTGGCAATGCATGTGACTTGATTTCAATAAAGCTTAGAGTATGAGAAATTGTTTTCAAATCATCCCAGCAAAATTATTTTTAAATACGTTAAAATAAGCAGTTATATATGCTCACTTAACAGTTCATAGAATTCTTACTTACTGAGCTAGATTAGAGCATAATGATTAGTTATATGGATATAGATGTTATGTTGGCGTTTGGACATCCAGATAATAACCCTGGATTGTGCAAAGGTATCAACTTCAAAGTCCATGCACTACACTTTTATATTTTGTTTTTCTTATTAGAAATTTAGTTTATTGTTACTTAGTATACTAATAGTACTATGTGACCAAAGCATTGATGATAACGAACATATTTCAGTACTCCAGCATGATTTTTTATTTTCTGATGGATTAGCACTTGAGTAAGTACAACCAAGTTTTATATTATAGTTCTGCCCTAGCAGTGGTTAGATAATTAGTCTGTCTAGAACCCTTTTCAAATTCAGTCACAAGGCTGACTGTTCATTTTTGACTGTTCTTTGTTGATAATTTAATGATTATTCTTCTTCTGAAATACTGCCTTATGTTTTTGTTCATGCTAACTCTCTGCTCATATTCACTGTATTCTATATTTATTCTATATCCATTTTATATTTGTTAACATGGGGATGATGATGTGTTCCCATTTCCCCATACTGCTCCTATATTAACTAATTTTCTGTACTATTACAATATATTAATCATATGTAAAAAGACTTTTTTGGGACATGGTTTAGTGCCTTTCAAATGTTAAAAATCTATTTTATTATATATTTATATTAGCTGCTAAATATGATTTTTAATATTTGTTATAATTTATAAGAGAAAAGCATATTAGATTTCATTACTTCCATTTTTGATGATTATTTATATCATAATTTTATAAATGGAACTTCATTCTTTTTCTCTGTTTTTGAATCTTTTATTTATTTTACCAATGCATTTTAAATATACTGAACACTTATTCTTAATCTACTTTTAGTATTTGAAAATATATTTAATGCCTTCAATCATAATTTTCATATTTAATACTAAGAGTTATTATAAAAGATTTGTAATATGTGAACAATCATAAAAACAGACCAAAAAAAAAATCTCAGATTTTATATATTTTTAATTTAATAAACACAAATCACATCAATGCTGTGTTTTTCTGAAGGTTTGGGATAATGGTACTGTAGTTGTATTTATATATTGGACTATTTCCATCATATAATATTAAGTATTCAATGCCTTTAGAAAAAATTAACTTTATTTAAATATTCCAATTACATTCAACTGTTAGTAATATCACACAGGTTAGAATATGCTCAATGTTTTGAGAGGTACTATTCTCCACCAGATGTTGCTGGCCTGACCAGTGACAGTACTAGCATGGGAATTGAATCTGGATCCCTAGATTCTTGAATATTGAATTTGAAAGTTCTAATCATTTGAGCTATCCTACTAAAGATTATCATTCAATTCTTTTTATACATTTCTAAAGATGATCCTATAAATAACAGCAAGATGCAGGTAATTATGCAATAGAAAAACAGCATGATATATAGCACCACTTCAGAAAAAATCACTAGTATTGGATTTATTGAAGATCAAGACAAATATAAAAATTGATGATGTATGTTTGCTGAATGTTATCCAAATTACTTGCTTTATTTTTTGCTTTACATTTTAACAAAAATTTTTGAACAAAATTATTCTTCTTCTTTCAATCTACTTATTTTCAAAAAGCCTGTAATTAATTTGACAATATTCAATAGTTGATATTAAAAACTTATTTGTGCACTAAAGAAATGGATATTTGAATTCTCATTAGTTCTTTAAAAACAAACAAATTATTACATAACAAAATAATAATTAATTTTATATTTAATATACAGTGAAATCAAATACTTACCTGAACTGACTGTCAAATCTTGAGGAGAATTAGGTGGAGAACCACTGAGACTGGTAGTAGCTATAATAAACAAAAATCATATTTATGCACAGTATGTATGCAATTCAAACATTTAAAATAATAGTGCCATCTAAAAAAGTTATTGTAGATATTAATTTAATGTAACTACCTGCAATATTTATTTTTCTAATTAACTGAAAAAAGTGAAAATGAGAAGTTAAACCTGCAGAACTAATATCAGATTAAACCAATATTCATTATCTGATCTACAACTATTATTTGAAACAAACTGTTTAACATCATATACATAAATTCAAATATTATTTAATAATCACTAATATTTATAAAAATGTTAATAAATATTTGACATCCCATTAGAACAAAAGAATAGAAATAAAACAAAATTTATATATATAAGGATCACAGTAAAAATATAAAACATAACATACAAATAAATAATCAGAAACATTTCAAATATAATATAAATTAAGCTATTAATTGTCCAAATCAACTAATAAACAAATCAAATTTCAACTAACATCAATTAAAAAAATCTCAAAAAGTTTTCTTTTTTTTTTTTTTTATAAAAAAAAAAAACAGCCTTTTATGAAAAGATAAACCAAAGATTTATAATGACTAATAGTCCTACTTTTATAATGCCATTTATGTTAAAAATTTTGATAACTTTTGCATTACTAACAGAAGTCTAAATGATGAGATTTTGTGAGTAATTCATAACAAAACTATGAATAAATCATAGATTTTTTTTAAAAAAATCATGTGATAACAGATAGTCTAAAATAATTTATCAAAAATTAGTTAATTAATTATTGCTACAAATCAAGGTATAGTCTATAAATGCTTAGGCTGATTTCCTGTTGCTTTTTTATATATATAATGAACCGGGTGGAGATTTCGATCGAAATAGGAAAATACAATCTAACATGAATTTTTTACTCTTTAGTGGAAATAGAAACCCATGAAAAGCAAATTTTAAGATAAAAACATTGTTGACTTCTTATTACATATAACATATGATACAATTATTTATTATTAATTCGATCTACTACACTGCAATTTAAATATTGCTCCACACTGGTCCCTTAGGCAGAGAAAAATAATACCCAGAGGGTACCTATGATCAAGCCAGAGCTATATAAAATACATAACTGTGGATACATTTCAAGAACATAGATCCTCTTGACTGCAAAATTCAACATGCATCATTCAAAGCACTTTTTTGTTTTAGAGTAAACTCCAGGTGCCAGTTAATTAAACAAAAAGGTAACCAACATACCCTGAATGACGGTAAACTACTTCAGCACCCAAGAAATCCCAACTGGCTCAATCAAAAGAATGATATAATAAAGTATGAGTAAAAAATTGACCGACAAAGTATTAATTTTCAAAGATAATTTATTTTAACTAAAATACTTACTAAAATTTGTAAACTAATTATAAAATTTCTTAATTAATCTAAACTATGATTTTTATATATAACCACACACATTCTTAATAAATCACACAATAGAATAGAATATAATACAAAGCATTAAATGAATACAAGGCATTAAAACACGCACATCAATAGTTCATTTTATGCATGCTATAGTATAGAGTTAATTTCTTTTACTAACTCTGAAGGCTTCAAAGATTGCAATGGCTACTTAAATTAATATCAGAATTGGAATAAAAAAAAAGTTATTTATTACCTATATAAGATTTTTAAACATTGAGGCTTCTTGCTGTTTGCTGCTTCATATGTCTTTTACCAACCAGTTGGATTTTAGGCTTCTGTTGAGGTTCTAATGATTGCTATTCTGTGCTACTTCTATTTCAGGAAGTTAAACATTCCTAGCTGCTTCAAATTGTTAGACGGGCATTGCTTCTATCAGGAAGACTGCTGATGTTCTGTCAGACTAAGGCGGGAGTTCATCGCATGCCCCGAAAACTGCTTAATACCGCATTGTCTTTATTAACAAATATATATAATAGGTGATTGACTTTAGATTCGTGAATGACCTAATTTTCAACCCTATTTGTGTGACCTTGTTGTCATTTCTTTAATTAGTTTTTAAACCCGCCAGCTATTTTCATTGTTGAGAATTCGTCCACTGCTTTTGATTAAATTCTTTAGATGTGTTTAATTAATCCTGTTATTTATGGATTTTAATTAGTAGCCATTGCTAATTCCATTTTTATGTAGTTTATAAGTATATGCAATCTTTGAGGGAAATTTTTAACTTATAAACTTTCATATTTCATTTTTTTTAACATGCACAGATTTCATTATTTCTTTATATTTAAAATCCTCATTATTCATGCACACATATATCTATTTTATTTTAAAATAAATGGAAAGAGATTTTCTTTTAGTTTTTAAGATTTCTTTTTTTTTCTTTAAATTAAATGAAAAGAGAGTATTTTTAATTTCATATAAAAGATTTATATTTCAAACTTTTATAGCTTTAACTTTTCTAAGTTAGATTTTTTCCCCCCTGAATTAATTAATTTGTAAAACTTATGTTGATAACTGACGTTTGCCTTTTGGCGATCTATGTTTATATGAAGAAAACTCTTTAAACTTTTATATTAAACTTTCTTTTATTAAACTTTTAACTATTTCTTTAAATGAGATATTTTTCCTTCAATCATTTACTGACAGTGATTTTATTATTCATTATCAATTTTAAAACTTCTTGCGTTATTTATGAAAATTTTTATTTTTAATAATTGCAAACACAATTTTACATGGAGCACTACAATAAATATCTAACAAATTATTGTTTTATTCTTATTAAGAATGCAATAATGGAATAAATTTGAAGATTAAATGTATCAAAAATAATAATAAAAAAGGCCAATTTGTTATAAATAAAATTAAAAAAATTTATAGATGCATTGCCTGTACACAGAAAACATGTTTTCTCAGTCAAATGCCATATCAAAAATAATGAATTTAATCGTAATAATTATAATGAAAAAAACTATTTTGATTCACTTCAATTGTGAGACTGTGTTAATATTTTCTTAAAATGACCAGTGAATCTGCAACATATTCACTGTTCTGATATCTGAAATTCATCTCTCTCTTTTTTTTTATCTTCACCTTTTCTAAGACAAATTATTTTAATGAAATAGTCTCATAATAAGGCATCTATAATTTGATCATTTGTTTTTTAGTTTAGGTTTAATATATTTAAGTTTTTCTCAATATCAGAATTCAAAAGCATCAAAACATTTCTTACTCATTCTCAAAAATAAACATAAATTAAAAAATATGAGCTGTTATTTTGGAGAATCATGATTTAAGATGCTTTTGTTTTTAATTCACTTGAAATTGATTCAAGAATCTCTTGAATCTGCCCCTACCATCTTTATATTGAACTGATAGGGCAGCAAATATAATAATCTTAAATATGCAGATTTTTTTCTGAGCGATTTCACTTTTACTTTATTACATTTTTTGTTAATAGTGGATGACAATTTAAATGCCATTTAAATGCTAGTTATTAAAAATAACTATTGGCATAGCTCAAAGTGCAATAACTGTAATCCTTATAATTATTTATAGATATTATAACATACTGATGTAGCTTAATGTTAATGGCTTCATATTAGACAGTTCTGTAAGTTCATTGTCCATGATCCTAAATAATATTACATTAGATCACCATCAAAAATAATTTTCTTCTGGAGATCTTTCCTGTATATTGATTGATCCAGATTTTTTTTCCTCCGATTCTCTTTATCTCTTCTTGCTCTATTTTTCAAACATCAAAATAAATAAAAAATCTCTTTCCTTAAAAGTAAGATATTATTTTTTTTTTATTGTCATTTTTCCTTTTTCCTTATACAATTTATGTCACATATTTTCTTTCTCATTGTTCTTTTCAATACTGTGACAACAATTTCTCTTCAACTCCAAAAGCCATACTGTAGCATCAAGCAAAATATAACAAAAAAGATATCACAACTAATTAATATCAGAAAAAAAAAACACTTTGATAATGACAATATGCTGAGTGTGTGTGTACATAGAGTATTAGTATTTTTGATATAAAAAAGCATCATTTCTTTCAAAACTAGTTACATCAGCATTGATTAAATCAAGAGATTACAATGCCATTATAATCATAGGAACATTATCATTTATCAAATAGTCTCTTCATTCATATGTTATTTAAAATAGACCTTCGAGTGTTTGCAGACATAATGAAATCATGTGATATTTGGCCTGATAATATAATATTGGACTGTTACTAGATTATGTTTTAAAATTATAATGAACTTTACAGATAAAAATGCTTTTGAAATATGGTATAAAAAAATTAGTAAAGTATATAAAACCTGTGATGTGATGTCATCATTCATTATCAGTCAAAGAGCAGATACTGAACTCAACCCCACAAACTCTTTCTAAATCTTTCTGTCCATTGTTTTTAATTTTCAGACACTCATAAGTGTATTTTCCTTTAAATTATCAATTGATTTTTTTTCCCTTCTCTTACATTTCTTTCTCTTATCCTTCAAAGATTCCTCTGCATCTATATTATATAGCAGATCCAATTTCTCTTCCTCTCCACAATTTCTTTAAACTTTAGTTTTACAATTTCTATTGTTCCAATTTATCCATACCTTCTCCAAATTTATAATTCAAAAGCCTAAGTCCTATTTTCATTTCAACTTAAACAGTCCTCAAAATAATCTATTATTCTTTTAATAGTCTGTTTAACCAATATGTTCACAATTTTATATCTTTGCCCCTATTTTCACCATCACACAAAGAATCTCCTAAATATTTAAAAGCATAACGTGCCCTAAAACTTCTTTCTCTATGCCCAGCCTTAATTTTTTATTATCTTCATCTATAATAATTACTTTAGATTTAGATGTATAGATTTTCATCTCAATTTTTTTTTTATAAACTTCATCAATTCTAATAATTCTTAATATCTGCAAGCAATGCTATACCATGAGTAAAACTGGTGCAATGTATTTTCTTACCCTACTACTAATCCATTTTTATCAAAAACATACTCATTAAAACAAATATTTAAAAAAGCACAATATACCATTGTTTTACACTCTCCCTATGTCCATCTATTTTGAAAAAAGATAATCTTACAAATATTATTTAATTCAAGTAGTTTTTTTTTACATTCATCTCTTTTTCTAGTTTATATACTTTCTTTTTCAAAATATCTAACAAAATAATGTAATTTGTTATCTTAAAAGTCTTTTTAAATTCAATGAAACAAATCAACTTCCTTCCCTGTGGAGCCATGAAATAAATATACATCATTTGTTGAGTGATTATGACTATCAAACATAGTTAAAATGTTTCAAAACATTAATATAAAATCATAACATAAAGAAATAGAACATTAGAATAATACATTTTATTATTTATGCTTAAGAATTATTGCTTAGAAACACAATATTAATTTAGTATTTGAATATATAGAATTATATTATAACAACAAAATGTTTGCTTATATGTACCAAAATGTTTATTTTAATAATTCCATTTCAGGTAATATTTTATTAATTATACATCCACCCACTTCCCTATATATATATCTAAAGAATTTTTAGCTCAAAATATAATTTGTTAAAAGACTTACTATCAGTTCTTCCATCACTAAGTAATTGGTCATGCTTAGCTTTCTATAAAAAAATAAAAAACATAAGTTATAAGAATTATAACTCATAAATAAAAAAAATAAAAGCTCGTCATTCACATTTTAAATAATTTTTAAGATAAACAAAAAATAGATACAAATAGTACTATTACAAAATTTGATGTGCACAATGGGTTTTGAATTTCAAGCTATTTTCTTGATAGTATAAAAGAAATAAGAGATGGCTGCAAATACATTAGTTCTAGTTTTAAATTTAGAATCTTCATTTACAAAGGCTGGGGATATAGATATAATAATACTATTATCAGGTGTCCATGATATACAATGAAGAGAATTACTCCTTAAACCAAATATTAAAAATAAGCTGAGAAAGTCCTGCAGTGTTTTGCTAATATCAGTTTCATGGATAATTTTCTTTAGCTAGTTTCTCAATATTTCTATTTTAGATGTATTAATTTTAGCAAATCTTAAATAACTTTATAACTTATCAAATATGTAATGCTGATAATATAATATAAAAGTGAAAATCATTGCTAATAAAAAGTTTCAGTTTTGAATGTGAATGCTTGATAACTATATAACAAACAGAATGTCAGATAAAAGTGATTATTTTTTATTTGACAAATAGATTGACATTGATATAATAAAAAGAGGATATTATTTGCAAGATCATTTAACTGATTCTGTGAAAATGTAGCTTGTGAATTATTACAGAAAGGTTTTCAAAATTGGTTGATCCATGAATAAGTTAATATTATAAGCAATACATATTTTGTAAGCAGTAAAGTATTTATGAACTTGTTAAAATTAATAGAATTTTATCTGGATTAATATATCAGTCTGTAAACTGGATTGATTAATATAAAAACAAAAATTACCACTAATGAAAAATTTCAGCCTTCTTGAGTATCAATGTAAATTGAATGTCAGATATAAGTGATTATTTTTTATTAAAAAATATATTGCATTGACATAAGAAAAGATAGGCATTATTTGTAAGTTCTTTCAAATAATTCTTTAGGTTCTGGTTTGTAAATTATCATAATAATGTTTTCAGACTTGGTTGTTCTACAAACAGCTTTTTTTTTTTTAGTATAAATATAATGATTATTATACTCAAGACCTTTTTCTGACTTCTTATGAAAAAGAATGAGATTCGATAATGATTCTCTGCAACATGAATTAGATCACTTGGATTGAATAAAAATACAACATTAATTCTAATTTAGCAAATTCTTTTATTCTTCCTGCTCTTTTGCCATGTTGTGTAAGCTTTAGTAATCAATAGATGCTAATGTTTATTAAATCCTCATTTAATGTTCTTCAATCTAAATAGGTCCAGATTAGTTTTTCGATTATGGCTTTCATCAATGAGGAGCTGTTTAGATTTTTTTAACAGAGCAAAAAAAATATGGAGAATATAAAAATTTGCTAATGACTAGCAATATGCATAAACTAAGATTATGTGATATTTTGTTATCAGGTGATAAATTATTATTTTAGCTTTAGCTTATTTAATATATTGAGAAAGTCAGTGATACTATTGTTGGTATTGTTATATTTGTATACAAAATCAGTATAGAAGAAAATTAAAAAAAGTACTTCAGAACTAAAAGCAAATAATGTTAATGAGAAAAGGGTTATTTAAATCTGAAAGAAGAAAATGAGGGAGAATAAAAAAACGTAAAAAAATTAACAAAAAATGAAAATAATGTATAAGTAAAAGATTTGTGAAATGTTGTATTTAAAACTGTGGACTAAGTAAATGATAAAAAAAAAAAAAGTAATTAAATTAAGCGTGGCTGAAGGAAAAATAAAGCAAGAACTATATAAACTGTAATTTAAAGAGCATTAGTGTCTTGTGTTGCCTTATTTTGTTGCTGTGCATGTCACCAGTTGAAGGAGCTCATAAGGAGTTCAATAGTTTTGGTAAAACTAATCAGGGAGGGAGAAAAACCCAGAGACTCGGATCTGAAAGTACAGAAAACTGACTAGGGGTTTTTATAGATCATACTGATTTTATTTTATTTTTATGTAAGTCTCAAGGGCTCACGAGAGTATAAAAATTGTTAGGGAGTAAAATGTTAAGAGTAGCAAATTTTATAGATAATGTTGAAGGACTATAATTTTGCAGGAACTCAAGAGAAATGAGAACTGTAGCAGTAGCAGTAAATGTTGAAATCATTTCTGGCTAGTTATGTAGATACAAATGTATTGCAGATCAACATTTACCCTTTCTATGTCATTATTATAAATAAATCTTTTTCCTTCAATTATTATTATTATTATAAATTTTGATTGTATATTGTTTTTTTCTTGCCTCTTTGCAATTATTGCAGGGAGGGAAATACACTATTATAAATTTTGATTGTATATTGTTTTTTTCTTGCCTCTTTGCAATTATTGCAGGGAGGGAAATACACTACAGGTATATTCATAATATTCATTCAGGGTCATAAAGCATTATTTCATTTATGCTCTTATGTCTTAATAAAAAAAGACTTTTTCTTCAAAAATATAAGCTGCTTAGTAAAAGTTTTTAAAAAAACATCTTTGGAAATAATTTTTGGAAAACTGAGATATTATCTTTAATCCAGTAAGACAATACATTTAGTTTTCCATCTAAACCAGAGTGGGTGACCTTTTTTGTGCCAAGAGCCATTTGGATATTTATAATCTCACTTGCAGGCCACACAAAATTATCGATTTAAAAATTAGCCTACTATATTTGATCAAAAATTTAATTAGTTTATCTCTCATAGAACAAAGTATAATTATTTTAAAGATTGGAGAAAGAAAAAGATATTTGAGAAAATAAATATTTATATTACTTAATTCTTAATTCAGCATTTACACTACATTATGTGTCTGTTTAAATAAGAAGTTTTATACAAGTCCATTATATATATATATATATATGTGTGTGTGTGAAAATGTCTGGGGCTGGAATGAGAGCTTTCAATTGCCAGATTGGAGGTTACCCATCTCTGATCTAAACAATAAGGAAGCATATTATAAATTGAACGTAATTTGCAACAAAAGTTTGAAACATAGTCTATACTATTTTTCCCTCCTCAATCAAAGTTTAGATATAAAATATTTTCTAAAAATAATCTTCTTGGGAAGTTCTCTTCACTATTTGAGGGTGAGATACATATAATCTAAAAATAAATTTCTTAAAAACTTGTAAATTCTATTGCTGATTACTCAATCCCTGTTCTGAATTAACACACTCATATCAAAATGATACATTCACATCAAATTTCTGGATTTCTACTGCATAATGAAAACATGCCCTGGTAGTAAGAATACATCTAATCTCACATTTCCCCACCAGATATTAAAAAAAAAAAAACTGCCTCTGAGATAAACCTATGAAAGAGTCCAGATTTCTTACTTAGGAAATTTTCAACAATAAAAAAAATTATGGGGTAAAAATGTGCTTCACATAAAATACTTAACTTTTTTTTTATATTTCATATCCAACAATAAAGTTCCACTGTTGGTTCTTTTTTTTTTTTTAGTTCAGCTGGGAATCCATTCTGTAATTTTTAGTTTTTGAATCCCACCACTGCCAACACTGAAGGCATCAATATAGTCATATGAACTTAAGTGTATAAGAGCTGACTTACATAAATGATCTATATTTATAGGTCAAGATATTCACTATGCTTCCAATCTTCATTATCTTTTAATTCAGAATACAGTTAATAAAAATATATGCTTGTAGCCATAAACAAAGTTCTTTTATTTTTTATATTATAATGACTGTAAGTGGAGAACATAATCTTAAAATGAAAACTTAAGAAATTACAGTAGTTTCTACAGTTATGTTTTCTGCATCTGTTATATTATTATTAAAGTTTATATTATATTGTCACAATTCTTGTGACTGAAATTCCTTATGTTGTTGCTTTTATTTCTATTACTGATTTTATTTATTCTATTGTTGATGTCATAGCTATTGTTTCATAAATGCAGGGCCAGCCTACTACATAAAACAGTCTGAATATGAGTAGTTTTTTAGGATGCCCGGAAACAATAATAATAATAAAAATATTATATTTGAATAGACTTGTTTTCTGGTCGCCTTTGTGCAATAATTTTTTAAAAAACTATAAAAACACAGTCATTCAGATATTAATATAATATAAATATTTTATCATAATTGTGTTTCAATTTTATATATTATTTGAATAATATAATGAAGATATGTTAACTTTGTATTATTCAGTTCGTGGGTTAGTGCGGACAATTCAGATCATGATTATAAAATGATATTATATTTAACTTCTTTAAAAATTTGCATTTTTTTTTTTTTTATCATACTGGAGTCCATAAAGAGCCTTCGATTCTTGCATCCACAGCTTCCTTCCCTGCAATCAATTCTGCATTTGTATCTGATGAATTAAATATATGGGCATACTAAACTTACAAAAAATGAATATTTTACATTAGTAATATAAACAATTTATCTGAAAAGATACAATATTTTTTTCTGTAGTGTACACACACATATCTGATGTGCAAAATATATGCTTTTAACAATATAATGATTACTTAATTTTTCTATTGATAATTTTATTTTTAAAAAATGTAATCGAGAAACACAAGTATATAGAATTGTCATTTATAAGTCATAAATAACACTAAAAATGTTGTATTTAATTTATATTATAAAAATTTAGAAATATGACATCAGTTCCAAAGCAAAATCTCATAAAAAAATCAGCTAAATTACACAAGCAGATAATTAAAAAATATAATTTTTCAAAATTTATTATTTCTGTGACTTTTACTGATTAAAAAAAACTTAGGGTCACCTGTCATTCTATAAATAATATGAATTCATTCTTTTCTTTAATCTTACAAATTTGGAATTTAAAAATAAAATCTATGATAAATTATGAAAAATTATTAATCATATGAAGTCAGGAAAATGAATTTTCTTGAAAAACTGGATAATTATAACAAAGTTATAAAGATTTAGAGATTTGATAAAATTAAAAAAATTAAAAATTACAGTATTTTCAAATAATGCAAAAAATATGACTAATAATTATGTTTACATTTATTTAAGTTAAACATAAATAACATTGTAAATATTTTATCCATCCAGGCTGCATATCCTGAAATTTGCTTGCCTGAATTTCCATGAGGAACTTTTGTTTTCTTTATTTTATTAGAAATTCTGTTTTTACAAAGAGAAAACTTCAACGTGCTGCTGTTGCTTTTGCCAAATTAAAAGATAGGCTATTTCATCACAATGAAATAACTGCTACAAGTTAATAAAGTGTGTGCAGATTTGTTATTTAACCAATATATTTTATAAAAATGAGACTTTGTTACATATATTCACATAACATAAAGACACTAAAAGAATTTCATTTAAAAATGCTCTATAAAATTCTAAAAACAAATGACAAGATCATAATAAGATCATTCAATATATTCTCCAGCTTGCTGGATGTGATGCTATAGACACCATTGTTATCAAATCACATCATCATTGGATTGGTCTTGTGAAATGAATGAATAATAATAGACTTCCTAAAAATGTACTTTATGATGCAACTTCAGTTTGGTTTCATAAGAGAGGCAAAACCCATTTACAGAGCTTCAAAGACACTCTCAAAGAACACAATGGAAAGTTAAAATTAAACAAGGTGCTTATGTTTTTCAGAAAGAAAAGTTTGCTGCAGAAGAAGCTAAAAGACAGCATCACAAAATATAAAAAAAATAATGAACTAATATGTTCTAGATGTGGAAGTATTTATGCTCAGCAGATTGGTTTGTATAATCATTGCAAAACTCATCTCTAACATATTATATTATTTTTTTGTCTTTCTATCATTTTTTTTTACATCCTTAAAATTGGAATGGCTTATTCATAGATGTGACTGCTGCTGCTGATTAAATTTCTTGTCTAAAGATAGGGGGAATAATTAAGTAATATTATATATATATATTACATTATTATATAACTGAATATTTGTAAATACAGTAACTAAATAATTAAAAATTGTATCCACTTAGGAGCGCTTTCGATTATCCCAGTAATCTTTGTCAACTAAAGCTTTGAAATGCTAACTTTCCCACAATTCCGTGATCTTAACGTTTGCTGCTTGCCTGTTAATTAAGTAATGTTTATATTTGTATATTAGCATAACTTCCTTTATTTTTCTTTTATTGTTATTTTTTTCAATTTGCAATATTTTTACATTGTTAAAATTGAAGTCAGAACCATAAATACATGACTTATTATGGTCGTAAAAAACAGATGCTGAAATATTATTATCTGCTATGCAATTTTGTTTCGATTTCTAAACTCGTTTTAATAATAGCAAGTGTTCTTTAGTTCTTTTGTCCAACATATATCTAGATTCACCTATATATCTACTGCCACACCTACATATCCATTTTTAAATGATACAATTTTTATTTATAAATATCACACAAAATGGCAGGTTTGAAGTTCTTCTTATTTAGAAATAATAGTCTTTGCAAATATTCATTGGATAAAGGCAAAAATATTGAAATATATTCTAATGAATTGTTAAATGTTGGCTACAGTTATAATCATATATATAATGTTATTAGAGATTTCAATACAAAATATAAGAATAAAAATTTTAATAATAATATTGATTCTCCTGCTAATAAAAAAATATGGATATCGATCCCATATATTTCAAATGATCAAGTAAATTTTATAAGGAAAATTTATAAAGGTATATGTGATATTGCATTTTACACACCGCCTACATTAAACAAATTAATAAATAACTCCAAAGATAAAACCTCATTTATAAATAAAAATTGTGTCATTTATAAATGGATATGTAGGTATGGCAGTGGATATATAGGTGAATCTAGATGTATGTTGAAAAAAAGAACTAAAGACCACTTGCTATTATTAAAACGAGTTCAGAAATCGAAACAAAATTGCATAGTAGATAATATTTCAGCATCTGTTTTTTATGACCATAATAAATCATGTATTTATGGTTTTGACTTCAATTTTAACAAAGTAAAAATATTGCAAATTGAAAAAAATAACAATAAAAGAAAAATAAAGGAAGTTATGCTAATATACAAATATAAACATGACTTAATTAACAGGCAAGCAGCAAACATTAAGATCACGGAATTGTGGGAAAGTTAGCATTTCAAAGCTTTAGTTGACAAAGATTACTGGGATAATTGAAAGCGCTCCTAAGTAGATAAATTTTTTAACTATTTAGTTACTGTATTTACAAATATTCAGGTATATAATTACGTATATTGCTTTAAAAATACAGACATCGAATAATAATATTATTACATATATTACATTAGTAATATCAGTAAATGTATAAATAAATTAATCATTATTATTCTTTCTCTCATTTTCTTCCCATTTTTTTTATCTTCTTATTTTCACTCATTTAGGTTAATAGAAAAATGGCCATCTAACCTCTTATATACCATTGATTATTTCTCTGCACTAACTGTGATAATGAACTATCTGATTGTAAAACTACATTTCTTTTCTCTGAACATCAATTCGGATTTTTTCTTTGTTTTCTAACTTTCTATTCTTTGACTTTCTTAGTATCTTTTTTTTTTTTTCTTTCGAGTTAAAATACCATATTCATTTAAGAGGGTATGCCAATGAAGATGATAAAATAATACATTACAGACAAAGGTTGTAAGCAATTAATATAATGATTAATTCATGATGAAAAATAAGAAGACAGATAATGATAAGACTAGCAAGCAAAAACAAAAATAATATATACCTCTCTTTGACGTTCTCTTCTTCGTATTCTAATCCGTTGTTTTAATTGCTGAATTTCATCATCGCTGTCACCATCCTCTTCCTCATCTTCTACT
Source organism: Epiperipatus broadwayi (assembly GCA_028023455.1). NCBI lineage: Eukaryota > Metazoa > Onychophora > Udeonychophora > Euonychophora > Peripatidae > Epiperipatus > Epiperipatus broadwayi. Next base: position 8,387,433 of record JAQFVV010000003.1, read on the forward strand.
GTATTTTTGGGCCTCAACATTCGATTGCATTTCATCTGTTCTATAGCTGCAATTAATGCTTCAGAAATACTAAAGTGTGCATTCTCCTAAAAAATAAGATATATATAAATAGATCAAAAAATTTAATATATATATTAACTATAATAAGAGTATCTGTAGATCTGCTGACTAAGCACCAAATTAATTATAATCTTTTTCATTACCACATTGCATTAATTACATGTATTGAAATCATATGATATTTCTCAATACAAAAAAATGTAACAAAATTCTCTCACTCACTCTAAAAAAATAAAATAACTGCACAGGATTGAAAAAATAGAAAGAAATTTGTCATCACAAAGAAGTCCCACTCATAAAATGTAAATTTACTGCAGATAAATTGTAACTCATCTCAGTAACTTTCTAAAATATAAGCTGTACAATATAATTGATGCCAAACAGAAACTGCAGCTATTAGTAATAAACTAGAGAAAGCTTTTCCAATATCAAATAAGAATAATTCTAATAATGTCAAAATAATTCATAGGCAATCTAAAAAATGGAAAACTATTAGTATTTATTTGCATATCCTTGGTTTATATATGAATCTGTGCATAATTTCATTTTTCAGTGACAAATGTTAGTAATATCTCTATATATGTCAGGGAAACATTTTTTTTTAAAAATCAATCAATTGCAACATTATTTGTATTTTTGTAGCTCTATTATTCTTGGGTTTAATTTTTTATTTGCATACTTGTTGAAATAAAATTAAATGTTCACAGCTAAGCTAGAAATTATAATAAATTAAACATCATTATTAATCTTTGAAGTTTTTAACTAAATAACCAGTTAATAAAACCACACAATGAATATTTAGCCAACAACTATACAAAAAAAAAAAAAACAGAATTACCTTATTATTATGATGCTTGTTTTTCATTGATTTTCAGAATTATCTGAAAGAGTTCAATTTGAAGTGAAACCCAGATCATCTGACATAATGGACTTTTTCTTTCTTTATGTAGATGTGGTGACTAGATATTTATTTTACATTTTATTAATTTTAACATATATTATTACTATATCTAAATATATAAAATGCGCTAACATGCACAAGCACACAAAGCTAAAAACAAATAAAGCAAATATATATTATTTTAATATCTATTCATTAAATGGCTAAGTGCTTTCAAGGTTCAAGCCCTCATAATCATAGCCGTATTACAAAATATAATGAATTGACTTGGAGTGATGCAAATTTATGCAAATGAAATAATTATGCATTCCATTTCTTGGATATTTTGTAGCAAGAGTCTTTTCTATTGATGGCATCGCCATCTCTAGATATAAAGAAAGCTTCTTTTATCTTTCTTTTTAGATCATGCCGCTCTCTGCATACCACCACTGGATTTCCCGGTTGACAATCATGCCCAGCTGAAGCACGGTGCTGCGCAAAAACTGAACTATGAGCAGTGTCCAACAAAGCTTTATTATAAGAATAAGTGTGTTGCGATAGCCTAGTGGAGAGAGAGGCCCTAGTCTCACCATAATATGATGATCTACAAAATTTTTCAGGGCAGGCAATATTATAGACCACTTGAGGTGTCAGCGAGGGTGGGAGGCAGTCTTTGGTATTATTAATTAATTTGTTAGAGTTAGGAGGTGTGTGAAAACGTAACTGGTATTTATTATTGAAAATATTATAAAAACATTTATGCATACTAGGCAGGTAAGGGAGTAGGAGTCTTTGCTTGTCAATGTTAGGGACTTTATCATTTATTTTAGCAAAAAACTGTTTTATCCTCCTGTCAATTACATTCACATCAAAACCAACTTTTATTAGGTCGTCCCTATATGATGTGAGGTTAGCTTTTTTATCTGCCTCAAATTTACATAGGTGCATATTTCTAAACAAAAACGAGGTTAAGCCAGAGAGTTTATGGTTAGTTGGTGAATTGGAAAGAGGATGGGAGTGTCCTCTAACATCAAGGGGTTTGATTAGCATTTTATAATTAATATGTGTGTGTTCTCGCTGCATATGTAGGTCCAGGTATTTAACTTGTTTATGGGCATTTTCATTCTCCAAGTTAAACGTAAGCCCTGTAGTGTTTTGAAGTTCATTTTTTATTTGTAGAATAATCAGAGAGGGAGCGGCTATGAAGATATCAATAACATATCTAGTGTATATGGATAGCAAGTTAGATTCTTGGTATCTTGGAATTATTTGCTTTTCAAAATAATTTAAAACTACACTTGAGATGATGCCACTCATAGGGAGTTCCATTGGCAACCGTCTTTCATATGAAACCACTGGTTGTGAAAGAATGCCATAATATTTTTATCAAGCCAAGATAAAAAGCTTTCTTTATATCTAGAGATGGCGATGCCATCAATAGAAAAGACTCTTGCTACAAAATATCCAAGAAATGGAATGCATAATTATTTCATTTGCATAAATTTGCATCACTCCAAGTCAATTTATTATATTTTGTAATACGGCTATGATTATGAGGGCTTGAACCTTGAAAGCGCTTAGCCATTTAATGAATAGATATTAAAATATATATTTGCTTTATTTGTTTTTAGCTTTGTGTGCTTGTGCATGTTAGCGCATTTTATATATTTTGATTCATAATTAGCCACAAAGTATAAACTATTTGCTTATTACTATATCTATTTCTTAATACAATATTTACATAAAATTTTAACAACAAAGTATATATATGTGCGCTAATGTCTTGCAACTCCCAAATATTTAAAGTTTGTGCTAAGTGGCTCTTAGATTAATAGGTGAGTTTATCCATTCCTGATTTTGATAATACAAAATTTGAACTATAAATATAGAAAAATACCAAGGATAATTGCAAGTACTTTTAACATAAAACACTAAAATTAAAGACAAATAGTATTTACAATTCAAATAATTGTTACTTATAAATATATATTTAATATTTTAGTGTTTAAACATTAATATTTTATACTATAAGCTAAACTTGTGCTTTAATAATCCAACATTAATATTTTATCACACTGATCTATATTTAAACTTTAACTATTCAAAATCATTATTATGTTTATTCCTAAAAACATACAATGGCATTCCTCTAAAATAAAATATCAAATAGTGTTAATTACTAATAATATATTCCTATTATGATAATGAAGTCAATCTGGCGTTTAGCTGAATGACTCCTCTTTTTTCATCTCATTCTTTCTGAACATTATTCATTTTTCTAATTAAAACTTCAGTTTTTTTAAAAAATGCATATCAGATAACTAGATAGTACTGACATCATTTAATAAAAAGTAGAAACATAACCAAGGCAAAAATTGTTAATAATAATCATGACAAAATTTCTATGGGAATAAAAACAGTGGGATTCTGTTCATTAAAAAATTGTTTTTATTTAATTACCCTAACCACTTCATATTTTTGATAAAACATTTATTACACCATTTATTTAATATATGTATATATAATTTAAAATATTAAATAAAAGATAACTCATAAAGCAAAAATACAAAAAAGTTGATAATTATTTACAGAAAAAATTACTTTATGGGTCTGCAAAAAATTACCTAGAACAATGATTATTCCTATATCACTGTGTGTATTACATATTTCAATTTTTAAGACATAAAAACTACTATTTGATATATTTTTGTAACATTTCTAAATTAGAGACGGATAATAAAAAAAAATCTCTTAAGAACAGTGCTCGAAGAGGGGGGGGGATAAAGCAGTCATTGATTTTCAGCAGAAAACTGCACTGAGAAAGAAAATTAAAATGCTGCAGTTTAGTGTTTATTTTTCGTTTTAAAAGAGGGAGAAAAGAAAATAATCAATAGTTTAAAGCCCATAATAAGGTTTCGCAACAAAGTCACAAAATATAAAGCACCCACCTAGATCATTTGGATTTTTTTTTTAATACAGATCTCTTAATTGTATATATTATGCAATATTTATCAATAGGTTTAGATTCAAATATAGAAACTATCTATCCATCCATTTATATGTATAGGAAAGCTATGCATGGGTAAAAAGCACCTTTGTGCAGGATAAATTTTAGAGCTAACCCCCTCCTCATTCTATGAAATAAAATTTGTAAATTAAAAGGCCTTTTTCCTCAGGGCTTTCGCAAAAAAAATTTGAAAATATAGCTTCAGTCATGTTCATCAAATATCATATGAGATTCTATAAAATAAATCCAGAGTATAAAACATAGGCTATGATCTGGGTCAACTGATGGATGAGTACTGGTTCAACATGAAATGTACATCTTGAGGATCATACCTCTTTTTCACATTTCATTGATCATGTTTATAATTACACCCCCCCCCCCCCAAGTTATTAAAAGTGGATAGAAACCAGTCCCTATTTTGCATAAAAATGGTATAGTGAAAATTACTCTACAGAAATATTATTGATTATTGAATAATCTCTAGTCTAATGAATGACTAATAATTATTAAAACAAACTAATGTTTAAAAAACAATTTTTTTTTAAACAATAATTAAATAATACCTTAAAATAAACTTTTTTATTTAAAATACTTATAATTTTTTAATTTTTTCTTTCAAAAGTGTTCATATTTTCTTTTGAACAATTCTGCAAAATTGCTAGTAGAGACAGGAAACATCTGCTAATAAGATTTTTTTAATCCACTAATATACCCACAAAAACATTGTACTGCTTCCCTCCCCTTCTCAGGTCGGCTCTGATATTATATAAGTAATTATATAATATATATGTTACTTACCTGGTTATTAAAAATATTATGTATATCCATAAAATGATTTTTTGGAATGCTTCACTTCTGAGCTCATCCTGCATAGTGTGCCGGTCAAAATATGCTTATCCATCGAACACGAGCTGGAACTCACAAAATGTACTTCAAACCCAGTCGAGCCCGAGATTTTGGTCAGGGACCAGCCTGGATTCGAACCCACTCTCCAAGCCCCAGATCAAACACCTAATGGACAACATAACAATGATGGCACACGAGAATTAATTCTTAATCCGGCCCACTAGCAAATCAGAGAAACAAAAGACTCATGGACTTAAACATCTATATAAACAACTTAAACACTAAAGACATCTCAAAGATAAAATCTAAGATAATTAGTTAATAGGGGTTTTACTAATGAAATAGCTATGGAAAATTAGTGAATTGGATTGATTTAATAATGAGACAGAAACTGATATATGATGAATTAAAATATATTTATTGACAATTGTTGTTGGCAAATGCATGCAGGCATTTTATTTATAAAGTAACATTACTCTAGGCCATTTAAACAATAATTGATACGTTGGCTATTATTTAATTGATCCAATATTATTTAATGGAAACAAATAGCCCTATTATATAACTAATCACTACATTAACTTTTACTAGTTATGCCCTTTCATCATCAGTTCGAGTGGCTACTGTTCGTGAAATCAAACCAAGTCTGGAGTGAAGCTTAATAATACGTCTTAATTATAATAAATTTATATTAACTATGGGCTTTTAAAGCGTCCCAGATAGCTTTAGATCGAACGGGTTTTCAAGAATGCTTCGGATCAACGCCGAAGACTGCATATTAGGGAGGGAGAGTTGGCTATAACGATTTTACTAATACGCTAGGCACAAGTAAAATATAATAATAAAGTGGCTCTGCGGATGGAAGAATAGTTTTAGGGTTTTTGTGACAAACAACGGTTTACCCAATAACCGGTCGTCATGCTGCAAAAGGGAACCTTTATTTGGTTCATAAGAAGCGGGGGACTTACGTGCTAATCTGGCCCGTAGCTCAGACTTCGCTACTGCACTACCCTATAAGAGAAGATGTGCTGGCAACGCCGTGGCTCCATCTTATATATAAAACAGCACAACGAGAAAAATATTAAGTTTCACATCCGCCAAGCTGAAGGATATTATAAATGAAATATCACATATTAAATGAACACAAGTTTATCAGCTTGATCAAAAGAGCCAACTCTTCTGTAGCATGAGAAATATGTATATGCTACTGACGGGAATATATACAAACTTTACTTTATCCCATTCAATCTCTTTAGTTATCTATAACGACTAAACTTTTAAAAAGGAGGAAAAGTATATTTAATAAGGGACTTACGAATACTTTACTAAAAAAAAATATACTTATGATTGCACTCCAGGCTAGTTTAATCTTTAGTAATATAATAATTAAAGGTTGAAAAGCCACATTTTATATTTATATTAATTAATTTACTAAATGACAAAATATGAATTTGAGTTTCGAAACAGCACACGAAATGACGCTATATAAATAATAATACGAAGATTTTAAATTTATATGTTTAAAAACATATTCTATAATTAAATGCACGCCGTTTCGAAACATAGGCACAACTAATAATAATTAAAAATAAGCAAAATAAAAGCAAAATATAACTGCAGTGATTAAATTATATAGCAAAACATTAATTAACACAGAAATTTACAAAAGTATTTCATATTATAGAATTTAAAGATTATTTGAAAAACAATTTAGAAAGAAGTTTCGATAATATGGTTAGCTAACCTGTTTTTGAAGAAATCGTGATTGTTTTTGAAATTCACAGAGCTCTGCTATTTTAAATAATATTATAACAGTTCTATAGCTGGACTGGATAGATTCGAGCTGGAACAAAGGTGAGTTCTTTGGCGGCTTATGGCATGTTCTTATTCAGTTGCGAGATGATTTAAAATGGTGTTGGAACGACGGCAAGTCCCTTTTAGCGGCTTATGACATCTTTTATTTGGTGTAAGCTTGTTGGTTGTTGCTTCGGCATTTGATGGATTGAACTCGGCGTTCCATCACGGGGACGGCAGCAAAATTTTGCCTGACTTTAGCCAGACATGGTAAAATTAAACAATTTATAACTTGGATAATAATAGCTCTTCAAAAGCAAGATGGAGTATCTCTTCCCGCTTAAAATAAGCCCTATTTATACATTTCAACTAAACTTTAACACCTTTTTGGAATTTCATTTGCCTCGGGACCAATTGACTTTTAATTAAACAAAATAATATAATTTAATTTCTACAACAGATAACGTCTCCGAGGTGTTACATTTAATTACTTAAAATTATTAAAATATATAAATTATATAATTTGATTCAGTTTCATTAATTAAATTCCTTTTTAGGTGTTAAAGAATGTTAAAGCTTAGCAGAAGTAACGGTATTCTGATTTAATGATAAAGTCTTTTGTTGCAAACAAAAATCAATCAGTAAACTAGATTTTACTTTTTACCCGGGGTGCAGTCACTAATTGATCTCTTGTTTACACAAAATTCTCATTTTTAATTACAAATGGATGATTTTTATTTTACTGAAATAAATAACTTTTAACATATTTGTTCTTACAATATTATTTGTTTATTAAAAAAAAGGCAAATTTAAAGAAAATACTTTAGTTTCAATTATATATTTAAAACATTAAATCAGAAAACCGTTAAATATGTTTTAAAGAAAATGTTTTACAGTATCTTTATTTAAACTTAAATATATATATATATATATCATTCCAATGTTTAACTTATCCATCCACATACGAATATAATAGCGAATATAATTAAGAATTGACTGAAAATTAATAAAACATTTTATAATAAATTATGAGCATTTCTCCGCTATAACTTTATCAAACCTGTCTAATTATAGCGGGTTTTCGTATGTAAATGGATGATGCAATTTAAGCGGCCATTATAGCAAAGTTTTCCCGCTTGACTTATATATAACATTTTTACATTTAACATTTTTATATTTAAGATAGGTTCGAAACTAGTTCAGACGAGTAGGTCATTAGGTTGATGGTGAAACGGAAAGGGATTGGAGGTTTCCGTTTCAATAGCAAGGAGCAAAACAATAGTTTCTGTGTTGTTTGAAAACCCATTGAAAATCTCACATGTATAAACTTAATAACATTTTCTATTAACAAAATTATATTCCTTTAATTAAATGGTGTTATTCCATTATTAAAAACTACAATTTATTATATTTATAGTTCGATATTTTAAATTTTCATACTTACATTGTTTATTGATATAAATAAGGTAACTAACATTAGGTCTTGCGTTTTATTAGGACTACCAAATTAGTTCACTTTTAAATAACACGGCTGATATAACTCTTACATTCCATTAACATTTTCTTGTTAAAAAATGGTTATTGTTTTCAAAATCCATTCATTATTTTTAAATCAGAACTGCTCAGAGACAAAACTTGTTTATGTTTTTTATTACCAAAAATCCTTTCATTTGTTTTCGTTCAATAATTACACTACTATATTATATTTTTAAATGCTTATTCCTATTATATATATTATACTTTATTATATAGTTCGACAATTAGGGTTTATCCAGGATTTATTTAAGGAAAGACATTTTAATTTTTCAAACTTAGATTGTTTATTCAATACACTTTTAGAAACAATTAAAATGTTTTGCAAAGCTATTTAGTAAAATGTATAAAAATATAATATCTGTATTAAAACTAGGAAAAGCTATTAAAATAAAAAGTAAATAGATTATACATAACTGAACAGGAAATAATTTAGTAAAATGTGTAAACAGATAATATGGTACAATAATAAAATAAAAAAGAGAAATATAACACTATTAAAAAACTTAGCACCACATAGCTTGGAACCTAGACTTCATATTTCAGAGGCAGTCTCTCTATTGAATATTCTAAAGTGAACAACATATTTAAACTCTCTAAAATATTATTGATAAATATAATTTTATCATATGCAGATTTACTGTAATTATGAGGTAATATTTTTAAAATACATTTATTTTTAAATAAATTATTATTAATAATATGTTACTTTTTATATAAATTAAGATATTTAAATAAAAATGATTGGGAAATCCAAACATTTTCATTTATATATAAATTTTATTAATTATAGTGACAAAAAAGCATCTGCTTGTTCAGTTTTGTGCAATGGTAGAGCATATATGAAATATATTTTGAGGCTCGAGTAATTGTTGCAATAAGTTTATGTAAAGAAATATTCTTCTTACTTTAAATAATAAATATTTACAATCAGGATGCATTTCTAAGAATAAAGTAATTTGGAAATTTAAACATTTACATATAAGTTTTATTAATTATCACAACAAAATGATGTCAACCTGTTCGGTTTAGCATAATGATAAGAATATATATGTAGTATATTTCGAGCTTCTGCCTAGAAATTCGAGACTCAGGTAATTGTCCCAAATAAATTTAAGTAAAAAATTATTCCTCTTGCATTTAAATATAAAATATTTACACTCAGAATGCATTTGTAACAATGAAATGATTTGAAAATTTAAATATTTTTATTTACATATAAATTTTATTAATTATCTTCGTGTCTTGACACCCCTGTGATGAAACACCTTTGGGCACACACAACCTGCACACCCACACATGGCAGCCAGAGAAAAAGAAAATAATTAACTCATATAAATAAAATATTCCCATTCAATCTACAATATTTTTATTGTTTTCAGATATAGTTTTTGAGAGTTTGATGGTATGATTAATAAAATACCTTGCCTTGCCCAAGACTTTAGGTTTCAACCCAGTTGGATTCAAGTGATTGAAGATTTCTAAACAAGTTTAGAATTTTTTAAGAATAAGTAAGAAAATCAAAGCATTAACTTTGGCCAAATGTAAATTGTCTATGTTGATGACTAAAACCAACTTCACTATATCTTGCAGAAACATGTTGAGAAGATCATTATTTTGTGAAGGACTATTTAACAGTTATTTTACCTTTTATTATAAAGTTTCATGTCATGTAAATTTTAGTTGCAACAAAGTCATGTTTTCATTTTTCTGTACAACGCAAAAATTGTTTTGATATAAATAATTTTTTCAATGTCCTTAAGCAGGATGCTAATTGAGAAAAATAATTACAACATAAAATTCCAATAATTTTTAGAATTTATAAAAATCAATAATTAGACTGATTATTTAAAGTTTTTTTTAAAACTAATTTTATGGATAAAAGCCCTTGGCACATAACAAGAATAATATGAAATATTTGTTCTTAATTCACATGAATGCAGTTAAAACATTTTCAACATTTTATACATAATGTACAGATACTTACGATATAATATTAAAAATTACACATTTTAAGATATCAACAAAAATTATAATTTGCAATTTTACAATTGACAAATTTAATAACACTATTTTTTTTTTAAAAAATCATCTGTTAATAAAAAAAGAAATGTCCACCCCCCTTTTTTTTCTTCTTTTAAGTGGACAACAAAATTATCTAAAGCTTCTCCTTTCTTTTTTTTTTTTTAAAAAATGAAATTAGGTAAATTACTATTCCTTCCTCTCTTTTCTCACCCAAGTATCATTCTATTTTTGTATCATTTTTCCTGCAATGAAAATTATTGATATAATAGAAAAAATAAAAGTGCAATTCAAGTAATTTACTGAAAACGATTATATGATAAATTTATTCATGATGTTTTGCAATCATAGTGCCAAATAGTTGCACTGTAATAAAAAAAGTTAAAATTAAAAAATTACAATTTCTTTTTTTATTACTCCCTCTTAATACTTCTTTTTAAACATAGGTGATTAAGGGGAAAAGTAGATATTAAAAAATGCATATGCTGATATGACTATATTTACAGAATTCTTTTTAGATGCTAATTTAAAATGTTAGTTTTAAAAAATACTTTTACTTTAGATAAAGATTAATCTTAGTAAATTTATTTTGGGATTTCAAAATAATATGATTCTTAAACAAATTGTTTTTAAACAAAGGATACATTTTTTTTATAGTAAATTTTTAATTAATGTTGTTTATCAAATTTACTGAGTTAATCAAAGATATTAATCTGTTGTTTTTATAATAAAACAATAATTTATTTTTTGTTCTTGAAAGTTGACAAAGCATGTGTAAGCTTCAAAATTCAATTTTATGATATCTTAATCCATTATATTACAGTTTACACATAAGCGGATGGCCCATAAAGCAAGTAAGCTATGACCTATACTTCAGCAATGACAAATGGAAAGAGATCTTATTAGGTTATCTGATACTTGTCCTTAACAAGTGACCAAAAGAATGCCATTAAAAGAGCTTCATCTGTATCATATTACCAGCTGCATAAATAATTTTATCAATCCTAATTACAAAACTGCCATGAAATTTTATTGAAAATTAATCTTAACATAATCTACTAGCCAGAAAAAAATCTATTTGAAATTATATTTCCAGCATGAGGAAAGCTACCTAAGAAAAAGGAAATGCAAAGATGTAAATCCATATGGACATATATATTATAATGGTAACCACACTTTTCACAATTGATAATAATAAAATTAAACACAATATTTGAAAATTAATTTCTGTCTAGGGGAACAAAGATAACTAATGGTACTGTGTATGTGTCGGAGTGACTAAATAATTTTATTTTTAGTGACAAATCTATTGTAGTCACAGATAATGATCAAATTGACACATAAAAAATAAGTCTCCATGCACAGTCAATTATATTTCCTGATTCTTACCCTGCTCTCTCCACTTAAAAATATTATTAAATGACAAAATAAATGACTTGGACTTCGGATGAAAAATAAACAAACAACAAATTATTAACAATAACTTTAATTAAAAAATAGAATAATAATAATAATATAAGTATTCAATATTTACATTTAAAATTAAATGAAGAGCATGTATAAGAGAGAAAATCTTTGTGCCTTTATAATATTTCATCCAGAAAAGTTAACAGTAAGTTTGTTTGTTTTACTTTGATAAGTTTATGAGCTCACATATATTTCTGTCTCTGGGAATGTGAATATATGGCCATGAAAATCATTAATTTTAAATGTCTACTAGCAATGTTAACATTTTAACTTCTTTTGATTCATTCGGTGGCAGTTTTCCTATCAGGGTTTCCCATTGTAATTTTCCTACCAGCATCTACATATGTAGAGTTACAAACTAATTCATATAAAAATATTTCTATATAATAATCAATGGTGATTTTTCTTCTTATAGAAAGTGTCACATATTTTGCATTAGATGGTAATGAAAAGATTGGCAGAATCAAAGTTAATTTGAAGGCATTCTTTTCAGAAACACCATTGGAAAGGCCAGGGAAGGCATTCTGGAGTTTTTTTACCCCATGGATTGCATAGTTTTTACTTAAATAATCATTACCATTTTTAATGACTTCTATTCAGTAAGTGAAATGAAGGAGTAACATATCCCCATCTTTTTCTTGGAAACACAGACAATTCAGTTGGTTCCCATAGCAAAGTTATTTATTTTAAAATAAAAATAGTACATTTTACTTTTAACAATTATTATTATCATTTTCAAAACACTTTATAATTTATTTACATGTGACTTTTAATATTCTATAATATATAAGAAAAATATTCACATGAACGCCACTAAGGCATGAGGGTTACATACATACACACACAAACACACTGAAATTTAATACAAATAACAATAAACTATCTTCATTTAAATAATAAATAATCCATAAACTTTCACTAACAAGCCATAATAAATCATTGGAGAAAAAAAATTTCCTTTAGTTTTATAACCAAAGAATGTATGATTAATTGATTTCAGGAATACATTTGGGATAAAAAAGATAAATATTTTACCATTTTTTTTATTTATTTAAACTATTTGTTCAATTTATTTATTTTAATAATCTTTATATTTTAAGACAAAAGTATACTGATATTATTTTTTTAAATAATATTAATATAGGTATTAAATTGGCATATATTACCATTACACATTGAATTAAAATTAATTTAAGAATTTAAATAAAAATTGGAACTGAGTTAATAGGCATTTTATAACAAGCATGATTTAACTAACATTTTGAAAACTGTTGCAATAAAAACACATTCTGATTAAAGTTTTCTATATATAGCTGTTCATATTCAAACAAATATTTATGTAAACTAATTCATATTATTATGTTAAATCATCATTTAATTACTGAAAATATAATCTTAGCTTTTTAATCTCACTTCAATATTCTTTCTATATATATGATTAGGATTAAAAAAAAAAAATCAAGTCAGATGTCACATGACTTAATTTAATAAGCTTGTATTTACAAATGTTATATATAGAGCTCGCAAAATAAACACTCTTAACAAGCTTTGCAGAATATCCTCAACCCCAGACCGATTTCTGCTACTGGCATCGTCAGTGAGGTGCCAGGATATTCAAGCATTAGATTAAAAATACCAGGACAGGCCCAGCACTTTATCTAATGTATAACTATTAAGTAGAAAATCTGAAATTTTCAGACATCCATATGTCTTCCAATCCAGCTATCTAACTTAAATAGCCGTATGGGACTGAACTAAGTTCAGATACACCATATATTAATGGCTTTAGCAATATAAAATCACCAAAGCCTTAATAGCAAAAAATAAAATTACAAAAAGTCTGGGGTTGAGGATATTCTGCAAAGCTTGTTAAGAGCTTATTTTGCGAGATCTATATATAACATATGATTATGAATATTATAATTGGTAAATAATTGACTCTATACTTTCAAATTTTAAGAGAATCTGTTTCCACTGGCTTTATATCTGCCATTGTAAGTTATATAAAACTTAAGTATAGGTTTATAGATTTGTTGCCATGTCTAGAAGCAGATGACACCTAAAACAAAATTTTTTTTTTTGTAGGAATGTATATAATTAAAATAAAAACTTAATTTTTGCTATTTACATATGCACATATTTACTTTAAGGAATTTTGAATTTACTATAATAGAGTTGGAATACAAAAAACATTTCATCATTATCATCATCACATATATGATATTCAATATTTTTATGACAAGCACAATATAAGAGTTTGTTTTTATTTTATATTTGAAAAACCAATGTGGAATCTGAATGTACTGGTCATCACAGCTACCTATTAGCAAAACTTCAGCTCTTACTTCATTATCAATATATATAAAACATCATGCTTACTATTTTAATAATTGATTTTTACATTCCAATAACTGAAACTCAAATCCAGATGAAACTTGGCAATTTTTTTTTTTTTCCATTTTTCTTTAAGGTAAGCCAACTTATAGTTAAATTAATTATTCAATAAATTATTGTTTGTAAATTAATATCTAGCAATTCTCACCTCCAGCAAATAGATAATTTTTGATAAATATTAATATTGTCTTGATTGTTTCTTTATAGAAGCAATGCTGGAGAAGTTTTTGCTTTGTAGTGAACTATTTGAAGATCATCATATGTACATATAAATAGGTGCAGACACAAATAAGACCTTGGTATATTACTACTATTGTTAATAAGGTAATATCACTTTTAAGATTTGAATAAAGATGTGAATGTGACTTTGATATTACACTAATGTTAAAAAGATAGTGACACTATTTAAGGAATATCAATAAACCTTATGTTCTTTGAACAATATCCTCTGACAGTTAATACTTGAGACAATAATCCGTAGATTGGCCCATCTTTCAACTATATATTTTTTTAACTTTATTCAATGTCTGATATTACTCTCATTTGTAATATAAATTATTTTGCCAGATTCTGAAACTGAAATTGTTGAACAGTTTGATATTCTAAAAGTTGTATTGGAGAAGCAGGTACTGATTATCATGCTGGTCTTAGAGAATACAAGTTTGCAGACACAAAGTCTGGTAAAGGATATTATAATTAAGCAGTAGTTTTCTTATGATTTCTATCAATGCTTAATAAATAGCTATACATTTACATATATCAAAAAGATTTCTGAAACAGATCGATTATTAAAATCAACAAATTTCAAAAAGTATATTAAATGTTCAATTCGTTTTTTTTTTTAAACTTCTTTTCCAAATAAAAGATTTTATTTTTCTAAAATAATATTTAGCAATTAAGCTCTCTTGCTAATCTTCATTCTTTTCCCAGAAGTATCTTTATAATCTTTTTAATAATCACAAAGAGAAGGAGGTGAAAAATCAATAATTCAACCATTTTAATATCATGATAGAAAAAAGGCTCCAATTTAAATCCACAATAAACAAAAGAATAAAGAATTAGATTTTCTTTTTTTTACATATATAGACAGAATCACTATTGCAAGTTAGAGCAGTCATATTTGTAAATAGTCAATGCAGAGCATAGAAATTTTAAATAAGAAATGTCAGATATCAGGAACACTTTAGACCAAACATACATTTCCTCGTTGATGTTTTTTTTTTTTTTAAAAAAACATTTCTTATTAAAGTAACTATTTTACATAAGGAAGTTTTTATATAAAATATAAGATATTTAAATTTGACTTATTATTGTTATTATTTTTAATTAGAATAATTAGGGTTAGGTAATCTCCTACTTCTAGTAATTGAAGAAAATCTCAAAAGATTAAATCGTGCAAACAAAAAAAAAATCGTATTATTAATATTTGCAACTTTATATTAGAAATTTTCATATTATAAATGAAAATCATAGATGATATATATAAACTCATAAATCTCACCAAAAATATTAATTCAGATTTAAAAAACAAAACAATATATGTGTTAATTTTACAATGCTATCATTCCAACTGACTGATTAGATCATCATCAAGTTACATTTTCTAAAATTTATTGTACAAAGTAAAACTTAAAAATTAAAATAATGTATAATAACTAATAATAAAAAATCAAACAAATTTACCAATGCTTGATTTTTAAAAACAAACAAACATAGGAGCCAGAAGAAAAAGTCACGTGAATGTGACATTTCCAGAATTTATCAGCACAAGGAACTCAATATTGAATTATTACACTGTTTCAACTAATCCAAAACAATTTGTTGGCTAACACATACTTATTTATGCAAAGACAAATTCATCAATCTAAAAAACAAGATACAGTGACCAAAAACAGTATTTATAATAGTCCTTTCATAAAAAATGACATTAATTTCATATATGTATGCACATATATTCATGTACATTCAAGCAACATTATCTCAAAACATTATGACATCATCAGTATCAATTCCCTTAAACTGATATAACTAAAGCTGTTATGACACAATATATTTATATGGCTAAGCTAAGTACAGCATTTTCTCTTCAAGTGACAGTTTTTTTTAATTCTTCAGCAAAACTGATCTGGACATTTTTAGTTCTTGAATAAACCATTTTCACTATTGTGCTAATTTGTTAAATCAAGCCAATGATAATTATTTGATCATCACTGATATTGTTCATTTAAAATTGGCACCTTCCATAATATAATTTAATCTAGCATCTCATATTTAGAACTATAGCATAAACTTTAATGAATTCTGGAATTTAACGATAGTATTTTGTCTATTTTGTAGAGACACTTTCAATCTATTATGTTCCAAAAAAATGCAAATATTAGTATACTGGAAATTAGACTGGAGTGACATCCAAACCAATAATAGATCATTAATAAGGTTGGCTATAGTGAGCTATTGTAAAAAGTTATTGAACTTGTTTGACCTATCTCAAAAATTTTACTTTCTTCCTAGATTTAAATTTCAGGTTCTATGCAAAGCAAGACCACATATTAATCACTACAAAACCAGATCCATCCAATCACACATTAACAATAATTAAAATAAATATATCTATAAGTATATCAATTATATAGTGTGTAATTAATTATGAATTATTGCAATAAATTGATACTAATTACAAATACATATATATAAATTCATAAGAAATTATATAATAGCAGTTTCTCCAGTAATTAGCTGTTATGTAGCATGTAATGAATCAAACATTTAATTAAATAGAAAACATTTCAATATCCCAGATCATACAATTATCTATTAACTACAAGAGTAGTAATTAATTTATTGAGCACATAGAAAGCATATGTAAATAATTTAATCAGGCTTTAATCTGTATTCAATGTGCTTTAAAATTCATAATAATCAAGCATATTTTGCCGATAGAGGGACCTTCCAAACCATGACCCAAGATAGCAATTTTTATAAAGATAAGAGCGGCTGTCTTATCTTTAACCTAAATTTCCACTTATATAGGTGAATCTGAAGACAAATCGCTATCTTGTGTCGCTGTTTGGAAGGTACCTCTATCAGAAAAATATGGTTGACTATTAACTACAAGTAAATAATATTTTAACCCTTTGAGCCTGAAGTGCCCCTGCGAGCCCCTGAACAAAAATTTAGACTTTCAACTGAGTTTGCGTGGAATCGGTAAGTAATACACTCACAATTCTCAGATCATTCGATCCGCCATCTTATTACCGTTAAAATGAGCTATAACTTTTATTTTTACGATAAAATTTGGATTTTTTTATGAAAGTTTTTGTAAAATACAATTTTTAATTTTTTTATTTTTCTTTTGTTTTTTAGATTTAATGGCCATAAATATGATTCACGGTCCATTGAACTTGTTTTACAGTGTAATAATTACGTTCATTTACATAATGGCTTTTATAAGCCCTCTTAGTAGAAACAATTTTTTTTGTAAAAAAAAGTTAAAAGCTTAAAAATAAAATAAAAAGATTATATCAAAAACGTATAAGGATTACTGTTCGATTTATTTTTAATAATAATGACTTTTGATGCCTTCATAATTGGATTCAAATTTGAAACTGATGCTAACATTTAGACAGGATTCTGTATTTCAATTTGTTTTATTATTTTTTTTATTATTATTATTGTTTTCTATAATTAAATATAATTAAAAGTAATATATATATATGATATAATACAGGTGAAATAATATAAAAACGTTCATTTTAATATTTTTCTGACCTAGTTTTAGAATTCTCTTTTTATAAAAACGATAAACTTTTAGATAAAAAGCACATTTGAAATGTAGAATCTTTTACCTCAATTTGTTTTGTCACCTACTTTTTATTACTTTTTTTATATATATGATATAATACAGGTGAAATAATATAAAAACGTTTTTTTTTTAATTATTTTTCTCACCTAGTTTATAACTCTTTATTATATATATACAAAACAATATATATACGATAGAATTTGATAAATACATATAGAAAACAATATATATATATATATGATAGAATTTTAGACAATACATTTGAATAATATAAAAACATGCACATCCACACTCATCATATACCGAGACATCCACTCTCATATTTCATCTCACAGACACATATATAATCAGTGCTCATAATAAATTTGTTTATTTTGATATTTATTGATTGTTCTTGTTCATTTTATCTTGGAGAAATTTTTGCTTGATATTTATTTTTTGAGTACATTTTATTTAGTTGAAAAGAATACACATTTTAGTTCACACACCATTTTTCACTAATATAATATAATAAAAGTTATACTATACTATACATTACTATGTAATTTACTAAAGTCCTCAATATTTTGTAAATTATTTCTGTTATTTTTTTCCCCACTAAATACCAAACATATTTCTAACAGATACCTGCATGCAAGGACAACCAAACATTTCTAGCATATATTCTGTTATAAAAGTAGAACATGTAGGGCGGCTAGTAAAAAGGAAACTTACCAATCGCACTGTTTTTGTAATTTTGGCATAGAAAAATTATCTCAGGTAAGACATATTATATATCATTTTTTTTAGCATTTTGAGATGCATGTGATGAAGCTGTCTATGAAATTGTAATTTTAAGTTATACCTTTCAAAATTGAGAATTTGTGAACCAATGTAAAAATAAATATGTTTAAAAATGTAAAAAATCTCCTTTTAAAATTTTTTTTGGTAATGACTATTTTATCAGCTTTATTACATTCTTTTTCTAAAAATGTATATATATTTATATTTATTGTAATAAATTAGAAATTTCATTTAAAATTATATGTCCTGTAATTTTTTTTTTGACATTCAAAATGGCCGTTCAGGTCTTTAAGGGTTTTAAAAGATAAATTTTGAAATATATTTAATACAAAAAAATAAAAATAAAATATAATTGTTATGCAAATTAATAAAAAAAAAAAAAAGTTAAAAAAAACAACAAACTCAAATTAATAAATAAGTGAAATCATTTGCAATCCAGAATCTACAAAAATTTTAAAAGCTTTTTAAAGTTAGTAGAAGTTGTCTAAATAATTTTTTTTTAAAGGGAAAATTAAACTCATTTGTTTTGATTAGATTCTTTGAGTATAAATGAAAGAATAATTCTGGACAGCTTGGCACAGTTGTAGACTGATGAACTTAAGAGTTCAAGATTACTAGATCAAAGTTCAATCTGTCCTTTCTAATGCTTGAACATTACATGACCTCCTACGTAATTAAATATTTGATTTTTATTATTTTACTGCAAGAACAAATAAGAAAATTAATAAAAAATAAAGTGTAAAAAAAAAGAAAAGCCCCCAAATTTCAGATGATTATTAAACCTATTAAAGAAAGTACAAAAAAGATGTTATACATTATTAGATAATTCTAAAAGAGAAAAAAATTATATTAATATTCAAATTATCTATTTCATGATACACTAATTAATGATATATGATATCTGTAACAACTGCAGCTGTAATTATTATTACTGATTTTCCAGTTATGTTCTTCAAAAATCAATTCAAACAATACATTGTTTAATTGATGAGATTGAGAAGTTCCAGAATACATGTATAAATAGATTATTTTTGATTGATTATTGTTTTTACAATGCCTACATTTTTTATGCTTAGATAATTGCATGTAAAATAACTATTACTTTCATGGAAATTAGTAATTTGATATACTAAATATCTAGACAAAAAGATATAAAATATTATAATACTGACATCTGAGTAACTAACCTTATCAAGTTCAGCAGAAATATGAAAATCCTGAGAAGACAAAAAGCTGGTTAATGACTGACCAATTGCTGGACGAGGAAAAAAACATTCTGTGCTGGGTAAAATGCTGCTGCCACCTATTAAAAAAAATCAAAATAAACAATTGCTTGTATAAAAAAAACCTCTACACTTAATGCACAAAATGAAATTATTTTAAAAGAAAGAAAATAACCACAAATGTGTCCATTCCAATTTATTCATTCAATATTTGTACCATACACAAAACTATGAATGCTTTAAAGATTCAAAATGTGTTTGATTATATTTTCTGTGAATAGCCTAATGTTTACCGATAATTAGGCTCGGGATTATGAAAGATGTTAGATACTAATTATTAATTTTTTATAACTTTTTTTGCGCTTGATAATATTTTTAATGATTTGCAGTAAAATATATGGTGAACAAATATAAAGAAATTTTTAAATAATTGACTAGTTTATTGTTCAAGAATTTCTAATAAGTTTAAGCACTGAAAATGATGAAGCCCAGTCATAAAAAACTGATTTGGAGTTCCAGAGTCCACCATTGTATTAAACTATCCAGGATTTAAAGAAACTTTTTCTTTTTGTTTTGTACTTTGGATGCTGTGTAGGAAAGACACTACAAACACTTGCAAAGACAGTGGAATAAAAAGCAAAAGTATAAATAGCTTAAATAATAGCATTTAAAAAAATGTATTGGAAATAAATTGAAAGTTCAAGATCAATGACAGAAAGGGTACATAGGAAAGAGGAATCTAAAAAAGGAGAAATTTCAAATGGTTTATTAACATCAGAATAGTAAGTATGAAACTGCCACAATAAGGAATATCCTATATTTAACTCTGTGGCTAAGTTCATTCATTATGAATTAGACATTCATACAACAAAACATAAGTTGACAGAATTATTAAAATATATTTTTAAAAAAATTCTTAAAATGTACCACTTTAAATATGTCATTGATAGAATAAACTGTGTTAAGAAAGTGGCAAACAGTGGTAAATTACCAAGTATGATGATCAAGTATTATTATATAATTAGTATTTTATTGTATAATTACCCCTACTTATCTTCAGGTAGAAAGCTTACAATAAGCATTTATATTTGTAAAAAAGCAATATTTACAAGTTATTAATATTTCTTACTACCTTAAGTTCTTTTCGTGAATAAACTAATCTTAATATACTATATTCTTTTCATGAAAAAAAAAAAGTTTAGCCATACCAAAAAAATTCTACCTCTTAAGTTATAAATTGAACCTGTAGAACACACTTGTATGTAAATAAGTTTACATTTAAACAATTGTATAAAGTATACATTAATACCAATAACATAAGATTATTGTATATATTTATATTTTTGTATATTACAATACCTGCATTTTTATTTTATTTTTTCCCACAATTTTTATTTTAAATAGCTGGTCTAAATCAATCCAGATGACTATTCAATATTAGCTAATAAATGAGTATGTAGTTACTCTTAACTAGAAAGCAAAAACAAGGATGCAAAACCACTTCATTCCTCACCTTTATGCAACTAACTAGTCTAATGAGCAATGTATTATCACTGAATATTTCATTATAGGAGCCTGTTGGAGATGTATTTGACTAACAATGGGATATTTATAAAGCTGTTTTATTTTTACCTATCCTCATAAAGAATCACCAATAGCTCAAATCTTGCCTCATAACCATCACTCATATGACTTTTTATAGTTTCTGTTGCATCTTTAATGATATCTGACTCTACATATTGGGTTCACATTTGGCACATTATGACAAAACACCATTACTATATTTGCAAAGCAATGGCACAACACTATTGCCAACAATCACTTGTTTGGGTCTGGCTACTACAATCTGTTTTTAATGCAGAAAATTAATATACATACATTAGTATTATAATAATAACTGTAGCTTAATCCACTGCCCATGCGCTTTACAGAACTGTAAAATGCATGTGCAGTGGATTAAGCTACAGTTATTATTATAATTTATAAAAACATCAAGCTATATAAATTAAATATATACATTAATATTGTACTATGCATATACTGAGCATCTTTTCAATGCCTTGAGAAAACCCTTTGTAATGCAGCTTATTAATATGATTAACAATTAAAGCATATTTTGCTAAATTATATTTTTCATAATTTACCTTCTTATGATGTATAGCCTACACTTGATGGTTATTTTTGATAACTATAACAGATAAGATATTAATAATCTAAGATATCTTGAAAAATTGTACTTGATAATCAAGTGTAGTTTTTCTTTGACAGGTTTCTCTTGCTTCATTAATTTAGCAATATTAAAATGCTCAATGAAGAATTTTCTGTCATCAAGAGAAAAAAAAAAAAAATACAGAAAAAATCAAAGAGAATAACTGGTGCATAACATTATTTAATTTTCAAAACATTGTGTTAAAAAAAAAGACAATAATGATGTGCAGTAAATGTGTTATAAAATATGAAAAGTCTCTAATGGTGTTTTATCCAGTGTTTAAAGATTAATCTAGCAAAAAAAAAATCTGGATCTTTAAAAGACAACCAGAAAAAAACAGCTATTTGTGGGAGCATACATTATCCTGTTCAAAACAACAGCAGGCTCGCCATTCAAAATTTACAACACAGATTGTAAACTATCAATCATGTATCACTGAGTCATTATTTAAAAAAGACTGGCCAAGACTTAGTTTTCTCCAACCCCAGAATTGTATGTATAGAGACAAACTGTAAAAGAAAAATAAAAGAGGCGTATTTTATCAACTGCAATAACAATGCAATAAACAGACATGACACCTGCTTTGATATCTCCAAAAGATGGACCATCTGACTCATTTGCATAGCTTATGTCTAAGACAATCTATTTCACAGTTTCTAATATGGCTATGATTATGAGGCAGAAAACCTCAAAAGCGCTAAGCCATAACTGAATTATTGATTATTTTAGTTTTATAACTTCTGCAAAATGTGTATTATATGTGCTTTATAAATTATAAAAACAAATAGTATCCTTTCAAAAAAATCTGGTAGAAGAATCATGCACCACTCATATAATAATTGAATTTTAGATTTGTGATCACACATCAGAAGTAATTTTTGATGATTAGACAAAAAGTGATTAACACTTAAAATTAACATATTTCTACTGCTATAATTATGCTAGACATACACTTGATGATGCCATGTGATCAATGAAAGTTCCAACAAAGGCAACTAAAACCATAGGATTTTCTCTGCAAATCTTTACTTTACTGTAGTACTTATAAAGGAAATAGTTATTATCATTCCTACTTCATAATAAATGCTATCTGTAATAGTTTATAGATCTGTCATTGTTGAATAATAAATACACCAATCTTACTGAGCCAACATTTGTCAGGCAATAACAGTTCATTTATGATAACCATAGAAGACTTCCTACAATCATTGGTATCACAGACTCTACAAAGTATTCTTGCAACCAATGCACAAGTTGCAATTTGATCATGGACCAAATCAGCTTCTTAAATAGTTCTATAACCATGTCTCTTTGAAACAAATCCAACATTTGACAGAATTGATCTTTAAGGATTCTTTGACTTTAGTTATAAGCTATAATAAATAACATTGAATTCCACTGTATTTGTTTCATTTAATATTAAAAAATGTTGTATTAAATGTTTTACTCCAATATGATTTATCTCTTAAAACTAGCACTTTTTAGTTGATGACTTTGATGATTTGCTAACACATATTGCTTTTCATAGTGCTACATTTCTCACTTATGAGTAAGGCAATTTTCACTTTGAGCTTTGTATAAAACTAAATAAATGAAGATTTAAAATAAATAAACTAGTTTTTCAAAAAGAGAATGTTAGCCACCTGTTAACACTTGGAAATCTACTCCAAGTTTCCACTTATATATATATTTGGTGCTAGCACATATACATATGACCTTTTATTTTCATTTAATTTTAAAAATGAATTTGACAAAAATAAAAAAAGATATAAAACAAACCTATTAAAATAAATTCTTACTAGCAAAAGAGAAGAGTTCCTGGTAGGATTTGCTAGTGCAAATTCACACACATTTCCCTACAGCTATACTATGTATTGATAAAAAAAAATATATTTTTTTAAAATAAAAAAAAGACAGCTGTTAGTCAAATCTTGCAGAACTGTTACAATTATATGATTTTTCCCCATCCTTTCAAGAATCCCAATTTATTTTCACATCGAAATAGAATTATCAAAATTCAATGTATTGATTTCTCCGCACAATCAAGCACGAGCCAATGAAATAAAGCATATGTTGTAAAAAAAAAAAAAAAGGTATGGGAGGGGGATAAGAATGGGTTTTTTTTAAAGGATTCTTATAATATTTGGCAGAAATATTTGATTATTAAAAGTATAATGATTTTCCAAAAAATATATATATTATTATATAAGAAATATATATATACGAGAACATATGCATTGGTAAATTTATGTGAGATAGAAGATATTAGTAAGACTACAAGAACAACATATAAAAAATGGATATAAAAAATAAATGTAAAACAGGAATGACGTTGTATGGCAGCGATATTAAACTACCTTCAATTGTAGTATTTATTTAAATATTAAAGATGAAGTATTTGGTAAAGAAATATTCACAGTATGAAATTTGTAAATGATCCCACAGATAGCCATGCAATCGGTAAATATGAGTTTTTCTTTGATAAGAATGGATAAAATTCATAAAAAGTTTAGAAAGATAATCTATTTAAACGTAGTTATAAAAAATGATGAAACGGATAAAAAAAAAATCAGTACAATAGTAGTTAATGAGGAAGTTTGTATATCTCAAGTATATATTTTTTAATACTTCGGCAGGTGATTATCTACCATAAAAGTGAAAATTAAAAAAAATATATTTTTTTCTTTCTGTGATCCATTAAAGATCTAAAAGGTAGTTTTAATAAATGTTTTATCTAGTGTGGTCTTATATGCATCAGATAATTGGATATTTACAAACAGTAAAGACATTAGACATATGATGAAGAAAAAAATAAATGGATAAGTTGAAAGAATAAGATTATAAATATTTAAGTAATGGAAATAAAAGAAAAGAATAAAATTAAAAATGTATTTGTGTTACATAAAATGAAGATTAGAAATATAAAGTCCTATTAAAAAGATTAGTAAATTATAAAAAAAAAAAATACTATTCTTATATATCCTCAGGATTTTATTTAATGTGTATATTTTTTCTCTCTTGGTAGCACACTAATAAAGACGAGATTCCAATTAGAAAATGGATTCATCATGTTCTTCAATAATGTCAAATTGAAAAGCCACTAATCCAACTACAAAAACGGAATGATGTATCATTTTAAAAGCAGATAAGATTTTCAAGGAAATTCATTTTAGAAATGAAAAAAATAAATTAGATTATGGTCAAAGTTTTCTTCTAAGTAGCATAAAGTAGAAATATATTTTACCCTTCTACTGAAAATTACTGTTTAGTTTATTAAGTTCTTACCTATTGTTAAAAAAAATTAAAATTATATTATCATAATGGTTATTGAGAATAACAATAATGCAATAAAAAACATATTATGGTTTAGATCAGCAGTCAGCAACTGGTGGTCCATGATGTAATTTTAATGGTCCGCAAAGAAATTCAGATGTTATTTAAATTCGCTAAGCTCATGTAATAAAATTTTTAAATAAAAAATAAATTTTGTTTAAGCTGTATCATTCATTATATGTAAAATAGAACAAGAACATTATATTGCTAATTGGTTTGTTATAAAATACTGCTATGACTTGCAAAACATCTACCCCAAAGGCATTTAATTAGCCCCTACTCGGTCAGTGGCATAGAAAAACTAACAAAATAAGAATATCAAATTCTGTACAATTGACTAGGCATCAAATTTCATTAGGGCAGTTTACAATCCTATCAAAACCAGCCTATAATTTGTCCACACCATCAAACCAAGCCCATTCAAAACATAAGCTTAACTAATAGATGGTCAGATATGCGCTATCCTTTCTTTTGAACATATATATATATGCAACGAATGTTTGCCTTGTCAAATATCAATTTAAATAAATGAAGCAATGAAATAGTTTTCCTTACTTAATAAAAAGTAAAAGCTCATTTAAAGAAGTCATTTAAATACATATATACTAACAATAGACTAATGATCAATGTATTGTACATCATGAATTGAGATAGACTAAGTAAACAGGACAACTTAAGTGTGAAAAATAAAATTAGAATCCTATTATGTAATTTTATTTTATTTTTTTTATTAACTACAACCAAGATAACTTGCGCAACAAGAGGCAGTTATGGCAATGTCGAAGGAAATGGAAAAGCTAGTATACCAAACACTGGAAACTAAGCTTGGTATAAAAGCAAACCCAGTTCATTTCCATCATCTTTTAATTAAAATAATGCATCAACCATAGAAAGCCAATTACCTGAGATCAAATGTTTGAATGCAAAAGAAAATGGATGACTCATTTGAATACTCTGAATTATCCATACAAGTTTCTTAGCGCAAAACCATAAAAAGTTAAAAACAATGTTTGAATTAAAAGAAGTATGATAAGTTCATGCAATTTAATAAAATAAGTGAACTGTTTTTAAATTGATATTGGAGAAACCGTGCTATTATTCAAATATGAATAGAGAAGGAATAGAATTTTTGCTAGTGCTTAAACAAAATAAAGTAATATTTTTTTTTTTGCATAAACCATTAAATACCAAATCACAAATAAAGAAATTTTAAGTCTATTATAAACCACTGTGCAATGTATTCTGTCTAAATCACTAGTGCCATAGGACTGAAGTGCCACTACCCTGACCCTGGAAGTGCAATGACTTCATCTACTTACCCTTATAATGCCTAAAAGAAGCTCCAATTGTTCTATGCCAAATGTCTATATGGATCGAGAAGAAAAACAACTACAGAGAATGGATGTAATGTTATTTCAAGCATGTTACATAGGAATCCAATGAATGATAGATGTGAACCAAGGAGAGCAATCCAAAAAAGAGATAGACTGTACCCATGAAGGAAGTTGTTCTCGAGCTCATAAACATTAAATAAAATAATTTGATGAAAACTCTGATTTTTGTTATGTACTCTTCTTATTAATATATTTATAAAATTCTTTTTTATTTTCTTTCCACAAATTGGAAGTGTGTCTATGATTTGCAAGAGTGCATTATAAGTGAAAGCAGTAAGATGGGGGGGGGGGATTATTTGTTTTAGATAAAGTTTAGATCAGCTTTCTCTCCATAGCAACTTGACATTGATCACCATGATATGGGATAAGGTAAGATCTTTAAGACTATTCCATATTATGGGTACATACACTTATTACAGGACAGAGTTCATGTTTTTTGTTTGTTATTAACTAATATTCAGTCGTGTTTATATTTTTTATATATATAAATGACTAATCTTCTTGTGTGGATGTTCTTTCCTGTTAACCATAGGGAACTATACATAAATAGGAGGATCTTCAAAGAAGATGGAACATCACTAATTTGAATTGGACAATGAGGCTACTATAGATATACCTGCGTATTATAAATTAGCTATGCAGTCAATTTAATAATTTTTTTTATTTGCTTTGTAAATAATTAGTGCTATGTCATGTATTTCTGCTATTGGGTAAGGGTTTGGAGTTGTGAATATATTTAATTGTTGATATGGTAGAAATCCATCCTTGACACACACAATTATACTACTTTATCTTGTTAAAGAATTTTAAATTTTTCTTTTTACTTTGTTTTAATATTTAATAAATGTTGTCAAATTTATTTACATTAAACTGGTCTCTAGTTTATCAAAATTATCCATGCATTCACTAATCACCCGATAATCGAGGATACACACACACAACTCACTCTTATATAATAGTGTATCGTAACCTATAAAGAAGTGCAACAGTTGCTATCCCATATAAGTTCATTCCTGAAGAGAATCGAAAGCAGCTTTCTTCCCGAGTTAAAATACTGAGGCATAATGGAGCTCGAAGGAGGGGTGAGATATGGAAGAACTATCCCAAATTGTATCTAAATTTAATGTGTAAATACAAAGTTAGCCCATTGGAGGTAGATATGATCATAGTTATGTATTTCATTGCATCATTGAGGATCCTACCAGAAGACCCTAGATCCGACCGTAGTGAGATGTGTTCCCCCTCTCTTGTGGTAAATCCCAGCCTGTCACATGTTGTGGTAATATCATTAGAGCCAAGGATTAGTAAAATAATTTCAAACCAAGAGCAGCAAATGTCGCACTAATTTTTAATATATATTACTATTATTTTTGTGTTAAAATTAAAATTATTATTATATAAATAAATAAGTATGTATATCAAACTCAATGCTCATATTAATTCGTACCTTTAAAAATTATGTTACTGGTCCACATTATCTAAAAAATTGCCAACCGCTGGTTTAGATTAAATCTCTCCATTTTTGAATGAACATTGACAAATAAATTAAAGAAAATAGAAAAGAGAAATGAATTCTGTAAAAAACCATTGTATAATATTTTGTATGTTATTTAGTCATTTGAATTTTTCTATTAAAAAGTATTTTATCAAATAAATAATTTTTATATACTCAATGATAAACTTTTTAAAAAGTGTCATTATGCTGCAGTCGTATTTCTATAGATAATATTATTTATTAGTTTGTTTTATGATCATTTCCATTTACAATAAACTGTATGAATCAAATAAGCAGCACTCAATTATTAGCATGCCAAATTTTTGGAATAATTTCTGAAGGAATAATGTTGATAAATGGTCCCAACAATCATGCTTTTAATTTTTTTTAAAAACTCTGGATGCCATCTGCTATTGGGTTTCTGATTTTAACATATGAAAGCAATTTTATCAATGACTATTGCTTTTATCAAATTTTATTTCCAAATAGCTGAATACCAAAAAAAAGCTCTCACATAGGTTTTAATATTTTATTTTATATTTACACAAATTGACATATATGCATTTTAAATTTATATATATATTACTATATCTGAAAGATGAAGAAGACATCAGTTCTATGATATGTCAGTAATAATGATCATTCTTAATAACAGTTTAGATTATTAATAATAGATTTCTAACTATATGATCTTTCCATTAACTCGTTGTAAATCGAAAGATTTCATGAGTACTAATGTGTAATAGGAATTGTGGACGTAATCAGTGAAGTATTGAATAGCTTCATGCTCTCAGATCTAAATGTTTTAGTTTTGCCTATTCATATAGTAGGTTGAAGTAAAGAGGTTCTGCTCTTTTCTTCCAAAGTTGTAAGCTTGTGTTTAAGACATGTAGAGGTCCCTCTCTTCGCATTTTTAGGCGCATACTCTTGAAGTTCACAACCTTAATAAAATATTAATTACTAATAACTATATTATTATTAAAATATTTTTGTATAAATCGCATATTGTTGTTAAATTAGTAATAAATTGAGAGGTTTCCAGTTTCTCGCATGTGCCTACTATTGCTTCTCAGACAGCCAATCAAATATTAAGACAGCAGTCTGAAGAGCGATCAAGCCTCAACACATAACAGAGTTTTTGATAAGAAAAGGATGGTCCCACCCTTCTCTCTACTTAACCTTTTATATATATATAAACCAGTCTTAAGCGTCTTGGCTTGAAAGCATGAAGCTATAAATATATTCATATATTACTCACTGAGTCTTAACATCTGATTGGCTGTCTGAGAAGCAATAGTAGGCGCATATGAGACTGGCAACCTCTCAATTTATTACTAATTTAACAACAAAATGCGATTTATACAAAAATATTATTTACATACGTTGCTGATAACTTATATTAACATCTAGAACATTAGGCATGGTAAATCTAAGATTTTGCACTGTACTATCGTAAATTAAAACTCAGTAATATATGAATATATTTATAGCTTCACGCTTTCAAGCCAAGACACTTAAGACTGGCTTATATATATAAAAAGTTAAATAGAGAGAAAGGATGGGACCATCCTTTTCTTATCAAAAACTCTGTCATGTGTTGAGGCTTGATCACTCTTCAGACTGCTGTCTTAATATCTGATTGGCTGTCTGAGAATACCAAGAAGCACACATTCAACATTGCAGCTCTCAGCATATTTCCTGATTAGTAAATTAATGAAAAAAGTCTTCCAAAGATACATTACAAAATTAATCTATTTCTCAATCTCTTTCCCTTGGCCAATTTGCTGAAATATATATATATATTAAAAAAAACCATATACCTAAATTTCTGTTGCAGAATATTATCATACAGGATGAAACCATAGCTGTACTTTTGTCCTGCTTATTTTGTCCTGTCAATTGATATTCAGACTTTTCTCACAAATCAAGCATACTGTTCAGATTTCAAATCTACGCAAAAGAATGTCCTAAAAATACAAATCTGATAAATTGTAATCTTAGTATTAAACAAATTTTGAATTGTTTTGGGCTCTTTTTGATAGTTTATCAAGCATATATTTATTTTTCATCAAAAATGTATGTAATCAAGAACCCAAGATAAGTGAAAGTTTGTTTGATATTATGCCAGTATCCATTCAAAAATGATATTAGTCAAATATCACAGAGTTTCTGATGTTTATTTCCAGTAATAAAATATTGTACATAATAGTCATGATAAAAAGTAATAACCAATGGGTAGCCTCACTGTGATACCAAAGAATGCATTCTCAGCAGAGAAATTCCCTATTAGAAAGTATTCTATTTTGTTTGGGTTTTATATCATGTTAGGTTGAGTCATCAAGACATAGAATGATATCTCTTCGAAAGCATAGTGCAAAAAGACAGCCAGCAAAAAAATACTCAAAGAAGGTTGAGCTAAAATCAAAATCTTGATTGGCTCCACGTTTAACATCAAAAGCATTTGATGTATTATCATCTCAAAATGAGAAAGTGAATATTAGATTCTACATTTTTGTGGAACAACAAAAGATATTTGCCTTAGTAGTATTCTGGTGAGCAACCAATGTTGTCAAGTTTTTGGCTCATCTAACAATTTGTAAAGAATCTGTTTATTTACAGATCTCAGTATCTTTGCTAAATCAACTATTAAAGATATTTTATATTGTTGTGCATGCCTTTATTGAATTATTTATATCTGAAACTAATATTAATGATTCAATGTCCATTTCAGATTGATTTAAAACAAAGATAATCATACACCATGTTTTGAATATGTTACATCAATTTCCAAGGTGAAGTTAGGGATTTTTAAGGTGTGAAATATTACATAAATATGAGATCTCTTGAGGTTTCTGAAAGCACCTTAAAAGAATTTAATGTAAAACCTTACTTATAAAACTTAACAAAAAAAAAATATACCCCATATATTATTATTTTGTACCATGTCACAATTTAGCATTACACATACAGCAGTATAAAAAAATAATCATTATTCAAGTATTTTGGGTAAGAAATGAACAAAAGTGTTGCAAAAGTATTCTTTATTCTCTTTAAGAATTTCAATAGAAATGGCATCCTCATTTGATGCTTTAAACTTTATCAATAGTATCTTAAGTTTTTTTTCAGGAAGTAGAAAGGCTATTTTTATCAATAGTATCTTAAGTTTTTCTTCAGGAAGTAGAAAGGCTATTTCAGGCATTTCAAGAAGATTGGTATGAATTTATTTAATTAAATCACAGTTTACTGATTTGCCTCCAACAACTAGCTTAGAATAACGTTCAAACTACTTTTATTCATTCTATTAATAATGATTTTTTTTCTATAAACAGGTTTCATAGAAATTATTTTGTTGATGCAGATCCATAAGTCATTCATATTAATGCACAATGATTTAGCAATCTTCACTTTGTTTTTCTCTAACATAAATTTATATAATGTTCACTTGGGTTTATAGCAAATACATTACACTACTGATTTCACATATGGTAACGCCCCTTAAAATTTTGCAAAAGATATTATAATCCCCATTATTGTTTTTATTTCAGTTGGTGGTGTGTTCTGCACCATGGTAGATTAGCAAAATCTGAGGGCTAAATATTCTTGGACCAATATTTAGCAGAATAAAATTTTTAAAAAATGGCATTTTGGTCAAGTGAATGGAACTTTCGTGTGCAACCTGATAATTTAAAGACTCAATGTTATCAGAGATATATTTTCATCTCATTATGTATACATTTCCTATCCTACAATGAAATGCCTATTTTGGCTGATACAATCAATAGCTAAGTGTTATTAAAATTTATTTTTGAAATCTCTCAATTTATAAAAACCAGTTGATTACTCTAATGGATTTGATTTTTAGTTAGTCTATGCATCTACAAATTAAATAGCAATTTGAAATTTTGATATACCTATTTTATTAAAAAATAGAAAACATTTAAGGATGAAAGTAAGGTAAAACAACAGTGATGGTGAAATCAATGGCTTTATATTTTTGTCAGTTAGCTTGTAAGAAATTCAAATGAAAATATTGATTATGAAACTGCACTACCTTCTGGATCATTTCAATAATAGTGAGAAGCAGTTTATTCAATATCGAATTTAAATGTATCCAGTCTTTTAAATAAATATAAAGCAATTTTATGATTGACACTTCTATAAAAAAGTCACTGGGTTCCCTTTTTGTTAAGAGTGAATAAAATCAAGAAGTTTATCATATTACTTTTATATGTAAATAATTTAACTTCATGCATATAATTTGTAAATTTAAAATTACTTTTGAGTGTAGATTTTAACATCAGCTACTACAGACATTGAGAGTTATATGAATATATATGTCACTTTAAACTCACGTATATTTTTATGTATATTAACACATTACTGTAGTTGTTTTATTTTTTTTATTTTTATTTTTTATGTTTCTTTCCAAAACCCATTAAACTATGTTTTAGTTTTGGATTACATTATTTTAAGATTTAAAATATGCTATTATCTAAAACCAAACAGATTGGCAAAAGATTGCATAGCAAATATTTTTAATGCTCAGGGCTTTTTAAAAAAGTGTGATATCTTTAAAAATAAAAAAGCCATTATTACAGTTTGCCTTATTTTTTGGAAAATAATAAAAGTAAATAAAATTGAATTTATTTTGTCTGAATTCCAAACTGATGGCTTAAAAAAAAAAAAAAAATCAAAGGAAGACTTAACTAGATCAAATGCCTAAAATATTCATTACCAGGTAATAATTTGGATTCAGCCAAATACTACCAAATACTATTCTTTGTCAGAATCATGTGGCCTGCAATTATTTTGAATGAAATACTTATTTTTGTAATTATATCTGGAAAATATGAAGAAATGGTTTTAATAATATGGTTAAAGGTTAAATAATCAATTAAAAATATAACATTAAATGTGTGCATTCGACAGGATAGAAATTGAATTGTAATTTTGTCTATTAGTAATCAGAGATAGAGTTTCGATTAGTAACTAGAACTTTATAGGCATAATAAAGTTAAACTGGCTGGATAAGTCAACGTATTGGGAAGTAATTTGGTAATCGAGGGGGAGGGGAAATTTTTTATTTATTTATTTAATAGTTATTAAATTTGGATTATAGTTAGGATGCCAGCTGTGCTGCAAGTGACAGTAAATGAGTTTAATATTAATAGTCCTGTTGATTGGCCAATTTATCTTTAGAGGATTGAAAAATTGCTTTTTACTAATGGGACTGTCAGTAATCCCATTAAGGTTGCCATGTTATGCCGGGCAACAAGTGATAGAAATCACAAATCAGATACGATCACAAACCAGAGAAATTGCTGTACAAATTAATAGTTGAAAAACTAAATAATTATTTTAGTCCCAAGCCCTCTAAGCATGTAATGCAGCTACATTCTAGGAATAGATGCAAAATAAAGGAGAAGGCATGTGATTATGATCAAACATTGAGGTAACTTGCTAATAGTTATAATTATGGTGATGCATTAGAGGATAATCTACTTGAACAATTATGGGTGGATGTCTGATGATAGGCTTAGACAGAAGTTACTAGCCTCAAGAGACTTGATGTACAAGGAGACAATCAAAATGGGAGTTAACCAATCATAATTTCATAATTTTATTAACAACAACAAATGTAGTGCATTTATATAAAAAACTGAAAATAAATATCAGACTGCTAAGAGTAAGACTAAGGAAATTGTTTGCTATTGTTGTGCAAAAAAGGCTGCATGGCACGAAAATGTAGATTTAATAATGTTGTAAAGCCTGTGGCAAAGTAGATCATTTAGAGAAAGGATGTAAGTCTAATGGGGAAAAAGATTGTAGCATCTTGCCAACTTTTCCAAAGGGAAATAAGCAGAAATGCTAAATATATAATACCCAGATTACTCATGGCAATCAATTTATGATATCAGTGAAATTATTAAATACAACTTTGAAAAATGGAAATGGAAAGTGGATCACGTGTGTTAATGATGGCAATCAAAGACTGGGATAAAGTAATAAAAAATTGTAAGGAAATCCCCTATATTAATGAGAACTAGTTTGAAAGTGAGTAGATATTAATGGTAATATTATGAGGATATTAGGGAAAGTAGTTATAAATGTAGAGTTTTAAAAAAAGTCTGTAAATTACCATTGTATATAGTACAAGGCAATCTTAACCCCTATTCTATGTAGGGAATGGTTTAAGGTTCTGGAAATAAAAATATATACGATAAAAATTATTGAGGAAAAAATATGCACACAAATTTATTTAAAAAATAGAGCCAAATCATTATTCCACCAGTAGATAT
Organism: Epiperipatus broadwayi; assembly: GCA_028023455.1. NCBI lineage: Eukaryota > Metazoa > Onychophora > Udeonychophora > Euonychophora > Peripatidae > Epiperipatus > Epiperipatus broadwayi. The sequence goes on from JAQFVV010000003.1 coordinate 8,421,974, forward strand.
AGTGTTGCAAGATGAAACAACCACAGTGATTTGCAGGCCTAGGAAAGTTCCTTTTGCATTACAAACTAAAGTGAAACAAGAGTTAAATGATCTAATTAGTAAAGGAATATTGACACTGGTCAAGAAAGTCAAATGGGCCACTCCAATTGTGGTGATAGCTAAACCAAACAGACAAATTCACATTTGCGGAGATTACCACACTATGGTAAATAAAAACCTACCAAAAAGTCAGTATCTGGTGCCTAACATCAGAAAAATATTAGCTAATATGGAAAAGCCAAGTCATTTCACTTAAATTGAATTGAAACTTACATTTCATCAGATTCCAGTTTTTAAAGGCATCTCCGAACTATTAACGATAACTACTCACATAGGATTGTTTAACTACAATAGGCTGTCTTATAGAATTACCATTGCACCAAACATCTTCCAAATCAAGATGAACAGGCTGTTCCAACAGATGGATGGTATAACACCCCATTTTTGATGATATTTTAATAGTTGCAAATTCAGAAAAGAAATTACGTGACTTGTAAAAGTTTGCGATACGTTATCTAGTTTGGGAACTAGAATAAACCCAGAAAAATGTATCTGGATGATGACTGAAATAAAGTTCTTGGAACATATCATATCAAGCAAGGGAAAAAGCCCAACCCTCAGAAAATCATAATCATAAAAGAAGCCCTGAGAAGTAGAAATGTACAGAAACTACAGGATTTTCTGGACCTGCTTAATTATTTTGAAACTTTTCTAAGGAAAAAATGCATTTAGCAAGACTATTATATAATTTGTTAAGAAAAGATCAAAAATGGCATTGGGATCAAGCCCCCAAATTGCTCATGTCAGATAGTTTATTAGTACACTATGACGGTAGTCTCCAACTGATACTAACATAGATGCATCAGATTTTGAGATAGGAGTGCTTTAAAGTCATACAGTAGCTGAAGGTGAGTGACCAATAGTCTTCGCTTCTAGAACATTAACCAAAGCAGAGCAAAACTAGTTAACTAACCAAAGAGGCATTGGTTTGTTATATTTGCAGTTAAGAAATTCCACCAATACTTATATAGTCGACCATTTTAGATCTTTACTGATCATAAACCACTCTTAGGAATATTGTCTAAAAATAAAACTGCACTAGATCACTTGAGCCCTAGAATAGTATGTTGGTTGAATTTATTAGTGGGTTATGATTTTGAGCTAAATTTTAAAAAAGGAAATGTCATTAAGCATGAAGCTGTATTGTTGAGAGTCCCAGTTAAATCAGTTCCATAGAAACTTGATCCAACCATTACCTACATAGACAACTGGAATAATGTAGTCATAGACAGTAAAAACATAGTGGGTTGGACAAAAGCTGAACATGGTTACAAACTATTGATCAAATGGATCAGCAAAGGCTGGTCCAGAAGTTATCCCAAGATACATCATAAAGCTATATGAGATAGATATAAGAGAAAAATTTGTCTATAAATAAAGATGCATGTTAATGGATGATACAGTATTAACACCTAGTAGTAGTCATCATCAGGTTCTTCAGTTTATTCATCAATGTCATCCTGGTATTGTATGGTCTAAAGCACTTGCTCAAAGTTATTTACGGTGGCCTGGAATTAAATCTGAAATAGAATAATTTGTGAAAATCTGCAAGAATTGACAAATGAATGCAAATGTTCCAAAAAAAAATTATATTACCTTAACTTTAGTTGAAAAAGTTTGGAGTCATAGTCACATCAATCATGAGGAACTGTTCCATGGCTAAATTTTTTTATTAGTGATTGACTCATACTCAAAGTGAACTGAATATAGAATTGGAAAAAATATCAGTACCAAAGAAACAATCAGAAAATTTTTGCTTTTTGTGGTTTTCCCAAAACAGTAGCATCCAACAATGGAACCAGTTTTATGTCAATTAAATTTGAGGATTTTTTTAAACAACGGGAAATTAAAATACATATACCCATGCATCCATATTACACTAAGGTCTAATGGTATTGCAGAAAAGACAGTACAAATACTAACACAAATGTTATGAAAGGAAAGATAGTAATTATACCATGCTTCGAACGCTTGTTGGTGAAGTTAGAATTATCAAAATTAAATATTAGGCTTAGTGCTTTCGAGGTCTTTTAACCTCATATTCAGCTATGAATATGAGGTTAAAAAGACCTCGAAAGCGCTAAGCCTAATCATGCTTCGAACGCTTGTTGATGAAGTTAGAAATATCAAAATTAAATATGAGGCTTACCTCGAAAGCGCTAAGCCTAATATTTAATTTTGATATTTCTAACTTCACCAACAATTGTTCGAAGCGCAGTATAAAATTACTATTATAAATTTTGGTGAAGTAAATTATTTATTAGTGTCACGAAAGGAAAATACTGCAAATATACAAGGAACATTGTATTCTGTTTTATTATATCAGCACAATACACCGATGAGTAGTATGGGTAAATCTCCAGTCAAGATGATATTCAGATTCACCCAGATCAAAATTTTTTGAGTGATGAAAACAGCAGCACAGAAGTGCAGTAAGCAGAGGGGAAATAAGTCATGTTGAGAAATGTTCTCAGAAAGTACTAGGTGAAAGGCATAATTAAAAAACATCTGTCAAAGCAAAGTAGTAGTCATTGAGACAGAAACAGTGAAAATCATGTGAAGACATGTAAATCGTGTCAGATGCCGGAAAAAAAGAAACTGAGTGAACCAGATGTTACATAATACCAGACATTCCAAATTATGTAGAGGAATTGGACTTGCTGAAAGTAAATAAAGGGCACAAATTTGGTAAGGACATTAAGAAAATAACCATGCATAGATCCAAAAAGGAAAGACTATGTGAGACTTCAGAAATTGTAATTTCTGAAGTGGAGGTGCTACATATAGATATTTAGTGCTATACATATATATAGAATGTAAAGAGATAGTGTAATTAAAAATAAAATGTGTCCTAAAATTAAAAAAGATAAAGTATTACAAACTTACAAATGTTAAAGATTAAAATGTTGATAAATGGTTCCAGATTAGAAAGTGATTACTTAAAAAGATAAGGACTACCAGATATAAAAGCTCACAGATAAGAGGAATAAAAATCTAGACTATAAACTGAGTGTTGGAGCTGGTTGTTTTTATACAAAGATACAGAAATGGTTGAGTGTAAGGAGGATTGCAGAGTGACCTAGTGAATTCCCTCACTGAAGGTGCAAAAGTGGTCCTAAGAGCTATACAGGCCACAGCAGTTTTATTATGATTTAATTTACACCTTTATGGCTGTGCATCTATAAGTAGTAATTTTAATACTGAACTGTAATGATATAAATTGTAATGCATATTAAGCATTATCAGTTTAATTTTTACTATTGTTAACTTGTGGCAATAAAGTCAAAATTTTAGTTACAAAAACTGTTTCGGATTAATTTTGTTTTTGCTTGTCTGATCATCTTTATCATGACTGTAGCATTCATGGTGGTTGTATATAGTAGCTGATAAGACAACTCCATAAAATATAAATAGGGGCTCTGTCAAGATTGTTGAACAATGCTTATTCTGTTTTAAGTAATGCTTATTCTGCTTTAATTGAATTGTCAAATAATGTAGAACCATCTTAAGAAGCATTGTGTACAGTTTATATTTGAACTGCACACCACATGTCTATTGCTATGGGGAGAAACCAGCCATCAATCAACAAGGAAAACACCATCCAAAGCTGCCATTAATAAAAAGCTTCACAGAAGACCACCAGAAGTAGTTATGTTTGTACAAATGAAGTCCGCTAGAAGTATACCAATACCTGAATTCAAAACTTCTTAATGATGAAAGGGTAAAGTGTATATGAATTTTGAATATATTATTATAATTGTCTATTATTAATGTTAGATATTTAACCTATACTGAAATTATTTTATAATTATTATTGATTTTATGTAACAGTAGATCTATTTATAAATTAGTATGGCAAGAGATTGCTGTTGTTTATTAGTTATGCCACAGTATAGTTGGCATAAATTTAAAAAGAAAAATATTTCTTATAAAGTAATTAGCATATTATTGCAAACCCTTACCATTACTCTTAAAATCTTATTTCATATGATAAAACCAAATTTATTAATGATCACCATTTCTACTACCTTAATTATAAAAATTATAAAAGTAGTAATTTAAATATTAACATGAACAATGCACATTACTGACTGCTGGATAGTATAAAATAGAATGCATAGATCGATTTAATAAATTACATAAGTTTATCTGTTTATATTTTTTTAATAGTTCTAAAGGTTTATAGTTTTAATCTAAATACCCTTCAAGTTTGAGAATAAAACATCACGGAGAAGATAATTGTCTTACCAGAGCTAATAATATACGGAATTTCAGCTGTTTGGATCTATGTATAATGTTCGTTTATATGTAGGTTTTTTTTTTGTATTCATAAATGAGTGTGATATCGTTTGCATTGGTCAATCACTTTCATTCATTAACTTACTTTGAGCAGTACATTCCTACCGTGTATCAGATGCTCCACTTTTTATATATATTTGCTCATAAATGAGTGTAATGCAGATGCTGTTTCCTGCTTCTTACATCTACTTAGTTAATGTTTAGTTATTTACCTGCATTACAGCCTGAAAGTATTTGTGTTAGTTCAAGTCCATTAGTAGTATAGCTTATTGATTTTAGTGTATTCTCAAACTGAGTTTATTAAACTGTAAAATTGTATTGTGATCTATTGTATGAATTAATAGTATTAATAATAGTTAATCTGTGCAGTGAATTTATATCTGTCCAGATTAACATGAATAATGCACATTACTGACTGCTGGATAGTATAAAACAGACTGCATAGATCGATTTAATAAATTACATAAGTTAATCTGTTTATATTTTTTTAATAGTTCTAAAGGTTTATAGTTTTAATCTAAATACCCTCCAAGTTTGAGAATAAAAAAGCACAGAGAAGATAATTGTCTTAAAGTTACCAGAGCTAATAATATACGAAATTTCAGCTGTTTGGATCTGTGTATAATGTTCGTTTATATGTAGGGTTTTTTTTTTTTGTATTCATAAATGAGTGTAATATCGTTTGCGTTGGTCAATCATTTTCATTCATTAACTTACTTTGATCAGTACATTCCTACTGTATATCAGATGCTCCACTTTTTATATATATTTGCACATAAATGAGTGTAATGCAGATGCTGTTTCCTGCTTCTTACATCTACTTAGTTAATGTTTAGTTATTTACCTGCATTACTTCCTGAAAGTATTTGTGTTAGTTCAAGTCCATTAGTAGTATAGCTTATTGATTTTAGTGTATCCTCAAACTGAGTTTATTAAACTGTAAAATTGTATTGTGATCCATTGTATGAATAAATAGTATTAATAACAGTTAATCTGTGCAGTGAATTTATATCTGTCCAGAGACAATTAAAAATGAATTGCACGTATATTGTCTGTGCATAAAAATAATAATAGGATCAAAAAATCTCTAACCATATTAATTTGTATTCAAATTAAATAAGACAAAGAAATTAATATCTTATTATTCTAAATTTAATCCCAGGTAAAAAGAACTAATAGACTGTTTCCCATGGATAACTGTCAATTACTTATCCTATTGTAAATAAATTATGTCTCATTATTTTTAGCATTTGTCATTATTTGCAATTAATAAGGATAGATAGTTAAAATAAATTCTCTTGTATCAATTTGATTTAGTGGACTATAAAAAATAAAAAAAAAGTTATTGATCATGTGATGTTGAAAGTGGAGATCCCATGCAAATTGCCTGCGAGTGATTTTCGTATAAATTGGGACATTATAATGAAAGAATTATGCTTTAGAGACTGAGTTAGATAAGAAAAAAAATTTTCGCTTTAATAAATTTGTTTTATAAATAAATAAAAAAAAGTAAACTATGGATAGTAGTAAAATGATAGTAAGACATAATAAAAACAGCCTACTTAAAAAAAAAAACAATAACAACATCCTCTTATAATAATTAAAGCAGTGTTTAAAAAATTTAAAACAGAATTTTAACACATAACCCTTTCCATTGCATATACCTGGTAATAATTAAAAAACAAATCATATATAACGTGACATTACTTTTAATAAGCTTGTAATTACAAAATGCAATACAGAGAGCGTACCAATAGCTCAAACAAGCTCAAGTTTTTATATATGAGAGATGCAAAAAGTAAAATGAAAATGTTTGGTAGGTTGCAGTTTATGGATAGTAAAAGAATAGCCAAAATAGTGTTTAATTGGGTTATGAGTAAAGGGCAGGTAAGAAGATGGATGAGAAAGGTAATGCGGTATGCAAAAGATTTGGATAAAGAATTTATATCAGTATACTTGTATAAAAGGTGGGATGATTATGTTAGGAGGATTGTTGAGTGTTATAGTGGTAAGGAATGGGATAAAAGAATAGAAGCATTAATAAAAAATAGGGAGTTGGAGAACTAGTATGGAGGATAAGAAGAGTTTAAATATATATAGAAGTAAACGGAACATTAGATGAGAGTTAATTTATGATAATAGTAAGGAAAGTAGTTTATTGTTTAAGGCTCGAACGGGATCCTTAGCAACAAGAGAATATACATGTAAATGAAAAACTATGGGTGATTTAGTATGCAAATTGTGTAAGGAAGGTATAGAAAATATTAGGCCTCTGTTGATTGAATGTAAATGCTTGAAAGCAAAAAGGGTACAGATAATGAAGTTATGGGAGAATAGATATGAACAAAGTGATTATACAGAAAGTGAGTTATTGGTTTTTATGCTGGGTTTGCGAAAAGATAAGGGGGATTTAGATATAAAGGCCATAGAGTTGACAAAGATTATGTTGTGGAAATGGGATGGGGCAGAATATGGGAAGACTTATAGTGGGGAATGGAAAATAAAGTGGCTAACAGGTTTATCTGGGCATAATTGGTGAGATATTCTTGACTTCGTTTAAGGAGAAGCCAAAATACATCACATCACATCTTAATTAATAAGTGTGGTATGAGAAAATATTTAAAATCTCTATCCAGAACACTTTCATCTCCAGACCAACTGATTTCAAGTTTAAGGCTCACGTCAGTGGAAATTTCGGACACTAGACCTAAAATATCAACTCAAAAAAACCAGCACTTATTTCATACGTATATTTAAGTAGAAACTGAAATTTTTGGACATGAAAATGTCTTTAAATTCAGCTATCTAACTTAAATAGCTATATGGGACTCAACTAAATTCAGATCTACCATATTTTAATAGCCTCAGCATAGCCAAAGCCTTAAAGGTAAAATTATAATAATTAAAAAAGCAAGTCATATATAATATGACATTACTTTTAATAAGCTTGTAGTTACAAAAATGCAATACAGAGAGCATATCAATAGCTCAAACAAGCTCTTAATTAATATCTGGTACTCTAAAATATGGAGTATATGAAATGTGTCCCATAAAAATATGAAGATCTGCATTTCACACATTCTTAACTGTCATATATATGTGCACTTATTTCTGCTTTGTTCGGGCATATAAATTTGCAAACCAACATGTGGCCATCATATAAAGATGAAATTAATCTTCTGCCAAAAATGTTTCAGTCAAATTCATACAGCTATGATTCTCGGATTGTTTAAAAATATTTTTTCGTGCTAGTTATTGCTTTCAAATATCAGTTAATTTACTGCTGTACTTAAGTTTCACTTAAAAAAAAATAAGACTCAGATATTATCAGATTGTTGTCATCCCATGGTTTCATGTGCAAAATCTTTACTTTAAAAAATAGTTTAATATTTGTAAAAAGCCTTATTTGTTTTAATACAATAGGGGATTCAAATAGTAAAGTCTTGAGGTTGGCACGCACTTAAAACAAAAGAAAATCTGTTTGAATGCTGAAACATCACTTGATCTGAGTAACTAATCATGGCTTTTGTTTTACAAAAAAAAAAATACAGATAATGATTTTGGTTTCAACATTAAAATTTTAGTTATTATATTTACATATTAATGTCAATGACATTTCTAGTACATATAACAATCTTTTTCTAAAATAAAGTTAAATAAAACATTTTAGGCTCAGAAAGCAGGCAGATGATTATCAGTAAAAAACTTATCAATATTAAATTCATGGAAATTAATATTCAAATAAATAAATTATCTTTAGAAATTATAAATTAATTAGAAATAAAGACTTCATATTGATTATATATAATAAATAGATGTCATAACTCTTACATATGCTTAAATTTTGGATTCTAGTTACATTATTATATGCATAACAATAAATAATCATAGCTTAACAATATACTGTGTAAATGTCAATAATTTATGAAAAGATAAAATATCAATCTATTCTTAGCTTTGTTGACATTTAAACTTAGTTCACAGACATTCTACATCTGAGAATAAAATCTTATTATTAATGTATAGAATAAATATCCTAAAATCACTAAATATTTGGAGGGTTAAGGCATTTAACAATCTCCAAATATCAAGTCAAATGTCTCTTTTAATAAATATAACCATAAGTAATCATAGTTTAATGATATATAAACTAAAGTAACTGCATTTGAGCTGTGTAAATGTTACTCAACTATGAAAAGGTAAAATTATACCAATCTATTCTTTAGCTTTGTTGGTATTTAAGCCTAGTTCACTGATGTTCTAAATCTGAGAATAAAATCTGTCTAATATTTTAATTTATGTAAAGAATATCATCAATAAATTAAGCTTAAATATCAATAAAGTTAAAGAATACATTGGTATCATTTTATCTTTTCATAGTTGAGTGATGTTTTTATTAACAACTGGCTTTCATTTGATATTTGGAAGTTGCTAAACTGGGACACTGTTTTGATCCTCTGAATAGTTAAATAGTGACTTTAGATTATTTATTCTGCATATAAATTAAAATAATAGAGTTCATTCTCTGATTTAGAACAACAATCAATGAACTAAATTTAAATACTAACAAAGTTAAAAGATAGATTGGCATATTTCATAATTGATTGATGTTTGCACAACTCATTAGGAAATGTAGTTACTCTGTTTCAATTACTATTATATACATGAAATGTGATAGCATTATACTGTGTTATTATTTTCAAATATGTAGGTGAAAATAGAAACAGACCTAATTGATTCCATATCTGTCCACATATGTATAAAACATGGGTAACAGCTATGATATTAACACCCTTTTTTAAGACACCATGAAGAACACAAATGGCAGTACATAACAAAATAACTTTTTTTTTTACAGTTAAAACAGTAAAATATTCTAAAAAGCATTTTAAAAATGTGAGACTGTATAAATATAAAAGCAAAATTATTGGTGCCAATTAACTAGAGCAGAGATTCTCAAAGTGTGGGTGTGATCAGTAGAGTCACACTAAATATTAAAATACGGAAGTATTTTACATGTTTATTAAAAAAAGAAAAATATTATGATAATATTTACCTGTGGCAGACAATAACCTGCTGTGCATAGAACCCATTCTAGATATATAGCATTGGCCACTGTTCCCTTTGAACGCATTGCAATGAGTTCATAATGCAATAAAAATTTGAATTTAAGGCAAAGATGGCAATATTTATTACTCTTTGCATAGAAACATCTGTATGACAATCATTTACAAATTCTTTAATAGCAAATAATTTAACTCTTGCACATAAATACATTTCCTTAATTTACCACTGCATAATAGCTTCATTGTTTCACATAACTTGTTCGTATGAAACCAGTAATTGTTTGTAATTGCAAATAAAAAGCAAGTACTTTGTTAATTAGTTTGTTATGTAAATAATAACCGCTCTTCTCATTATCATTTTTTATATATATTTATTACAGTAACTTGATAAAAACACAAGTTGTTGAAAAGGAAACGGTCGTTTTATATTAGCGTGTTGAAACCGCCTGAGGGTGTTATTACTATGCTAGCGCATAGAAATATGCCATTTAGGCAGTCTCTGCTATTGAACATTCTATTTCTAAGGCGTAAGCCTAGAAATAGTCCGTTGTACGTTCTGGCTGTGTCTATTTCTATGCTAATGCACAGAAACATGACATTTAATCTGCCGCAGAAGCCATCGTATCAGCTTACAGTTCAGATTTGTGTTATGCATTTTTGATGTGTGATCACATTTCACTTTTGGGTACAGTATTGTGTGAGGGTGGCTGGAATTCTGACTGTCAAAACTATTTTAATATTCGTTAAGACCTTCTTTCCCTCTATCTCCCATGTTTTATGAATGTCTACTAACAATTACGAGCATAGTCTCATGCTTCCTTAGCCCAGCTTTCGTGCTCAAAAATTCAGCAAGTGTAGGTGCAAGCACAATTTCTATCAAATCACACTCTAAGTCACATTTTTGTGAGAACAACTGCGATCTTTATAAAATGGCTGAATTAAAGTTTCCGAAAGTCAAAGTTTGGAATTTGCATTGCTCCGAAACTGATGCCATCACATTTTTAGAGCATTATGGAGTAGTGGCATGTGTGAAGAAGTGTTCATGTGGAGAAGAAATGAAATTACATCAGTGTGGAAGCTTACCAGTTCAAATGCAAGGCTGGTTCATGCGGCGTCGGTGTTCGATTCGCCAAGGGACATGGCTAGAGGGATCACACCTTGATTTCATGAAGATAATACATCTCCGGTACTATTGGAGCCATGAGGAGCTGACAGTGTCAAGGGCTGTTGCCGACTTGAACCTGTCTCCAGGTTCCCTTGTGCACTGGACCAACAGACTCCGCGAGCTTTGTCACGAGAGTTTAATGTTTCGGCCATGCCATCAAATTGGCAATCCAGGCTCGATTGTTGAGGTTGACAAGATCTTGTTTAGCTGCCGAAAGATTAATGTAAATATTTGTTTGTAATCTAAAAAGTTATTCAACCTTCGAGTTGCATTCCGTTAATTCGCATGTTAAGAATTCAAATCACCCAAAAAGTTGTTTTTGTTGTAAATGTATTGATTTCATCAAATAACTGTTAAATGTAAATATTTATTTGTAATTTTAAAAAAATAGTTGATTTCGTAGAATACCAAACCAAAAATAAGTAATGAAAAGAATAAAAAGTAAGTACTTTTTAAATTCATTTTGATTTATGTATTTTTTTATAGATTTATTTGATATTATTTTTAGTGTGATAACAAATAAAAAAAACTCAAAAAGAATACCACTAATGAAATTAATAAATGCAAAAAAAAAAAATGATGAAAGTGTTCCAGCAAGTTTACAATCAAAGCGAGTTAAAGTAGTAAGAATATACGATTCTATTTAAAATTTTATTATTTATATAGAAGATGACAAAGGACATCCAAATTCACAATGTGTTATTTGCTATGAAATTCTTGTAAATGAGAGCATGCATCCAAACAAATTACTCTAACACTTTGAAATAAAACTTTCACACTTAAAAAAAAAAGCCACTTCAATTTTCTTGAAAATAAACTGAAAGTAAATATTTCAAAAAAGTTATGAATGCTACTTAACAGTTTGAGAATTTCAAAAACTGTAAGATTCACACAATTGGTGAGTCATTAGTTGTTCCAGCAATAAGCGGTGCAGTTGAAGTTATGTTTGAAAAAAATACATGAAAGAAAACTGAATTCCATTTTCCAATAATACCCTTGCACGAAGAATTGATGAAATGTCTGAATGGACAGAAGATCAGCTTATCAGCAGAATTAAAAAAAGTATTTTTTTTCTCTACAATTGGATGAATCAACAGTTGTCCAAAGTTTATCCCATTTTTTTTTTTTTCATTTTATATGGAACAATGGGCTGCTTGAAGATTTATTATTTTGTGAATCAATTATTTGAGATACTAGTGAAGAAATTTTTGGAACTCTCAATACATATGTAAAATCAAAGGAGATAATCTGGGTAACTTGTGTTGATATAAGTATGGCCAATGCATGGGCCATGTGTGGAAAAAATAATGGTATTGTAATGTATTCTTAAATTAAGTCCAAATGCATCATAGATTCACTGCAATTTTCATAGAGAAACATTAGTATCTAAGAACCATATCAGAAGATTTAAAAAATATTTTAAATACTGCTATGAAAATTGTAAATTTCATGAAGAGTATGTCACTGCAAACATGCTTACTAGAAAAATTATGTGAAGAAATGGTAAATTTCCACAAATCACATTTTTGCATACTGAAGAATGTTGGCTGTGGAAGGGTAAACTATTTACAAAACTTGTTGAACTTCACAAAAAAGTTACAATATTTTTGAATTATCAAAACAATAATGCAAAATCTCTGCATAATGAAAACTATATCCTGAAGCTAACCTATTAAGCAGATATATTTTCAAAATTAAACAAATTTAATTTATATCTTCAAGGAATGGAAGAAGATGATATATTCACAGTAAATGATAAAATTTAAGATTTTGTTAAAAAATTTTACTTATGGGATAAAAATATTAAAGACTGGAAGTATGATTGTTTTGAAACATTGAACACTTTTATTACAGAAATCAACACCACATCTAGATTCCTTGAAAGAAAATTTGATTATTACTTCAGTAGAGAAATGAAAAAATATGAAAAAACACCGAATTGTAAATCTATTTCAGAGTGTTATTTCGCTACTAGTATATCAATGAAGACAGATGAAGAACTACTTAATTTGTTCAAAGACAATTCAAAATAATCTTTAATCATAAAAAATTAGTATAATTTTGGCTGTCAGTTGAAAATACCTATCGCATTCTTTCTTCAGTTGCTTTAAAAATATAGCTTCCCTTTATTGCTTTCTATATGTGTGAAGTTAGATTTCTGGAAATGATGAAAATTAAAAAAAAAACAAAACAAATTTTGAAATAAACCAATTATCCAACACTTTGCTCAGAAATTAACAAATATTGAGAGGTAAATATAGGAAACAAACATATTCTTCACATATGCCTCATTATGTACTTAATTTAATAAATGTAAATATAATTTTAAGTGTAAATATAGAAATCAAACTCATCCTTCATATAAATGTTTATATATCTCATTGTGTATCTAGTAATTAAGAAGTATATATATATATCAATTTTAGTGTTCAATAAAAAAATTTAACACAATTTTTTTTATTCACCTCTCTTCTTCCTCTTTAAAATATGTATTAAACCACTAAACATCACATGATCATTATTCTTTATATTTATACAAGCTGTTAACACAGAGGCAAAACTCTCCATACAATAGCGTCACTCAGTGCAAGCCAGAGTAGAAATCAATGGATGCAAGAAGATTTGTGCACAAAATCTCCATGAGTGTCACTACTGTATAGATTTGCCTCTATGTTAACAGCTTGCATACGCATAAAGAATGGTGATCATGTGATTTTTGTGGTTTAACCAATCCTGTCCAATAGGATTATAGCCACTGGGCTTATCAAAGAAACTAACACACCAAATTTTATTAATACTGAACTGAATTCAGATCTATGTGACTATACAAGCAAATGAATATGACTTGAAAACATTATTGTGTTTTCATTTTAAATTCTAAGCCATATTATTAACTAAAAGGATAAAATATGGCTGTTGGAGAGTTGCATTAGATCCTAAGATCTAAATGCAGTGCTCTCAAATCCAAGACTCCTCACTGATGAAAGTCACAAGCTAGAAACTAGTCTGGGGATATTGGATGAGTGGGCACTAAATAGAGATTTTATGCACAAACTTTCTTGCATTCACTGATTAATCTTGATTGTATTGAGTGATGCTATTGTATGGAAAGTTTTGCCTCTGTAAAATATGTATTACAAGTGAGTGGAACCTGAAAAATTAACATTTTTGAAAGTGGGTCTCGATCTGCAAAAGTTTGGAAAACCCTGTACTAGAGTATTCATGGTAAAACTAATGAACTGTTTAAAGTTTCAAAATCAATATTCTGAAAGCTAATATTTTAAAAACTGAAAAAATAGAAATCTCTAAGAACCAATAGGTAGTGAAGAAGCCAATAAGCATTATGAATAACTGAAACCAAATAAAACCCCAGTCTCATAAATAATAGATCAACACATTCTATTGTCTCCCAAAATAATTCATCATGAGTTTCACAAATAGGATATTTATGATTAAGTTGTCATATACTATAAATTTCTGATAATCTAATTGTACTTTTCAAAGAGTGTATATTGTTATTATAAAAGTAAATTTTTACACTGTATTAATTTTGATGTATTTTTTTATTGTCATTATTGTTGCTGTTGCTATTGTTCTCTCCAATATATTTTTTTTTCAAAATTTAATATCATGCTCTTAGTTCAGAATGCTTGAGTCTGGTTTATTTATATATAAATTTAAGTAGAGAAGAAGGTAGTTCCATCTTTTTCTCGTATGTCTGGCTTGTGTTTTTGAATTGAGAGTTCCATGTGCAGTCATTGGCTGTCACATAAGCATTTTTAAGGCGCTTCTGTTAAAGGTTTTAGCCTCTCATGTTATTAAAATTTAATATCATTATATTGTTTGAATGGGCTGTCAAATTTAAAATAAAAAGAATAGACTCTGAAAAAAATGGATAGGAGGGAAAAGCAATAATAATAAAGGGTAAAATTAATATTATAAAAGCAACACAATAGTTAAAAAAGAAAATCCAATTTAAAAATCTACAAACTAAATAAAAATAACATAAATATAAAATATAATCATTCTTGTACATTTTTACTTAAACAATAAAAAGAGCAAATAATCTTTAGGAAGAAAAGTCAAATATATTATGAAAGTAGCTGATTAACTTGTAGATATGAAGATTGTACTGATACTATTCAAGAGATTAACAGACAGTAAGCATCAAAGTGTTAGTCTGTACACAAAATCCATTCAAATGACAGATTTTTTTTTTCTTCCTTAGTCTCACACAAAAAGAAGTGATTATAAAATAGTTTTAAAAAAAGATTAGACCACTGATAATATACATTTTTTGATAAATCCTATTCTAACTGTTGTAATTCAGTCTCTTAAAATCTCAAACCCTATTTATTAAATTAATGAAGCAGACATGCACTTATCATGAGACTTTCCCGTTGGTAAACATTTATAAGTAGAAAAATCCCTCAGATAAAAATCTTATATGAGTTAGTCACTTTATACTATATGTGAATAAGGAATAAATTAACTGAAGATCCATTATATGCCCTCTGAGGTAGAAATGAAGAAACATTGGAACACTTTCTTATAGATTATACTTCAATTCTTCCCTATCATATTATTATCATCAACATGACTCATTCAAACTCACTAACAATCAACAATCTCATAAAAAATATACAAAGTGGTCCTTTTCCCAATATAAGAATTACTACATTCATTCTTTTTATACTGTGGTTTGTAAGACGCTATCTACGCTTTAATCCTAATACTAAATCACTCTTTGTAAAAAAATTAAATGACATTAAGACCAGAGATCAAACCCATGCACCAACTGCTACTTTTGTAGCTACATTGAATCTGATCTCATTAACAACAACCCAGTGACTTGAATATTGACTATACGACTTAATATACATTAGATATATATTGATTATTGCTAAATTAATTAATTATTAAATAATTAATTATTAATTATTATTAATTATAGTTTTCTTACTTGAAATTTCTTTTGTTTGAATAAGACTTTTAAATAGTCTCCAAAGTATATAGTAAACCTAATAAAGTTAATTTAAAACTAAATTAACTGAAGAATCAATTATTTTAATCTAGGGTCTATAGAGAGTTCTGAGAAAATAATAAGGTGTTTAAGATTATTTATTAATGGAACAAGAAACATCTTTTCTATATACACATAAAATGAAAACATTTATAAATATAATAAAAAAATTACTAAACACACACCATTTATGACAGTTCAGAGCATTAGAGGCTATACAACTGAAAAATCACCAATCAGGCAGACATTCTGCCTATCAATATATTGATTAAGTAAATACTGGGGGGAAAAAAGCCTTTCGGTTTGACCCATAGCTGTAAAAATCACATTTTAAAATAATAAAGAATTTATCTGATTGGATTGATTCCAGAGGAGAAAAAAATTCTGAAAAATTAAAAAAAAACAACAAAGAAATAAAAGTGGAAAAATAATCAATTCTTTTTTTAAAATAGAATATTACTCCTATGACACACAGCCCCGCTCTCCCAATCATTTAATCCTTTAATATTCTCTTATAAGAATGAAAGTGTATGTTAATCAAATAATTAATAAGTAAGTAACAAATGCATAGCTTGTTTAAATTAAATGTGAAGTGATGCCAACTAAAAAAAAATAATGAATGAAGAATCTTTTGGCAAAAGTGCACTATATTAAGCAATAAAAAACATTTGATCAACCTCTCTTTATAAACAATTTTGCATATATATAACATAATATTTGCATTAGGAACATTAAATTCTGCAAAAATAGTATTATGATTCATGTTTCAAATATTATATAACAGATAAAAATGTCATTACATGAATAATATTTCTGTAATATATGCAATTCTATAATTTCATAAGGAATGTTTTTCTTCATATTGCCTACAAAATTAGTTTTAATGAAAAAAAGATCTATTTTTAATATATTTAGTAAGAGAGCAGCCTAAATGACTATTATTGAAAAAGGTGAAGAATCTAATCAACAGGGCCATATAGTTTGAAAATATTAAAGACACTTTTGAAATTTATTTGGACTGCAGTAATATCCATTACTCCTGTTTCTTGTGTATGTTTTGATACTTCCTTTAATTCAAATTTCTAACTATAATATTAAACATATAATCATAATTTTAAATCTATATGCATCTAAGTTTCTTTATAACATTTTTTTTTTTTTTGCTTACATAGAGTGCTTGTGATAATCAGCCCATATGTAGTCCAAAATTTTATAATAGGGCATTTGAGTTCAACCCCAATATTGATATTACAATTATGTTTAAGATCTAAATGAAATTTTTACCATTATAATTTCCTGTATAACTATTGAGATAGGTGTAGTGAACAAATATATATATATATAAATATTAAAATACCAGAAAACCTATATTTAAAAAATGACAAGCAAACTCCCATTGATGTTGATCAAATATTATTACCTGATCATAGTATACCTTAATACCCCTTCAGAAAATGGACATACACATAATTCTAATAATAATCTACACCTTATATCGATAAAAAGAAAATAATTATTTAAAAAAATATTATTTAATGCTAATTTCACTTATTTATTTTTAACTTTTACTCATATATATTATAAAGGATGCTTGAAACTGCACAGATATCCAAAGAAAGGAGAAAATATGGTCAATATTTTACATATTAACTATACTAATAGTCAGACTGAGATTGTCAAAAAATACACACACTGTGTCCACATTTCGAGATCATTATACTTGTTCTATAACTTCTAGATGCAAAATACTTCTCCTGGGAATACTTTTTATTTATATTGAGGATAAAACTCTTAAGCACCATTCAGAATTAACTGAGATATTCCAAAAGACAATTTTAAATGCTCCCAGTGCTTGACTCCACAACTAGCTCAAATAAACAAGAAACTTCCCTAACTTAGGCTATCAGATAATGCATAGTTAAGACACAATATAACTGAGAAATTTTGTCTTAACTAAATATTATATGATGAGATACTCAGAGAGAGAATTTAGGCCAAATTAACAATTAAAACAGCATTTTTTTTTTTTTACAAATAACACCATAACAATAACGAGAATAGATAAAATTAAATTAATTACAAATTTATTCAATATAGTTAAGTCCAATTTAAATTAAGTAGTAGGAGCTTAATTATTTCTAATTTTAAAAAAGTTTATAAAGAGCAAATCTTACCCCTGTATTTCATTTAAGTCTAATCTTTGAATTTTATATTAATCTAGGTTTTGCTATAGTTTTTCTGGGGTGATTACCTCTGTTTTTTTGACAGTTTCTAGAGTTGTTATGGTATTATTGAATAGTTTCTTTAGCATCTTGCAGCTTCTTTCCAGGAAGCATATATCCTCATGGCCTTCTTCAGCAGTAATCTTTGATAATGATGGGCAGATGTCTCAACAATGGCATCTTTTTTCATATCTCAGGCTATCAAATGTATAGGAACTGGGTGATGAAAAACTGAATGAACACCCCTGTTGTTGTCTACTAACATCGCATAGTGAAGTGCATCACATAAATGGTTATACATCATTAGAAAACAAAACTATATGTTCACAATAAAAGACACTGCACAAGAAAGTTTAACAACAGCAAGATAGCCTGAATAACTTCGAAGTTGAATAATTTCAATTTGAACTTCAATAATAATAATGATGAGCTAATAAAAACTGTGTCTGAATTGTTATTAATCAGTTTTAATCTTCTTTTCTAATTCTAGCATTAATTATCTAATCAATTGACTGGCTTACTGTTTCTGGATTAAATAATTTACAAAATTATTTTAATATTTGATTAGATTTCAATTTTACAAAATTCAATAATTTTAGACACTAATTCTATATGATTATTTACATTTCAATTTTCTTGTTCCTTTTTTTTCTTTTTAAAATTAATGTTTTAGTTCTCATTATTTCACAAAGTAAATTTTATAATTTTTAAGTTGCCTTTACATATTTAGTTGTTTTATTTTCATTCCACCTCATAACATTTTGGAATTTGTAAATTTATTTAAAGAAAAGATAAGCCATTCCAAGATTAATTAAAACACTTTTACCAGGAATGGAAGAATACCTCACATAGATCAAGAAACTGATCATACCTTGGTATATCCCAAACCCTGCATAGACTGAGCCAAAGAAAAATAAGAGGCCAATATTAATCTTCATATGTTCAGATTAGGAGAATGAGTCATGATCTGGATGCCACATATGAGCAATCCGGTAAGTTTATATGTTGAAAGTTTTGCAATTTATATGATCCTTTTATCATCATATGCTGTTAGGGAAATAACACTTTTTGGGTAGATACTGGGCAAGAAATCAAAGGATCTTATAATGCCCAGTCATTAAAACCCACATCATAATGCAAAGATAAATCAAAAGGGGATAGTAATTTAAAAAGAAATATTTAGCAGTAAAAAAAATTGTTAGTTTTTTGCTTGCTTAAGTTTAAGCTATCAAAACATGCAGACTATGTTTGAAGCCTGCCAAACAGAGGAGGGGGTATTGTAACAGGAGCCAGGTTTGAAACCCATTAAAAGGGATTATAGATAGCCACATATATATATGTAGATGTGGGAATAGGATATATATGTATTTGAATAAGGCAAAATAAATAAATAGTTAACCAAAATAGGCTTAAGGGGGGTTTTATGCTTATTTGTATTGATGAGATATCTGTGTATATCATCATCATCATCAACCATTATCAATCCACTGCAGGATGAAGGTCTCTCCAAGTTTAATCCATCTACTCCGATCTTTAGCTTCTCTTCTCCACAACACCCCTGCACATTTTCTTATTTCATCCATCCATCTCACATGTGGTCTCTTTCTGGGTCTTTTACAATCTCTTGGAATCCAGTTTAAAATTTCAATTGTCCATCTATTATCATCTCTTCTAGCAATATGTCCAGCCCAACTCCATTACAATCTTTTAATTTTTTCAATAAGGTCAGTAACACCTGTTTGTTGTCTTACCCATACATTGCGTTTTCGATCTCTTCTTGTTACTCCCAACATACATCTCTCCATACTCCTTTGAGTGATCTGAAGTCTCTGTATTGCTCTTCTATTAAGTGTCCAAGTCTCAGATCCATAAGTAAGAACTGGTAAAACACATTTGTTAAAAACCATCCTTTTCAAACACATAGGCATATTTCCTTTTAGTATCAAGTTATTTCTACCAAAAGCACTCCAACCAAGTTTAATTCTATGATTAATTTCCTCCATTATGTTTCCATCTGTATTAATAATCTGACCAAGATATTTGTAACTGTTAACTTCTTCTAATTCTTCATAATCAATCTTTATTTTCATATTTTGAGCAAATCGATTAAACATTACTTTAGTCTTTTTAACATTTATCTTTAGTCCTACTTTTCTACTTTCATCTGCTAACTCCTGCAACATTTCCTGCAGCTCTGAAGCATTATTTGCAAAAACAACTACATCATCTGCGAAATCTAAATGACTTAAATACTCTCCATTTACTTTCACTCCTTTAGTTTCCCATTTTAATCCACAAAATACTTCTTGCAGCACTGCTGTAAAGAGTTTTGGAGATATGGAGTCACCTTGTCTTACACCTTTCTCAATGTTGATTTTTCCAATATCATTATGTAATCTAATTGTTGCTGTTGCATTTTTATAAATATTCTTTAAAATATGACAATATCCTGGATCTATACCTTGATGATCCAATGCTTTAATCTCTGAAGAAATGTGTATAGAATCGAATGCCTTTTCATAATCTACAAATCCAAAACATAATGACAACTCATATTCATTTGTCCTTTCTATGACCTCTCTCAATACCTGGATATGATCTATTGTACTAAAACCACTTTCAAATCCAGCTTGTTCTCTTGGTTGGTGGAAATCCAAAGTTCTCTGTAGAGGAGTTGTAATTATCTTGGTAAAAATTTTATATAAAACTGATAAAAGGCTCATAGGTCTGTAATTTCTAATATCTTCTTTATCACCTTTTTTAAATATTAATATTATTACTGCATTCTTCCAATCTTCCGGTACATCTTTATCATTTAGACATTTGGTATACAACTTTGCTAAAATTGTTTCTATTTCTTCACCTCCTTCTTTTAATATATCAATTATAATTCCATCATTTCCTGGAGCCTTTCCTTTCTTCATACCCTTAATTGCATGTCTCACTTCTTCATTTAAAATTCTGGGCAATTCGGAAGATGTAATAGATATAGGAGGTACTTGTTCTTTATTACTATATAATTCTTGATAAAAATCTTCTACCAATTTCATGATGTCATCTCCCTTTTTAGTAATAATTCCATCTTTTTTTCTTACTGCAGATATAAATTTCCTACCAATATCAAAATGTTGTTTAACATTTTTGAGACTTTTATTTTCTTCTACAGCTTTCCTTGCTATTTCACAGTTATACTTTCTTATATCATTTTCAACTCTTTTCCGTACCATTTTACAAAATTCGAGATATTCAATTCTTTTTAATACATCATTTTTGTATATCTTCATATTCCTTCTTTTCTTCATAAATTCTCTAGTCTCAGTAGAAATTTTATTAGTCAATTGCTGCTTTTTTCTACCAGCTATGTTTGTTGCAGTTTTTAAAAGTGTATCAGTTATTTTCATATTAATTTCATTCAAATCTGTATCATGTTCAAAATCTCCTAACACTTGAAACCTATTTATAAGTTCTAATTTAAATTCATTAGAATGTTTCTGAAGATTAGGAATATCAACTGTAAATATTGTTTTTCTTAATAATTTTTGTCTTTCTAGTTTTACATTAACACGTAACTTACACCTTACTAATCGATGATCACTTCTGTGTTAAATTTATTAAGAACATTACAATCTTGAAATATGTATTTTCTGTTAGTCAAAATATAATCCAATGCTGCTGTACCTTCATTTGGATGCTTCCATGTCCATTTCCTTTTAACATTTTCCTCAAAAAATGAATTCATAATATAAAGTTTTTCTTTTTCTGCAAACTCCACAAGTCTATGTCCTCTCTCATTTCTATTACCATAACCAAAATTACCTACAGTAATTTCATCTTTCATTTGTCTACCAATTCTAGCATTAAAGTCTCCCATAACAATTTTAAAATGTTGTTACTCTGATCAAAAGCCTTTTGTACATCCATATAAAAATCTTCTACTACTTCATCACTATGAGAACTTGTTGGGGCATAAACCTGAATTATCTGCATTTGGTATCTGCTATTAAGTTGTATAACTAATCTTGCCACTCTGTCCGATATATCATCAATCTCCACAATATTGTTCTTCCACTTTTTATTTATAATGAATCCTACTCCACTTGTATTTCCAATATGTGTGCCTTTATAATAGAGTATATGTCCACTTTTTAAATCAATTGTTTCTTCTCCTTTTCTTCTAACTTCACAAAGTCCAATAATGTCCCATTTAATATAAGACAGTTCTTCTTCTAATTCTTGCAATCTTCCTTCACTTGAAAGTGATCTGCAGTTGTAAGTACCTAAATAAAAAGTCGTCATCAAATGGCAGCCTGGATCCGCAATCAGGGGATTCTTAGCACCCTCCGCCTTCGGCCACCAACCGCTGCCTTAGTTGGTGACTTTACAGCCTCCTGGGAATAAGGGCCATGCTTTATTTTTGTCTGTCATAATTGTATATATGTAGTGGAAAAATATTTATCATTTACACAAACATTCATTCTGCCTTATCAGGCACTGAGAAGAAAGACCATGGTGTTTCTTGATCTTAAACTCAGAGGTAAAAAGCCAATAAACTCACCACGCTGGCTAATGCGTGTTGGTGAGCAGCCCATCCATGTTCGTATACTATATGAATAATCACATAGTAATAACAGCTGCAACGACAAGAACGTATGGAGTGGACATTAGGAATTTGCCCTGCTCGGTTCCTTTAAGGCCTCTAAGAGGAATCAAAGGGTCTCCTTTCAGTTAATAGCAAACTCTTTTATATATAATCAAAAGTAAAAAGAACTTTCTTGAAAATGTATAATTTATATGTACATTTTTTTTTTTTTTTGTAATTAAAAAGAAAATATGCCATTGCTAAAAATGCAACAAATGTTTATCTATGAAATACTATTTGCATTAGTTATTGTATAGATTTATTTATTTTTTAAAAAAAAAAATGTTTCTAACAAACTGCTAAGATATAAACTTGTTAAAAGGTTTTTCTTTTGTAAAAAGAAATAAGAAGACAAAAGAAGCTAGATCTGAAACAATGGTATGTTGAACTAAGTAGATCACATGGGATAAGAATAAAAATATCGAACATTGGAGGATTGGTAGGAAAGATTGCATCAGATGAGTAAAAATAGAACTTTCTAGAAAAAAAAGAAGAGTATAAATAGGAAAAAATCTAGAGATGAAGGTTATTCTGATTAATTTCTTATTATTAACTGATGTTTAGTATTTTCTATGGTGATTATTTGAATTGTGCTATTGGAATGAAATTATATTCTCACTAATATAATGATGATGTGAGGGTAAAGTCCTAAAGTGCTTGGCTTTATCCCAATGCCTATGGAGAAGTCTGCAAAATGATTGTGTCATCTATCAAACTTGAAATCCACATCCAACCCACTCGTCTCGATAAATAATATAACTTTTATCATCTATGCTTTATTTAAAAGTGCAAGGTAAGAACATTTTCGGACAATCAATTATAATTATAGCCTCACCGAATAATTTTACTTTCCATATACATATGAACAATTTCAATTCCCTGGGGACTAAAGATACCTGTATGTTTTTCCTTTAATTTATAATCATATGAGTTATAAGCAATTGATATACAGTTAATATTTTATTTCTATATTTTTAATTTATAGTAAAGCAAAAATAAGTAAAATATGCATGTTTTCCTTTAATTTATAATCACATGAGTTATAAGCAATTTATGTACAATTCATAGTTTATTTCTATATTTTTAATTTATGTAAATGATAGTAAAGCCAAAATAACTAAAATACGTATTAAATAATTATTTTCAACAATTTAAAATATATGTATATAATTGCACTTTATTAAAACAAATAACCATCATTATTTTCTTGTTTCATAATTATTACTTAGTTAAGATAATATGTATGAGTTTTCCCAAATAATTTAGTGCAGGCTATTTCTATAAACACATCTCTGCCAGTTTAAATACTACCTGCCCTGAGTAAGCTAGCCAGCAGTCGGTTTTACTTTTAGTACGCTATGATCAACCTTAGTAATCCGTCAGCATAATTCCTATGTAAACCATAGGATTGGCACTTGGAATCGGATAATTCCAATGTCCATAAATATGTTGATCAGGAAATATTGAATAATGGTAATTTTAAAAGATTGATACTGAGTATATAAACATATGTCATTACATTTATTGTTTGTTTTTGTTTTATGGAAGAGGAGTTTAAAATAACTCACCTACAGATGTATGACTACTGTAAGTTCATCTCAGTAGATTAAAGATAATGGATTTCGTTCATGAATAAATCTCATATAAGTTACAAACAATGGTATTAATACAAATAGCATAAGATCAACCATGAGAGTGACGAAATAGTTTTATAATTAGTTAGATGACATGGAGCCCATTATAATATATATAATAATTAATTATTAAAAGCAGCCATTAGACAATCCCAATACCACTAACAATCAACAATCTTATACTGTTGTCATAGACATTCAAGATTGCAACTCAACTACAGAGATTAGAATTATTGATACAAAGAAGTTTAAATAAACCTCTTTAAACAGGTAAATATAACCTGTTCTGAATGTTGTTTAATAAATAGTCAATTATAACATTCCAAAGTGCATTTACAATTTTCAAATTGCATCCAAATAATGAGTTTACTAATGCTCAAAGCCAAATGGGTTTATAAGTAATCATTAAAACCAGACAACACTTAGACAATCCCATAACAACTAACAATCTCAAACTGTTGTCAAGACAAACTTCTTTTAACAATAAAGATAGTATAACATCGCTTCAATAAATAGCCAATCATACAATAAAAATATGCTTCTCTAACTTTCATTGAACTAAATTTGAATTGCACAAGAAATTTAAAACAATGAGTACTTCACTTAGTAAAGTTTTACAAAAGTCAAGAAATCATTTCTCAAGACCTGATTATACAGATTACTTAATATTATTAAATAATATTCAATGGTTAAAGTTAAATTGACATTGCTTTTTATTGGCCAAAGTTTTATAATAGTCATCTATAAATTGTAGATTACAGATAAACTAGCAGATGATGCATGAAAATTTATGAAACAATGCATTTTCTATGCTTCCAGAGAAGTTTGGATCAGTCCTTTAAAGTTGGTTCAACTACTGAGTTTTATTCAGATGAGGTTTTAGAATGCTGCAAATCATTATAATGGCTGATTTTAAACACCTTTCATTATCAGATATTCCATTGAATATTATGCTTTAATTCATCATGCAAATGTAATTTGAGCTTGTACTTATAAAAAAAATTATCAAATTGAACTTAAAACTTATGAATCTCAGTTTATTTAATAAAATGTAATTTTTTTTCCTTCAAAAATAAATATTCTTACTAATGGTAAAGAATATTAGCTTCTTGCTCATCATAAACAACTATACATTTTAATCATATATTTATTCTCATCTACTTCAAAATGTCACATGATTTACTTATCATCTTAGCACTCCCTCTATTGACCAACCTCAACTCTAAAAAGTTTCTATACTTTCCAATTTTTTACTTAATGCCCACTTTTCTTCCAATTTTATTGAGCCTTGTACTAAATTCATACATTTCTCTTTATTTTCTTGTATATACATTGTCTCATACACTTTCCTTTATAATTTCTACAATATTTTATCACTTCAATACTTTCTTCACATTTCATAACATGCCCTGTTTCTAAAAAAAATGGCAAAATGGTCCTGATTTAATATCTCTCCTATTTTAGTGTTCTGTCATGCTCCTTCCCTCTTTCTATCTTACTTTCCACTGACTGTCCTATATATACCATCATACATTCCTTACACATAATTTTATAAACTATTTCTATCTGATCACTCCTACCATTTCTCACTTTTGCATTACTCACTAACTTTTTTAATGATTTATTATTTTTCCATCCTATATCTATCTATATTCTCATTCATTTTTTCTTCCCTATCAGTCAGAATTTTATATACCTCCTTCGAATATGGAATAGAAAATCATTTCTTATTTTTTCTTTCATTTTTATTACTAACTTTCTTATATCCATTCCTATCCCTCAATATATTTCTTATAACCCTATCATTATATCCATATTCAATATATTTAGATTCCTATACATACAAAATAACTGCACATATACATACTATCTAAAATTAATTTAATAATCAAAAAAATGTTGTTTATGTATATATGAAGAATCTAATTATATATTGTATAATGAAACATATTATAAAATACATAATGTGTATATATAAATATATAGATATAATAGAATTGTATATTCTCTTATTCTTCTCTTTCACTTTCTTTGCATATCTTCATATAATCATATATATTTCTTATAACACTTCATTCATATACACTTCAATGCAAACAAATTTTCTTAAACTTCTTTATTTTCCTTAAAGTTTTGACTGTCCAGCAGTCTTCATCAGAGCTCTAATCTTCTCTGCTTTAGTTAAAATAACCGTCATTTTAATTAAAGCAGAGAAGATTAGAGCTCTGATGAAGACTGCTGGACAGTCAAAACTGTAAGAAAAATAAAGAAGTTTAAGAAAATTTGTTTGCATTGAAGTGTATATAAATGAAGTGTTATAAGAAATATATATAATAGAATTGGGTTTATACAGAGCTTAAAATTAAGAAATATTTTGCTACCTAGTACAATATAAAATTTTTCTATTTAGATTTCTAAAAAAAAATTGCTAGATAATTGAACTATCAGATAATAATTATTAAAATTTTGTAAATTACAAACATTATGTATGAAAAAAAATATTTTACTTTATACTAAACAAGAAAATGCAAATATGAGAGCATAAATTAATTATTTCAAAATTCTTACATTTCACTGAATTAGATATTTTCTATTGGAATCATAATTGTTGAAACAAAACCTATTGGTCATTCTCCTAAGTCATAAAATTGCATTACAAATATCAACCAAGATAAATCACTTCTATTTAGAAGATAATAATCTTCCTCACTTGCACCGTACTATAAATCAGTGATGTTAAATGTGAGGATACTCTCATTCCAGCCACAAGATAAAGACTTTGAGAAATTAAGAACTACCGTCTTATTTTCAAACCTAAATTCACTTGTATGGACCAATCTTAAGTGCCTTAGAATGAGTGTGAATATATTAAATCATTCACGTTACATCCATTTCTTTTAATAATTTTATTAACACTATTTCATACTAATGTTAGAAGATGTTAAACTATGTAATGATCAATGAATTTTACTAAAAACACAAGTGAGGATGGCTTATTACCATCTAAAGAGAATTACAATCTGATGTTGCGCTATTAAAATTTATTGATCATTACATAGTTTAACATCTAATGTTAGCACAAAGTACATTATAATATTTCATAAGTGTTAATAAGATTATTAAAAGAAATGGATATAAAGTGAATGATTTGATATATTAATGCTCTCATTCTAAGATATTTAAGATTGGCCCATATAAGTGCATTTAGATTTGAAAATAAGATGGTCTTTATTATTTTCTCAAAGTCTTTATCTTGTGGCTGGAACAAAAGTATCCTCACATTTAACAATGCTGATTTATAGTATGACATAAGTGAGGAGTGATTATTACCTTCTAAATAGAATTACAATCTGACACTAAGCCAGTAAAATTCATGATCAGGATAAATTAAATATTTATGCTTTTATAAAAGTTTTAAACAATCATCAGTCCTCTTTTAAAGATTTTTCATTTTATAGAAAATACATCTTTAATAACTGAAACAGAAGTCTGGGGGAAGTTTTTAAAATACTGATAAATATATGTTTTCAAAATGGAGACTATGTTGTCAATTACACATACTATATATACATTTAGAATAAAAAACTTTTAATACAAAATTGTTATTTAGATATAACCAATGAAAAATATAATAGCTATCTTATATTTAAATAAAGCAAACTTATGTGAATATAATAGATTTATGTAAATGCTTCCTGGAATAAATCTCATGAGAAATTGTAGTGTTTATTTTTATTTGTTAAAAAAATATTTTCATATTCAGTAAATGTTAACAATTAAATGAGAACCCAACTTACATAAAAATTCATCATAAATAAAAAATTATGGACTGGTTCAATGAACCAGTAGATAAGTAGAGGATTTCTGTAAAATTATAATTAATTATTTTAATATTACGTTTTCGCTTTGCTTTTGTATTGTTGTCTATGTCACACACACAAAAAAAAAACCCATTCCGTGTCACAATGTGAAAAAAAAAACGTTTCACAATCAAATTAATTATTTTATTAATTCTATTAATAACTAGAAACGGGGGTCATTTCTTTGTGTAGGAAACAATACCTTTCAATTATTATTATTATTTTTTAATCTTCTCAGCAGACATTTAAATATTTGAAATTTAAGTCATAATTATCAGTAGCATTTTCCATAAACATGGTAAATAAAATGTGCAAAAAATACATACATGTAAGTTAATATAATAAATTATGGCATAAATTTAGAGAAAGACTTTAAAATACTTTCAGTTGTTGTAATTTTAAAAATAACTATATTAAAATGTAATAATTCCTAGCCTAATAAAGAAAGTAATACTCATTTATTGAAAGATGACAGCTGTGCATAAGAAGTTATAGAAAAATGCATTCATAAATAAATCTGTAAAATGTACATAATAAATACATAACAATAGTATTTGGAATATTAAGCAGACTTAACTCAAGTAAGAAAATCTGGTGGTCAAATTGCATCTTGGGAACAATTGGCATAGTTTTCTTTTCATTATCAACAACCATTTGTTTGAAATGTAAAAATGAGCCATTAATTATATATATATTACAAAAGATATAGAATTCTCAAACAGCTAATGTCTTGCATGGATTAGTGCAGAGATAGAAGTGGCAAACTTTCAAGATCAAGATCCAAGGAATGTGGTCTGGTTCAGGTACTTCCAGTGCTTGAACTTCTTATGAATTCCCCAGCAATAAACTATTCGATGATGATGATGATTATTATTATTATTAAGTCAATAAAATCCCCTTCCCCCAAAGTAAAAAAACAAAAAAAATTTTTCATCCTCTGTGAATAAAATCTATTATTATTATTATTATTATTATTAATATTTCAGTTTTTATTTATTTATTGTATTAACTATAAAAATATATATATGAATATTTATTTATTTAACAACATGACTATCTCATAAATTTCAATGTTTCAATCCAAGCTCAAAATCAAACTTCTGGAATATATTTTCAATTAACTTTTACATATGAAATTTCAAATAATATATAATTCTTTATTTATAAAATTACTGTTGAAATCAAAATATTAGCAATATCAATTATATCTCTTTAACAAAAAAAAAAATTATAGAAGACCACCAAAATAAACATCGAAATTCGAATACTATAGTACAAAAAAAAAAAATAATCATATAGAGAATTCAGGAATATAACAAATTTAAATATCTGATGTTATTCTTAGTAATAAGATTTTCAAGCTGAATTAGCAAATAGCAAATTAAATCTAAGTTTAAAAATTAATATCTAAATTTATTGAGTAATTGGTAAGATTACATATAAAATGAAATATTGTATAGTAATTGAGAACAAACAATAATTTTAAAAAGTTAATAAAAAGACTTACAGTTTAGAAAAAAAAAAACAGTACTTACACAAATAACTAGTCAATTCATTACATAATATTAAAAATAATATTACATTAAAATGTGTGTAAAAATATTGAGTTATATATAGCAATCAAAAAAAAAAAAAATAGGCAAAACAACATAATATTGGAGCAGAAATAAAAATGTAAAAAAAAAAAAGTATGATCTTTTGTTAGACTTTAATTCACATTATCTTGAGATCAGATATCATGCTTACTTCATGTAATGCTGAAATACTTTAATCTTATTGCAAATGAAAAAAAAAAAAAAAAATCATAAAAAAAAATAAATTGAAGTGAATGTTTAATTTATTATATTTAAAAAGTGGAAAATAATTTTTTTTTTTTGTCATTATGATGATAAATATAGATATACACCTGGGTCTCATTTTATGCGGTAGATAGGTTCCACAGAAAACCCACATTAAAAAAAATCGCACAAAAATAGACTTAACTTACATTGAAAAATGGGGGATAGGGTCTGAAATTTTCAGAATTTGCATAAAAGCAAAGCAACAAAGAAAAATTACTTTAAAATTCGCATTAAAAAAATAAGCAAATAAAGTATGACTAATAAAAAATTTCAAATATTTGAAAAAAATTAATACAAGACAAACTTTTTTTATTAACTACAATATTTAATTTTACATTTTCATACATATTGTAATCATTATCGCTAGCGTTCGTTTGTAAACTGGAAAGAAATCAGATTCGATGTGAAGTATTGTAGCTTCTCCATAAACGAAATCAACAATCTCTCAGCAATTATGCCCAGAGAAACCTGTTAGCCACTTTATTTTTATTCATGATGTGATGTACAACTAGCTTCACTTTTAGTCTTATTCTGTGTTAATGGTTTTATTAAAAAAGTGAGAATCAAAACCAAAATATACATTATCATTAGAAAGATTATTTTCAGTTTATAAAATCTTCGTTTTTTATTTTAAAAATCTAAAAGATTATTTATTTATGTTATATATAACAAAATATACGTTTTAAAAGTTTAATTTGTTTGAATATTTATTGCGATATTTTTATATGTAAGTATAAATCTATTATAGTATTTACTCATTAGTATAAATAGGTTATTTATATAGAAGCTAAGATTCTAAATAACAGCTTCAGGCCATATTCACGTTAGCTGCTAATATAATGTTATATTTTTGAAGAAAAAAAAAAGTATTTCAAGTGAAAATAAGTTATTAATAATTTGAATTTCTTGATATCTAATAAATATAGTGAAATATGAAAGATATTAAGAAGAAACATGAATCACATAACTTCAAAATCGCATTAAAATAATCCGCATAAAACGAGACCCAGGTGTATTTTAGACATTATTGCAAATATATCCCTATCATGCCATAACTTAAAGATTTTTCTTTTTCAAACAGCCAGCCCACAAACAATTCAGTTAACTATTCAATTATCAACAATAAATAGTGTCTAGATATTCTTGCTTAAAAATAAAACAAGGATGAAGAATCATTATAACCACCATCATTGATGATTTTGGCAAGCTCAGTGCATAAAATCTCCTTTACTGATCCTCTGTGGACTGGAGAGGTCTGTGCTCTGCAGAGGGTTATGCAATGTCTATTTTACTTTTTTTCCATCCATCCATCTATTCACCATCCATCCCTCTCCCTCTCTCTGTCTATCCGTTCGTCCGTCCATCCATCCACCTACCTACCCACCCACCCACCTACCTACCTACCTATCTATCTATCTTATCAGATATCAGACTCATAACTAACCCAGTAACCATCCAATATTGATCAATAAATAGATATCTAACAATTCTTAGTTTAAGGATAAAGGTTTCAAATTTATGTGGGTTAATAAGCCCATAGTTTATTTTTAATTATATATATATAGCAGATGGGCTAACAGTTACTTTTACTATTATTTTAATACTTTATTAACATGGTTATATTTTATGAAATATTTTATTAACAATAATTAAACATTTCAAAAACAAAATAAAAAATAATATTATAGTAAAGTAACTAAATTAAGGGGGAGGGGATACAGTAAAATAAATTTTATTTTCTCAATATACAAAGATAATGAAAAATGTTCACTTGACACAAATCCAGTAATCATGTCCTATCTTATTTCACAATGAATTCAGTAGAGGATGTTTTAATGTTCTGATTCATATAAATAAATAATCACCTTCAAAAAGTGCATAAATAATTATTACCTTTTCTTTAAGAAAAAAAATGATTGAGGAAAAATAGGCTGCTCTCTAGTGGCATAAATGAAGTGTTTCACAAATTCTTGTTTAAGTAAATTTTTTTCAAGATGCATGTTTACCATTATACATAGTGCAGAATATGAAAATACTTTTTTACCAAACAAAAATAAACACTATATACCACAAGAATTATTCACACAGCATGGTATAAGTAATAACTAAGAGCTATATAGATTTATACATTTTTTTTTTTTTTAAATTATATGTATATACCAGCAATTACTTATAGTGGAAAATAAAAATGTATATTTGTGCCATTAATCATCAAATTTGATCAGATTCTTGGAATTATATGTCAAAAGTTTGTGATTATATAAGACTGAAATAACACCTTATATACATAATCAGATTTAGAATTGATGCAAGATAATACAATAATAAATTACATATCAGTAGAATATATTAGCCCACATATAATATTATATTAAAATATTAAACAATGAATAAGGACAATGTATAATTATTGAATTCACTATTTCTTCTATGATAAAAAAAATGCAAGATAGCAATTAAAATAAATAATTTTATAAATATGTAAATAATTTGTATTATACACTGTCCAATTAAAATTTAAACTTGACATTTTTAAAAAAAATAAAATTTAACACTATACAAAACCATCAAAATACCATGTAACTTCAGCTTACACAATACTTTTAAATAATGAATCCATTTTTTCCTGCTTCAATTCTGTTACCTAGTGAAAGCTTAAATAACTGATGAATGTTAACATTTAATGATTATTTAAGCTCACACTAGATGACAAAATTAGAGTAGATCTTATGTCATATAATATATATATAAACCAACTGACCTTCTTCTAAAAGACTTGGCCTTCGGCCTTCCATATGAACAGGAAGGGAGGAGGACAAGCTGGCACTTTCAGCAGTTTGAAGCATATCACATGATGAGGAATTCTCTGAATACTTTAAAAATGTAAAATCTGACTTAGATCTTACATGTTGAGCACCTGTTTTACGAACTGTACATGTCTGTTTCTGAAAATTATCTCCATCAGATTCATGAATAATCTCATTATTTGGCACATAAATTACATTTCTGTCAAGACTAGTTTGATCTGATAAGTGTTGATTGTATAAATCACAGTTAGAATCCTGAGAATAAGATTCAAAAGTTTTCTTAATATCACTAGATGCAGAATAATCTATTTCATTATTTAAAAATGCATTGTTTATCACAGGATGTTCTTCATTTATTTGTAAAGAGTTCTTTTGACTCATTTCTTTAGAAATAGTTCTTAAATTATCTAAAGGTTCAAGGCACAAAGGATCTTCGCCGTACTCAATGGTATCTTCTTGATAAGTATTGTGGAAACTTTGATTCTTATCTAAAAATAATAATAATAATAAAATTACTCATAAAATGATTAATAAAATAAATCACTAAAAAGACATAAAGTAAATAACATGAATATGAGCTTTCTGCTATAAAATGATTTCTAATCTTGACTGAATAAAACTTTAATTTACTTTCTTTTTCGAGTTTCTATAAAGTACTGTTTAGTAAATGATTATTCAGCTTTTCTTAGAGAGAATATAAAGCAAAAAATGAAATTTTTTATTAGATTAGTGAGACGGAGAGAGCTTGTCCTGCAACAACATATTTAAAAAAAGTTTTTTTTTTTATGTTTATATGAAGAATGGTCACAAATAGGTTAACACCTTTTTAAACTAATTTTTTAAATAAAAAATTGTCTCACTATGCAAAATTTTCTATATCAGAAATTCCATTAACAAGTGAATCATTTATTTTGGTCTAATTGAATGATATCCAAGATTATTAGATCTTATCTCTACGGGTAATAGTGAAAAGCAAAGTATTTTGATAAGATTGATATTATGAAACTGTTCTCTGTTGCCCACTTTTATAAATCAATAATAATATGAACCTTTGACAGAAAGTTTATATCATTTATACTTTGACAACTAAAACACATATAAAAGGATGGAATTAATTAGAATATTCTAGTAAATAATGTACAATAATCATACTGCATTATAACTACAATTCTCCCCCCCCCCCCAAACTCTAACTACAACATTTGATTCTAAGAATTGTTCTGTAAAATTGGCAGATAATATTGAACTATATACAATCCTTGTTTTTTACTTCACCTTTGAGTAGTAAGTTTTAAATTGCGCTTTAAGCAAAAAAGTGAAGCTTATTATTATGAAAGAAAACTTTGCATAAATTACCACTAAACTTCACTTAAAGTAGGCTATGAATATGGAGACTTAAGTTCTCTGAAAGCGTTCAGCCATATAATTCTTTTCTAATAATAATAAGCTTCACTTTTTTGGTAAAGCCTAATTTAAAACTGAATTATATACAATGGATTTTCTTTCCACCATTTCTTAAAGCACCAAAGAACATAAAGAATACTTATAGAAAAACAAAACAATAAAATAAAATCCTATTTCAAAGTATAAATTATTTCAATTTTATAATTTTATTCATTGAAATACATGTAAAATACAACTCAGCTTTTATAATTTAAAATATTCTACACTTATTATTTGCAAAAAATAATGATATTAATTTATGAAGATGGGGCTAAATGTAACTATACATTATTTCTTATCAGATAAATTGATTTTATTTCATTAAAGTCTCCGAGATAAAATTAAACATTTTTACATTCAATTTAAGTAAGGTTTTTTTTGCAATTAATTCATTCCCAGGGGATTTAAAACGTTAAATTGATTTGCATGGATCTTTATATTTGGAAAGTACTTGTAAATGTTAGTGATAATATTGCACCAAAATATATCTAATTTTGATGCAAATCCTTTAGAGTATTCAAAAAGTTCTAGTATTGTTTGGCTCTTCTTCAAATGTAAGTTTAAGTCATTCAGGTGTTGAGTTATATCAGTCAGAAACATCAATTTGCATAACCAGTCTTCATCATCTTGATTTCTTCCAGATATGATACAAATCTGTTCAAAGTATTATCTGAACTAATCCAATGGATAGTTCTGTATAGCAGGAGGTCCATATACGCATTATTCATTTCTAGAAAAAGGGATAATTGCCTGTGTGTCAATGAAAAATGAGAAACCATGAAATTATCTTAACAACAGTGTCAATTACAGTATTCAAATCACTGTGATGAGATTTTCACAATTAAACTTTTCTGAAGTATAATGAAATAGAAACTCAATATTTGATATCTAATATGACTTTCAAGAAGTTTAATAAATTCCTTTTATTTCTGCTTATTGCACGGCTGGCATCAGTAATAACACTAAATATTTTATGTTAATTTTCTGATTTTCAAAATAATTGAAAAATGTAATGAAAAATATCATGTTTCTCCATTACATCAGTAAGAGGAATCAAGCAATACAATTCGTTATAAATACAATCATTCCCACAATATCGTGCAATTACTGCTAGGTGGCCATATCATTTACACCAGTGCTTTCATCAACAACTATATCTGAATATAACAACTTGTTGTAAACCAATTTTCTGTTTTGTTGTTGCATCTTCAGCCATGTCAATTATTCATCTTTGAATTAATCTCGCAGAAGTTGGTATTTCTCAAATTAGATCACTGACTCCATCCGTGAAGGGGTTGACTTTCAAAGTCAACCAATTATACAACTATATGTTCAGTGGAATTATTTATGGTACCAATTTATTTGACTAAAATAAGTAGTTTGTTTTTTAAAGGCAGAAACAGCCTTTTTTATAGCTTCACTTTTCACATCAGTTTTTAAACATGGACAGATGTTTAGTTTTCATTTTCTCATTCAAAGAAAGCTACTCCAACCTTTTTGTAGTCTTAACAAAATTACTGTCACCATTAAGATAACCTCCAAAGTCATTCTAAATGAAACTTTTAAATTTTTTAACTGATGCAAATAAATAAATAACACATTTAAAGTTTTCACTGACATTACAAGAACATGACTGAATAAGCATGCAAACTTTAAAGAGTGCTGATGTATGTGTATGTAAATTTCCAATTAATTTAAGAAATTTCTAATTCAAAATTTTTTTAATGCAATATGTATATATTTAAATTGTGGAGTTTGCGATAATGAATACCATGGCCATCACACAATTGCCAAAAAAAGTCACTGCACCCAAAAGAAGGAAATACAGTGGCATACAATCATGTTTTACAGCAAATCCAAAAATGGAGAGACCTTATTTCCAAATTTATCAGCAGTCAGAAAGACCTAACTACTTTTGTTTGGCCACACAATCAAATACGAATCCAAATATATTGAAGTATAAGAACAAGTTCCGGTAATTATCACAAAAAAATTAGTATAGTTAAATAGATATTATTTTAGACAGATTATTGTATTCATTGCCATAAGCTATTGCAGAGAGCATTCAATACATAGAAATGATGATAATTAAGAATCTCATCAAGTTGGAAAATAAAGTGAAGATTGGAAAAAACAAACTTAAACTCTCATGATCTTCTCCAATAATTCTCATAACCAGCAAGATATTGCAAAACTTGGGAAAGTGATGCAGATGTACATAATAAGAGAAATACACCACACTTTATTCAGTCATAGATCTATCTAGACACCAGAAATCATTGAGATTAATCCAAAAAAATGATGGTGGTCACAGAAATGATTTAACTATATTTGCAAATGCTACACTATTTTTCTATCTTTTCCATCAGTATCTCTTAGCCAACCTAACTTTCTTATCTCTCACAATCTAGTAGTATATATGGAATCTTATGAATTAATGCCTATTAAGTGTCTTTTAGGAATTGTCTGTGATACTGAATAATTAATTATTCAACCAGTTAAACAATGAGTGTTTATAAATATCCTTAGACACTAACAACCCCCCCCCCCCATTATACCACATATCTCTGACTGCATTACATATTATAATTATCTCACAAGCCAACATGTTCTCTGCATC
The DNA here is from genome assembly GCA_028023455.1 of Epiperipatus broadwayi. Lineage (NCBI taxonomy): Eukaryota > Metazoa > Onychophora > Udeonychophora > Euonychophora > Peripatidae > Epiperipatus > Epiperipatus broadwayi. Next base: position 8,458,692 of record JAQFVV010000003.1, read on the forward strand.
TATTTAGCTTTGTCTTCTTTGCTTATTTGTTTCATTTCATTTGGATAGAAATAATTTCATATTTCTTCTTGGTTAGAGATGTACTTTATAGAAAATGTTTAATAAATTAAGGTCCAAAGGTATAATAAAAATCTTAAATGATTAAAAAGTTAAATTTATAGTAAAGCAAGTAATGATAATAGTCATATTTCTCTGATCTAGGTATCATAAATAATTTTAAACAAATTTAAGACTGAGTTCAGAATCTTAGGATTCCAAAGTGTTATATAAAAAGATTGCAATCTTACTCCTTTTTTCTTAAAGTAAAGCATATAAATACATTGAATAAATATATATATATATATACACATAATAAAGCTAGGTATACAGAAGATTTACTATAGAATGACAAATCTGAATATTTTGTTCTTAGCATATAAATAAAACAATTGTAAATTAGCCAGATGAAAACAGAAGTGAGACTTAAAATAAAAATATGTAAAATAAAGATATTTAATTAATTAATATAAGAATACTATATTTGAAAATTAATAAATATCACCTTATAAGATTACAAATTACCATGTATATGCCAGACAGAAAAAAACAACAACCCCCAGTTACTTTGATCGTAGCAACATTTCTTGCAGTAAAGATAATGAACTAGAGGTGATAAAATAAATACTATCTACCAGATTATCATAAAGATTTCTTAGCATGCAAAAGTGTGATGTATATTTGATATACATATTAAAGTCATATTTCCCTAAAGATCTAATAATTTTAATAACTTAGTAAATAAATGATGGCTATTAAATACATAGCTCAGAAACATATAATCACATTTATGAAGTAATAAACTCCAAACGCTCATACCATAAAAATAATTTATACTCAGATTTCCTCAATTCATTTATCAAACTTGCAAATAATGTCCTTTCTCATTTCAATGCTAATCCATCGTCAGACAAAAAATGATTCTAGATAGTTTGATATATAAACTATTCTTATAGTATGTACATTTGGAGTTTATAAATTCATAATACCATTCTCTAGAGTATAATTATACATTTATGAAGCATAACTGATTAGACTAATGCTATTTAAATTCTTCACAGAGAATATCTAAAATTATGTATATATATATATTGAATGTTTATGTAGAATATGGAGATGTTGACTCTAGAAACGTCCGGATTTACGAGAACGGGAAAAAAGAGAACGGAGAGACCAAGATGGCGTAACGTATAGCCACAAGTGGAACCAAATGTTTTATTTTTCATTTGCTGTGAGTAATAGAACTTTTCTTTGAAGAGACTTTAATTATATGTATACTTTTGATTTTGTTACTGTTTTTCTTTCCGCACATTTTGTTATCTTAAGCATAGACATTTTTTTTTGTATAATAACACATAACGTGTAACTAATAAACTAGCTTTGGGAAAGTAAAACTGTCTCCGACTCTTAAGTTGATAAATTGTGATTTCGGCTGAGATCGTTAACTTCCCAAAAACACTACAGATGGCGCAGTCGTGAACAGGATGTTAAATCGGAGATTGTTTTTTTGTGCGTAATTTTGAAAAAAGTGAATACATCAGAATAGAGATAAAAATGTCAGTACCGTCACACGTATTAAGAGAATTTGAAATAGGAAACCCGGCAGGATGGACCCTCTACGTCAAACAAATAGAAAGATATATGAGATTAAATAAAGTCGAGGATGACGAAACGAAAATCTCGACATTGTTGTATTTTGCCGGAATAGACGTAGTTCAGATTGCTAAACAGTTGGCCGAGAACAAAACTCCGGAGCAAATACCGTATAAGCTATTAGTTGAAAAACTCACAAATTATTTTCAACCTGCAATTACAAAAAGAGTCGCTCGTTTGAGATTCAGAATGAGAAAACAAAACACACATGAAAGTTATTCGGAATATAACCTAGGATTGCGGACATTAGCACGAGACTGTGCATTCTCGGACATAGATGACATGCTCCTAGATCAGTTCCTATACGGCATGACGGACCACAATCTGAGAAAACAACTACTCAGTGAAACAGAGATTGATTATAACGCAGCAATTGCGAAATGTGTGGCTCACGAGACACTAGTGACTAATGCAAAGGAATTTCGAGAGGGAATCCAAGAAAAAAATTATACAACAGATGTACATAAACTAGAACCAATGGAAACACAACCACAGACGTCGAGAGAGTCTTTTAGCTGTTATTGTTGTGGTATGAAAGGACACGTGAAAAGGACATGTAAGAATAGAACTTTGAAATGCCGAACATGTGGCATTAAGGGCCATATGGCGATCGTTTGCAGAAACAGGGATGGAAACCAATACAGAAGTGATAAGAGAATGGAAGTGACAAGGAGGGCAGAAATAAAGAAATGTGAGACAAACCTGAGCAAACAAATAGTGCTGGATGTCAGAATAATAAATGTAAAAGTAACAATGGAGATAGACAGTGGGACAGGGCTATCCATTCTGTCAATAAAGGATTGGGAAAAAATTAACACCATATCCAAGTCGAACCTAAAGTTGGATAAGACTAATGTTATCGCCACTGATGTAAATGAAAACAATGTCCAAATTTGTGGAAAAATTTCGGTCCCAGTGAAATTAAATAACAAAAGCAAAATTTTGCCCTTGTACATAGTTAAAAAGAACATAAAACCCTTACTGGGCCGAAACTGGTTCCACCCACTGGGCATATCCATACAAGTGATTAAAACTATAAAGTTAGAAAACATAGTGCGACAGAAATTCCCAAGGATATTTGAGGAAAAAATAGGAATACTGAAAATAGACCCAGTAGACAAAGAACTTACCGATGAAGCCCAACGGGTAGCAAGCAAACCCCGGAAGGTTCAATTTGCACTAAGAGCAAAGGTCGAAGAAAGTCTGTCAGCCCTGGTAAAGGAAGGAGTGTTGTCGCCAGTGGAAAGTTCACATTGGGCCACTCCAATTGTGATAGTCACAAAGCCAGACAGAAATTTGTGGATTTGTGGGGACTACAGGTTCACTGTAAATCAATATCTAAAAAAAAGTGTGTATCCAGTCCCGAATGTCACAGAAATAGTGGCATCACTCCAGGAAGCTGCAATTTTCGCTAAGATAGATTTGAGGTCAGCTTTTCATCAAATCCCAGTCACAGAGAGGTCAGCAAAAATACTAACTCTCTGTACTCATGTCGGTCTTTTCCAGTGCAATAAGCTACCATATGGAATCACGACAGCCCCCAATATATTCCAAGCTAAAATAGATCAAATGACGCAGAATATGGAGGGAGTGATCCCCTACCTGGATGACCTACTGATTTATGCTAAATCAGAAACCGAACTGAAGGAACACGTGCTTGCCATATGCAACAGATTGGAAAAAGTGGGAATCAGGATAAATACCAGTAAGAGCATTTGGTCCACGAGAGAAATAAAGTTCCTGGGACATATTATTGATCAAAATAGAAAACGTCCTAATCCCGAGAAGGTCGCCGCGATAAAAAATGCTCCAGTACCAAGAAATGAAAGACTTACAAGCATTTCTGGGAATGCTAACCTTCTACGAAACCTTTTTGAAGGGAAAGGCACATCAGCTAAAACCCCTTTATGCCTTATTACGCAAGGGTCAGCGCTGGAAGTGGAAGGCTGAACACCAAACTGTTTTCCAGGCAACTAAGGATTTATTGTCATCTGAAAGTCTGTTAATGCATTACCAAGGTAATCAAGAAGTTATAGTAACCGCGGACGCTTCGGAATATGGGGTTGGAGCCGTCATATCACACTTGATAAATGGACAAGAACATCCGATAGCCTATGCCTTCCGTACCCTGTCACTGCGGAAACTAACTATAGCCAGCTGGACAAAGAATCCTCGCTATCATTTTCGCGGTAAAGAAATTTCATCAGTACATCTATGGGCGAAATTTCACCTTATGCACCGATCATCGCCCACTATTAGGCATATTAGGCAAGACCAAAAAAACACCCGAATATAGCAGCCAGAGAATGCTAAGATGGATTAATATACTGGCAGCATACGATTATACACTAGTACACAAGCCGGGAAAGGACATACCTCATGCTGATGCCCTATCGCGTCTACCACTGAAGGCAGATAGACCACGTGAATTCGTGGAAGTGAATTTATTGGAAGTGGTGAAATTGGACAATACAGTAAATAGTGCAAAAATAGCGGAGTGGACAGCTAGTGATTCGGGATGTTGCCAAATGAGGACTTGGATAAAGGAAGGATGGCCAAGCCACCGTCCTGATTATCTTCATATAGCTATCTGGAATGCCCGTCAAACCCCCTCTACCTGTAATGGTTGTATCACCAGGACAGATCGTGTATTCGTACCGATGGAAGGTCATGCCCAGGTCTTAAGACCACTCCATACCGGACACCCGGGAATAGTGAGAATGAAAGCTTTGTCACGTTCATATGTGTGGTGGCCAGGAATTGACCAAGAGATCGAAGAGATGGTGGGACAGTGCCACAGTTGCCAACCGAGGCAAACCTGCCAAGAAAAATACTGAGCTCTTGGATAGAACCAAACAAACCCTGGGAACGGATCCACATTGATTATTCTGGGCCTATAGAGGGACAAATGGTTTTGGTGGTGGTGGACGCATACAGCAATTGGGTGGAATACCGTTTGGTAAGGTCAGCAAACTCAACATGTACCGAAAGAGCTCTCCAAGAGATGTTTACCACGCATGGATACCCTGAGATATTGGTATCGGATAATGGAACAAGCTTTACCTCCACCAGTTTTGAAAACTTCCTGACAGAAAGAGGGATATGTCACATTTTTGCACCGACATACCACCCTGCATCAAATGGTTTGGCAGAGAAGGCAGTCCAGTGTTTAAAAAAGGACCTGAAGAAAACAAGGAAGACCAGGATGGAGGAGGCATTGCTGGAAATCATGTTCTTCCAACATTTTTTGCCAAGGTCTAAAGATAGTAAATCACCGGCTGAACTGTTATTCAACAGAACGTGTTGCACACACATGTCAACCATTTTACCCCAAAAGGAAAGAACTAAGAGAGAACTGGAAGATGATTCCCATAAACATATGAAAAGGTTCAAAAGAAATGATCCAGTCTGGGTGCGTGATATACTAAGGAAGAGATGGCTACCCGGAACCATCATAAGTACAAAATCAAGGACAAGTTACCAAATAAGACTAGAGAATGGTCCATCTGTCCATAAACCCATAGACCACTTAAGGAGAAGATTTCCGTGTGCTCGAACGGATATCCCAGAAACCGTTGGAAATGCCAGTCAATGGGACATCTTACCTAAAGAAGATAAGGAAGTATTGCCACAAATAACACAGGAAGAGTTTTGCCAAAATGAACCAGACCAGATGGATAGGGTACTGGAAGTTACGGACCCGATACATGACACTAACAGTGGGCCAACCCAACAAGATGAAGGAAAACCTGCACCAAGAGTTCACCATGAGTGTAGGCTGCCAGAAAGATTGAAGGACTATGTTCTAGAGTGAGGGGAGGTGTAGAATACGGAGACGTTGACTCTAGAAACGTCCGGTTTTACGAGAATGGGAAAAAAGAGAACGGAGAGACCAAGATGGCGTAACGTATAGCCACACGTGGAACCAAATGTCTTATTTTTCATTTGCCGTGAGTAATAGAACTTTTCTTTGAAGAGACTTTAATTATATGTATACTTTTGATTTTGTTACTGTTTTTCTTTCCGCACATTTTGTTATCTTAAGCATAGACATTTTTTTTTGTATAATAACACATAACGTGTAACTAATAAACTAGCTTTGGGAAAGTAAAACTGTCTCGACTCTTAAGTTGATAAATTGTGATTTCGGCTGAGATCGTTAACTTCCCGAAAACACTACAGTTTAATATTAAAATGACTTTTGAATTTACATTTCACAATGCTAAAAATCAGCTACAATGAAATTCCTAAATAACTACAAATTATCTTTCACAAACATTTAGGAAACGAACATAAAAATAAAATTAAAAAAAAACAATAATTAAAAAATATTTAAGTTATTAAAAATAATAATACATTACATAGTTGTTGATGTAATAATTTATACAACTTTTATTTCTAAATGAAAAATTAAAGTATTTTAATTAAAGCAGTCATTTATTTAGATATAGCCTTTTTTCAGATATTTTGTTTTAAAAACATTAAATAATTTCAATTTTTTAAATTGATTTGTGAAAGATTATAATAAACACCATTCTCTTTTTTTTTTTTTTTACAATAAAATACTTAATTCTTATTAATAGACTTGTTAGAATTAAGAACTAATTAGATATCTATTCATTATCATTTTTAAGCAATTATTGATAAATTTTCATTATTTTATTTTTACCTTGCAATTCAGGTTTTGAGACAATGTCTATAATACTGAGACGATTTGGCCTAGGAGTAGCAGATTTTATACTTGTGGGAAATGAATATCTACGAGTATGGCTGATTTTATAAAGAGGGTTTAACATCTACAAAAAAAAAAAAAAAATCAATATTTAAAAATATCTAGGAAAGAGTATAAGAGATTTGTTGGTTTTTAGAATTAAAATCAACAATATTTTCTACCGTCCTAAAACTTCTCTTAAGAAAATCGAATTTATATAAGCATTTTACAAACTATTTTTTTTCTCTTTCAAAATTAATTTTAATGTTTATAAACACACACACACACACACACCTGTACAATTTATTTTTCTTTACAAACAAGTATCTATTAATAATTCTTATTAAACTATCTCTTAAAATCTTATATTATTTTTTTCAGATACATAAATAACTTATTAAACTATCTCTTAAAATTTTATATTATTTTTTTCAGATACATAAATAAAGTTATAAAAATGGGATGCCAAAATTGTAATGGGATACTACACACATACGCGCGCGTGTGTGTATATATATTCTATTTTGATATATTTAAAGCATCCACTATACCATCCATTTTTGAAAGACATGAAGTGAGACATTTGAAAAAACAAATACTATGAAAGACTTGTTATGTAATGATTAAATATCCACCTGTCATACCCATAATCTCAAATTCAAATCCAAGCCAAGTAAAACTTGGAAATTTTTTTCAGATCCCAAAGTGGCTGTAGATTTTTCAGAAAGGTGTATCATAGGTAATTTAATTAGAGATCCAATATTGATCAGTAAGTGGAAAATCTAATAATTTTTAATAAAAGGACAAAAGATCACTAAATCTCTTATCACCAATAAATGGCAAGAATGACAGACAATATCTTTTTGTTCATTATTTCTCTTTAGAGAAGGACTATGGAGAGGCCTTTATTCTGCTATAGCTATTTAAAAACTATTTTATCCTTATACCTATATATTCTAATACAAATATACAATAATATTAAAAATATATTATGACTAACAATTATGCAGAATTCACAATAGAAAATTAAGTATTCAAAAGTTAAGATCATTATACAAAAATGCAATAAAACAGATGACAAAAAATAAATAAAAATCAAGATAAAACTGAATTCATTGTTTTTGATCGTTAATATAAAAAATATATCAGAAAACAGCATCAATATTTAGCAGATATTGCTATTATCAATAGGAAAGTTTATAAATTATAACATACTCTATGCATTCGAAACATTTTTTTTAAAGAAATAGATGAATTTGGTTATATTTATAATAAAAAAAACACAATAAAAACAAGACCACTGAAGAACTCTTTCTGAGCCCTAGTGATATATAAAAATGACCAACATAATTTTGTTTTGTTTTTTAAAAAATTGTTCTACATTTTTAATATTTTTAATACTCATAATATTACTTTCAAAATCAATGAGTCCTTTTTTTTAGTGGACTAAAGAAACATTTGACTCCTTTGACTCATGGTACTTTACCCCACAATATTTTTTTAAAATTGTGTGACCTTATTATTTATAATATTTCGATAATTTGTAGATAATGTTCAATAACAATTAAATTTAAAAATCAGTCAAAACAACAGCAACAACTGAAGATGATCAACAAGTTTGACTAAATTATTGCATGACTAAATAAAACTGTTAAAATAATAATTGGGATTTAATAAAAAAATATTTTGTCCATATACATATGTAATTCAACTATTGCTTTTTTTTACTCTTTAAAACAGAAAGTGTTGTTTTTTCATTTATTTTATTATTTTACTCTTTAGTTATTATTTAATTACCTATTTAAGAATTAACTAATAATACAAATTTTACTTTTATTTCTTACTTTAAAATTTTAACATTTATATATTTTGATGTTTATTAACATTTATATATGATAAAATAATTAGATGATTTTACAAATATCTTGAAATTACTTAAAAACAGATCAAAAACATATTATTAAAACATCCATCCTTTGTATCTTGGTTTTATGATTCATGAGCAGATAGTAGTAATTAGTAATGGCAAATTTGGGATATAAGAATCTCAAGTTTACATTAAAAATGAGAGTAGTTCATAGAAACTCAATGTTTATTAGCACTTATATTTTACAATCTTTATATCAATAGTTAATATCACACCTGATGAATGCCAAAGCTAAGCTTACATCAGAATGCTACACTTCTCCCCTGAAATGCAATGGTATTTAAACATTCAGTTTTTAAAGGTCCAAATAAAGTGACAATCCAAACATGAATACAGTTTATAATGAACTTTCCATTCCTAAGATTAAAAACCAATAACTTTCTACCTAATTATGTTAAAAATGTTGTATTGTTTTTACTTTATCATATGATGCAGTTATTCTAAAAAAGTAGATCAATATAACTTGTTTCCACGATTAAAGTTATGAACAAAAGCAAAACTCTCCATACAGTAGTTTTGCTTTTGTTTACAACAATTATGTGCTAGTATGAGATGGTGATCATGTGATTAAAGTTATGCCTAGAAAGATGTAAAAAGCTCATTGTGGTATGCGCATCTTTTCTTTGGTATCATTTTCATGATTGATTGCACATAATAAAAATATATTTCTAAAAAATTGTTTAAGAGTTTTGCAGCATGCATATATAAAAATTTAAACATTTTTTAAAAGAAATATTTTAAATATATTGTATAATCTGTCATGAAAACAATGCAAGGAGAAATAGTGAGCTTCTTACATCGTTCAGAATATGATCTGAGTAATGGAAACAGGTTATAATGGTTTCCTTTCTCAGAACAACATCATATGGTGAAACAGAATAGTATAACATTCTTAATATAGTTATATACAAAGTCATTGCTTTTCTGATCTTATCAAGGTTATTAAAAGTGAGACTTAATCTCCAAACTTGCATAATGGAATATTAGTTTAAAATTAATATCTTTTTTTCATGTGGGTGATATATTGAATTCATTTTGAATTTCCCAAATGTTGGCAAGGACAAACTTATAAACATCAAAAGCTTAAAAAATAGGTGAATACATTCTTATTCTTGATCCTTTATTAACAGTGATATTTATTCATAGCTTGAGGGAAGAATGATAACACATCATCATATACATATATATAATAAATTATGTGATTAAGGGAATTATATTTTATAATATTATAAATATGAGGGAATACCCAAAAATAATCAGAATCGTTATCTGATTTGCGTGCCTGTTGTAATATTTGCTTCTGCTGTTACATACTTTTTCCAGGAACCCTTCTACATCAATCTACCAAATGACATCACCATGTAAAACTGGTGCTATGTAGTAAATTTTTTTGTAAAGTGTGTTTCGCATACTTGCCAATTTTTATAATGACTGAAAAGTTCTAACAATGTGAAATTCTGTTTTTGTTTAAAGAAAACCGCAGGAAAAACAGTTCTAATGCTTGAAACAGACAACATATATGCAAGCTGATAATTATAAAAACATAAGTTTATAAGGGGCTTCATTAAAATATTAAATTCACTACATCCCTAAAAAGCATGACAAGTATAGTCCAAAGTCAGAACAACATCTGATGCAAATGGTATTTTTCTCTCAAATTTAGTTTGTAATAATCAGTCATTTTGTATGCACGTTCTGAAACATTTAGGTAAAATGTAAACATCCCATTTTGTGGCAAAGAGAAGAATGCAAGCTTTATCCCGACAAAGTGATAAAGCCTCGAGTGTGAAATACTTTTTAATTAAATTCAGCATGACCCAGCTTATCTGTCAATTATATTCACTTGATCTAGCTTCATGTGATTTTTTTTAATCTCTCAAAAAAAAAAATATCTCAATTTTTTTTTTTGCAGACTTAGAAGTGTTGGAAAAAACTACCACAGGCATGAAAAGACATCACTTTGTAAATGTTTCCGGACTACTTTGAAAAATGAAAAATATGTTTAGACTGGTATATTGCATCAAATGGATTGTAATTTGAAAAAGATTAAATTTATAACATGTAAAAATAAATAACAATTTTTTTATTATAAAATTCCAGTTACTTTTGGGTATTTCCTTATAAAGGCACTTAAGTGCTCTCTATTATCCCATTATTTAACTAAGATATAAGATGTTATATAATAGCCAAATTCTGAATAAACATTTAATACAAATAATTGTTTTATCTTTCTCATTTTTGAAATAAAGCAAGTAAGATTTACTTAATTTAAATAACATTCAAGATTATTTTGGGGTTCGGGTCAGTTACTGAAAGGAATTCTTCTTAAATTATTCCTGTAAATCTTGTATGTCCATAGTTCACAAATCAGAATTTATCTATTTCTATAAGCATCTTATATCTTACATAAATAATGCGTTTTTATAGAATGTTTAAATGCATTCATTCATAAAATATAATAGTGTATATATAGGATGAATAAACCAAAAGGAACCCATTACATTAGCATTAAATTCCAATGTAACAATTTTTGTCTTTTACTACAAGATAACTCCAAGTAGAAGGAAATCATAATTTATAAATAGTTGAAATGTTTTGTAACTCAATGAGAAGAAATATCATTTTTTGGTCAGCTTAAAAAATCACAGTTAGTACCCAATTAGCTGGACCAATAGTGTCCAAAACTGAGTTACTGAATGTTAAAAGATCAGTAACTTCAAAGCTGATAAAAGCATCCATAAAAGATTTAAAAACAATACTTTTCAACAAAACAAGTGGTAAAAAGAAATGCTTATTTAGAAAAAACAAACAAACATTGTAAAACAATTTTCTTCTTCCTTTTATTATGTATTGATTTCTGTATTTACATATAACATTTCCAACTTTTTAACAATACTATTTTTTCTATCACAGTTGAAACTGTAAGAATAAAGTCGTGATAGAAAAAGTAGTATTGTTAAAGTGTATAAGAAAGTTGGAAATGGCATAATATGTAAACATTGTAAAAGTTGTAATCAAAAAATACAAATTCATAGAGAAATAAATTAATAAAGATGTGAACAATCTGCTGTAGATTTCAACAATAAGGATAAGGTACCTGTTCAAAGTCACTAGTTTGTCATGAAAATCGTCAATGAAAGAAATAGTTTAAAGATGAGGAAGACTTTCTATATGTAGAATAGAAATTTTAAATTATTTAATATTGGAAGATAATAAATATAAATTAAAAAAAATAACAAATGATAAAACTATGAGATAATTGTAGTGAAAGAGATGAAAAACAAAAAAATTAAAAATAAAATAGATATCTCATATACCATCCAGAAATTTGTAAATTTTATGAATAATGACTCTCTTTCATTATTCCGCTTTGAAGAAATTGTTGGGGAAGTCTTGCAATAAACTATTAAAGACTGATATATTTTATCTTTTACAGAAAATAAAAAGAATTTTTGAAAAATAAAATTGAAAAGAGAAGTGGAAAAAAAGAGAACCTAGTTAAACAGAAATAATATATATATATGTTATATAATGAGCTTGCCAGTAGCTCTTATCAAGCTTTTAAGAAAATCCCTATCCTCAGACCAGTTTCTAGCTCTGGCTATCATCAATGAGGTGCTAGGATACTTCAGCATTATATTTAAAATATTAATCAAGCCCAGCAATTTATCTAATGTTTAACTATTAAGGAGAAAATCTGAAATTTTCAGACATCCATATATCTACAAATCCAGCTATCTAACTTAAATACCCATATGGGATTGAACCAAGTTCAGATACACCATATATTAATAGCTTTAGCAATATAAAATCACCAAAGCCTTAAGAGCAAAAATAATTGTAAGGAAATCAAGTCATATATCATATGATCTAATTTTATAAGCTTATATTACAAATGTTATATAATGAGCTTGCCAATAGCTCTTAACAAGCTTTTCAGAACCTATTCTCAGACTATTTTCTAGCTCTGGCTGTCATCAGTGAGGTACTAGGATATTCAAGCATTAGATTTAAAATCCCAGGTCAAAAACAGTATTTTATCTAATTTTTAACTATTAGGTAGAAAATCTAAAATTTTCAGACATCCATATATCTTCAAATCCAGCCATCTTTTTTAAATAGCCATATGGATCTGAACCAAGTTCAGATACATCATATATTAAAGTTTTAACAATATAAAATTGCCAAGGGTTCAGTCCCATATGGCTATATAAGTTAGATAGCTGGATTTGAAGACATATGGATGTCTGAAAATTTCAGATTTTCTACTTAATAGTTAAACATTAGATAAAGTGCTGGGCTTGACCTATATTTTAAATCCAATGCTGGAATATCGTAGTGCCTTACAGATAACAGCCAGAACTAAAAACCGGTTTGAGAATGGGGATATTCTGAAAAGCTTGTTAAGAGCTATTGGCAAGCTTATTATATAACATTTGTAAGATTAAATTTTCATGCAACTATTTATAGCTAACTGAAATGCTTTCTATTCATAGCATAGAACTAAACTCTTATTGGCAAAAGAGTACATCTTTTACCTATGCTTCCTTCATATATATATATATATTGTAGTGATGAGTTATAACCTGATACACCATCTAATTATGTTAGGACACTGCCAATTGTAGCCACATAAACATATTTGCTTAACAATAAATTGCCAAGCAAATTATCATATTAATATTTTTCCTTTCCAACATATACCTTTACATAAACATCTTTTTATTTTTAAAGAAATAATAAAAACCATTAAAACACTAGGGAAAACAGATAGGTATATTAACATTGGAATAAAACAGGTGTTATGTATTACTAACTGGGGAGAACTATACCAAAAACTTGCACATAAACCTCAGAAAACACTGACTGAATTAAAATCTAATCACATAGCAACCAGTTGTAGAAACGAAATTTAAAATGTTCACAAAGTATTGTTTTAATCCCAATTATATATATATTATGTATGCTCAACAATGGAAAATGACAAGGTTGATATATTTAAAGAAACTACACATTATCTACAAAGTGTTATTAATTGTTATATTGTCTTCTGCATTCAAAGATAGAACTTTTTTTTTCTGCTTAAAAAAAAAATCGAATACAAAGATGGGTATATATGTTCGAATTTAAATATATATTATTCAAAATGATCAAAAGCTGAACTTTTAAAGCAACCATATGAATTGGATGGAATAATTTAAAAGAGAAGATTCAATTATTTGCTAATTAGGCAATTTTAGTTGAATTCACGTAATTACAATAATTAACTGTTTTGTTATATAGAAATACCACCACTAAACTCTTGAAAAGTAAATAAATCAATAGATATATAATATTATCTTTATACCATGGTTGCTTACTGAAAACATCATCAATAAAACCATGAAAGCTTAAAGATTTCACCTGTCCATTTAGAAGAAACCTGAAGAACATCTTTTGCATTGAATAAAATGCCTAACCAAATCCAAGACAGGGTAATTGGAGAAGATTACTGCTTTTTGATCCAGACAAGAAATTTCTATTCTTAGAGTGTAGTGGAGAAGATTACTGCTTTTTGATCCAGACAAGAAATTTCTATTCTTAGCGCCCATCTTCATTCATAGGAACTTATTTGGCAAATAAATAGTTTCCAGCAGACTCATCAAACTTTAATTAATATAATGGGATAAAAATTGTGATTTTTGTTTTATTATTTTTTTATTTTTTGTAATATTGTAAATTTTCTGTATATTTTAGTTTTTTGCAATTAGAAGCCAATGAGTTATAATTTTAGGAAAATTCATTATGAGAGTAAGGAGGGGGAAAATATTAGATTTAACTTTTTTTTTTATCATCTTCATTTGTATAAAAATAAAAAAATTACACAAGTTTTGACCTACCCATCCAACTAACTTTTGACAACTTAAAGGGAAATGAGAGGTAAGAGATTTTAATATTATCTCACAGTAAGCAACACACTAGATAATAATAAGAGTTTATATTATTTTATTTATTATTAATTAAGCTTACTTTTATATTGCTTTTATATAAATGATTTATAACCATTGATCTATCTGGACAACAAAGATTTTTTTTTTTATGTTTGTATATATATATTTTAAAATTAGCCAGATAGAATTGCGATCACGTATATATAATAATGTTACATATTCGTTGTTGTAAATAATTGGTCAAGTGCTTGAATTTCTACCCTTGGGTTGAGGGTAAGGACTTTATTTTTATTATATATCAATATGGGAGACATTCGTCCATGACAAAAACAAATTACATGTGTCAGATTGAATTATTATCCGTATTTTATATTTTTGTTAAATCAATAAATGTTTATATAATTCGTTATTTTAATCTGGTCCACCATCAGCTTTATAGCTCTCCATTATTTACATACCCGACATAAACATTATAATCTTAATTATTCTAATACATATCAATATTATCCTATTATTATAGAGGAAATACATATACATATTTAAGTCATTTATTATAACTTTTAATACATATATACTTGTACTGCACATACATATTTATTTTATATATATCTTATGGTTTTGGATATGCTTAATTGATTTTTGGTAATTAATTACCACCTATATAGAGGTGCAATAATTACTATTAGTGTGATTTCCTTCCCTGATAAGAGAGTTCAAGTAATTACTCCTTGAATTCGAATACTCTGGTATAACGTGGCTAGAAAGGGGTGAGAATTGGATGAACTGACTCAAATTGTATCTAGGTTAATGAAAGCTAGTCTATTGAAAGTAGATACAATCATAGGTTATGTATTTCATCATATAATCAATTGCATCCTATCCGAAGACCCAAAGTCCGACCATAGTAAGATGCACTCCCCTTATCTCCTGTGAAATCCACCAGCCCATTACAATATATATATAAGGAATTTTTTGAATCAAAAAAGAAACCACTTCTAAATATTCTAAATTGACTGACATTTTTAATTGACAAATCCAAGATTTCTCTCATTTTAAACTTTGTCAACTATGATTCAAATAATGAGAAAATAACTGAATAATTTTTTCTGGAGAGCAAGTGCATTGCTAATACATGCTTTTGCCACTAGATGCCTCTTATGGGGATCCTCTTACACCAGAAAAATACAAAGAGAAGTAGGAAGACATGCATTAGATGCAGAAGGGTGTATGGCAAAGGAGGCAATTCAAAGAGAAATGGGATGGTCAACTTTTTATATGAGAGATGCAAAAAGCAAAATGAAAATGTTCAATAGATTACAGTTTATTGATAAAATAGTATTTAATTGAGTTATGAATAAAGGGCAGGCAACAAGATGGGTGCAAAGGTAATGCATTATGCACAAGATTTAGACAAAGAATTTATGCCAGTATACTTATTCAAAAAGTGGGATGATTGTGTTAGGAGAATTGTTGAGTGTTTTAGTGTTAAAGAATGGGATAGAAGAATAAATGCATTAATAAAGAATAGGGAGTTGGAGAATTAGTATGGAGAGTAAAAAGAGTTTAAATATTTATAGAAGTAAACAAAATATTGGGTGCGAGTTAATTTGTGATAATAGCAAGGAAAGTAGTTTACTGTTTAAGGCTCGAACGGGATCTTTAGCAACAAGGGAATATACACATAAATGGAGAAATATGGGTGATTTAATCTGCAAGCTGTTTAAGGAAGGTATAGAAAATATTAGGCATCTTTTAATTAAATGTAAATGCCTGAAAGCAGAAAGGATACAAATAATGAAGTTGTGGAAGAATAAATATGAACAAGGTGATTATACAGAAAGTGGCTTATTGGTTTTTATGCTGGGTTTGTGAAAAGATAAAGGGGATTTTAGATCTAAAGGCCATGGAGTTGATAAAGATTATATTGTGGAAATGATGAAGCAGGGTAGAAAAGAATATGAGAAAACTTGGAGTGGGGAATGGAAAGAGGTTCAAAGTGGCTAACAGGTTTCTCTGGGCATAGTTGCTGAGAGATTCCTGACTCCGTATAAGGAGAAGTCACAATGCATCATATCACAAAACCAGTCAACTAACTATCATCATTGATAGAAGTCATGTTGCATCATTAAGTAGCATCTCTCTTATTTTTATCTTTTGTAATGGCTGAAAAGTTGAAACAATATGAAATTCTGTTTTCTATTAGGAAAACCAACAGGAAAAATAGCTATACTGCATGAAACAGTTTTAGATGCCCCAAGGGAAACACAAGTTTATGAGATGGAAGTGTCAAATTTATCATGTCCCAAAGAAATGTGTCGATTGAAGTCCAATGTCAAGATGATAATGATTGGGGGGTGGGGGTGTAAACGGCATTATTCACTGAGAATTCATTCATTGTGATTGGATGTTTTATCTACAAGTTCTGAAAAGTTTGTGTGATAAGATAAAATGAACAAGTCCCACTTTGTGACAAAATAGGGAGTGCAGGCTTCACTATGTCAATGCATCAGCACTCAAGGCCTTGAGTGTAGTACAATTTTTTAATTAAAAACAGCATGAGCTAGCTTATCTATGAGCCATATTCACCTGCTATTGCTCTGTATGAATTCTTTTTATTTCTCTGAAAAAAAAAAGATCTCAAAAGAAAAAAGTTTGTGGATTTAAGAATGGTGAAATAAAAACTATGGAATATTAAAAGGCATCATTTTGCAAAAGTATCACGACTACTTGAAAAGTGTAAAACTCATTTAGACTGGTACACTGCATTATATGGGCAGTACTTTGAAGATTAATTTATAACACTTAAAAATAAATACACAATTTTTTATTACAAATTTAGCTTTATTTTTGAGTACACCCTGTATGTATACATATATATTGTCAGGTATATAAGTTTATAATAGTTAAAAAACTTTTCATAAGTAACCTTATGTATATATAAAAATTACAAGAAAGTGTACTGTTAACATGATGGCATTCAAAAGGGGGAATCAGAGACTGCTGAAAAAAAAATGTATATAATAATCATAATTTATTAATAATTGGGAAATCTATTCTTCAGACCATCCAGAAAAAAAACCCCATATATATATGACTAAAAAATATAGATTAAAAATCAATCTAATTACTTACAATTAGTAAAAGGAATGTCTTATCTCTCAAGACCAAAATTCTTTTAATTAAAGGTGGCTGATGGGAATGTCAGTTCATAAGGGTAATTAAAAGAGAAATTTTAAAGAAAAAAATTATAAATTAATTTTTTTTTTTTTTTAATCATCAAATATTTTTTGTAAAGTACACATTTTATTCTGCTTTACAGCCAGAAATGTGTACTATATTTGAAACAAAGAAAAATTATCAGTTTAATTTATGATTTAAAAAATAAATTGAAAAAAAATGCATATTAAAATAACAAGAATGAAGGAAGAAAAAATGTGACAAGGTGCATGCAGGAGAAAGGCAAGAGGATATATATAAAGTGACTCTAGGACAAACAAAAAAAAGTTATTATTTTGTCTTGTAGTTTTAGAGTAAAGAAGTAGAAAAAGATCCATAGAAAAGTTTAAAAATAATTTATTATGTGGAAGCTCCTACCTATGTGGAGAAATGACCCAAATGTGTTGCTAGATCCCTATATATGTCCATTGATGCCTGCTTTTGTGCCCTAGTTCTGAAAATATGCTTTGATTTCAACCACCATGCCTATATCACACCAACGATCCTAACAAGTTTATAATTAAATACATTCACATAAGGAATCATGGGTAAGATAATAGTGAATAAGGAATCAAAATACATGGCCATGATAACATTACAAACTGCTACCTGAGATAGTGAGGAAAAATCAATGGTAAGATATAAGAAATACATCATTATAAAAACTTTCTTTTTATTTAATTTTGAGTTCTTGACCAAACATATAAACCTTAAATGAACAAACTAGAACTTAATAATAAATTTTCACAAAGAACTTTATTATTGCCACTAATACAAAAAAAAAGTAGCATTCTAGTATTATTTATATTAATTTCTACTAATAATTGTATGTAATATATAAGTGATATTATTATATAAAAAAAAATGATTGTAAGTGAATAGATTAATTTTATTACTTTGTTATTTATTTTATTAAATATAATTTAAAATTAGAATTCAGCAATCTTCCTAATTCTTTAATTGCCTCTAGAAATGAATGTTAATAGGCTTATTTAGTTTGTGATATTAGAATAGAGAAAGATTCCCCCCACCTCCAAAATAATAATGAGTTAACTAACATTAAGACAGTGTATTTAGTGAACTGCTTCCCTAACACTGGAACCTTAAAAATAAAAGCTGTCTCAAGATTTAAAGAGTAATACTAGACCAAGTAATATTAAATTTGGATTTCTAGAATATATGATATAACCACTGAAGCAGTCTATCTTAGTTTAAGATTGAGCTTCATGTTTCCACCTACTAACCTGTATTCAAATCCTATATCCATCCTGCTCCTTTTGTCGTATATATATATAGGAGCAAAAACTTACTAACAATATTGATTTTTTTAAAAATATTTTATTATATATCATTTATACAACTTTTTCGTTTTAAAGTATTTTTTTTCCTATTAAACGGTATCTTATAAAATCCAAGATGGAAGGAAGATGCAACCGTTACTGTCTAAAAATAATTAAAGGGTTGGAAACACTATTGTTTTAATCTGGGGAAGGTATTTTAATTAAAATTTTTACTTAAAATGAAATGGGGATTAAGATTAAAGATTTTCCTTTGTTATAAACATTTTTGTCAAATCTATTTCTAATCTGGAAATAGATTTGAATTTATTTTTGGACGTTATCTAACAGTTGCATCTTTCAAAAACAATGAACTAACTAATTAAAAGCATTCCAGAAATACCTGGGCAGAGTATAAAATGGCCGGTTTTTAAATCACCAAGAGATGATAAGCTACTATTAAGAGAACTGTATTGTTAACATACTACTCATCGTTATGAAACTTAAAAAGTTGTAGTAGTAAGTCCACCACCCTTCTCGGCCCTGTTGGGTCATCATCTTCCATGGCCGTACCATTCTGCTGCCCAAGAGTGAAGTAAAAGCCCAACCTAAGAACTTTAGTATGCTAATGGAAGCTTGCCGTCACATAAAAACTGCCATGCATGAGCTGGACTTTTTAATATGGACTCTTAAAATGGTGCAAGGTAAATTATTTCAAACTGCCACCATTGAAACTAAATCTAGCTTGCCTAATTAATCTCGAATTCTACTATCAAGATTTTTCATGTATTATTTAACTTTGCCTCTTTAATCAATATGTAAAATGTAATTTGCTCTTAAATGATTTCTATATATTTAATTTTCTCTCATATGCTCTCATTTTCTTTAATTTTGGTGCGGGATTATCACTTAATTTTATATGTCTATTTTAGTTATTATTAATATGCCAATTTCAAACAATCTGACGAGTTGAATTTCTAAAATCTTTTCTTCTTTCTAAGTAAACCTTCATGAATTAAGGTTTTTAACATCCATTTAAAACAATGCATTATTAATTAATACACTTGCCAGATTGTTTTACGAGCCAACATTTTATTTATGTTTCAATATAAATTTGTTTAACTCTGGATTTTTTACCCGGGGTGAATTCAGAGCTTAGGCTAATTAACGCTTTGAAACTTTATTTATTTTATAAATGTTATTATTCAATTCTGAAAAGGTGACCGATTAGTTGTTTCCTATAACTGCTAATCTTATTTTTACATACTCTTAAAATATCAAATACAGTACTTATATATTCCATTTATTGTAAAATCAATGAAGGTGGGATTGATTTATTTTAAATAGCAGAAAAAGGGATGGGGGTAAATCTTAATGTTTCTTTTGCTAGGTAAAATCTTAAAGTATATTTTATTTAGGGAAATATCTCTATATATAACTGCATAGCATATTATCTGTATAAATTATGGCATTCAAACTAGGGTCATTCATTTTAAAGCAGTAAAAATTATTCAATGTCGCTAGTGATATTCATCATTACTGCGTTACTGACATTTGGCTCATCTTCATGATTACATATATGTGCTTCTTAATCTGGGGGTTATGACAAGTTCGAACCCATAGATTTCTTCTCAAGCCTTGTCCTGAGGATAGTTAATCTTCCCAGGACCATTTATTTCATATAAAAAGGCCTCTGACAGTGATTCCCTAAGTCTGGCACACGCTATGCCTATCCACTTTCTTCGTATCTAGACCTGCATGTCAGCGATGCTCCACGGCATGCCTATCCACTTTGTTCTCATCCAGAAGCATGACTCTTTCCTCTTAGTTATTTTTGGCTATTATGTCAGTACCGCCCAAACTTCGTATTATTATTATTTCTTTTGCTTATGACCTAATTTTAGTGCTATAATAATATTAAAATTGCGCTCTGGTCAAAAATATATATAAATGCCAATTACTTCTAGTTTTATTAATTAAATTTATTTCAGTCTTATACAATCCCACTATCGTAACTTATTTCTGTATTTAATAGTATCTATTTGCCTTGGGGAAAATAGAGCATTCTTCTTACCAGCGCTAATTAAGAGAATTTTCATTAAATATTTTGTCATATAATCAAATGTCATTTTCAAATGCGTTTTACTTATTTTCACAGCCATAATGGCCTGAAAATAGTTTTCTTATATATATAATGAATCTTGGAACGCTTCCCGAAATCATATGTTAGTCACCATGTTTCAGAAACATAACCCAAAGCCTTAATAGCAATTTTATGTAACTTCTTTCTAATAATCGATTGGCATTTTAATATTGGACTCACCAAAGAGGTGTGCTTATTTATAATATATAATTTAGCTAATAAAGAGCATATGAAAAATAATAGCGTGAATGACACTATGTAATCATCTACAGCTTGCTCATTCACGCACATACTAATGTATGCAATTAACTAAGTCATAATGTATACTAATTTGTCATTATATTAAACTATATTTTATTATCTAACTTGTTTGAGTAGTTCGAATTCCTTTTTCTCCACTTCAAAAAGTACAGCCATGCTTATATATATTTTAGTTTAGTCATAGTAATAGATGTCTCATTGTCTTCTCCACTTTGTTAGTGGGCCAGATTAAGAATTAATTCTCATGTGCCATCATTATTATGTTATCCATTAGGTGTTTGATCTGGGACTTAGAGAGTGGGTTCAAATTCAGGCTGGTCCCTGACCTAAATCTCGGGCTTGACTGGGTTTGAAGTACATTTTGTGAGTTCCAGCTCATGTTAGATGGATAAACATGTTTTGACCAGTACATCACCTAGGGTTTGGATAGCCAGGAAAAAACAAGTAATTTATTAACTAGTTATTTTTTCACGATTTGGTCATTCTAGAATTATTAACCATATATATGCATCTAAAGATAAATAAAATATATACAAACAAATATATGCACATAGTTTGACATATATTGGTTAAAACCCCACATGAGACAGGTTTATAGAGTTAAAACATAATTACTCAGTTCAATAGATTTCTGAATTATCAGCCTTCTGGTAAGAAATACTGGATACAATCAGTGGCCATATTTTATTCACATTATACTAATCAAAGATAATCAGTTAAAAATTTTGAATATGCAGTTTCTCTGTCATCTACTGACAATTATTATTAGCTACAGAATAAGGCACAAAGGTCACTGCTACGTAATATTGATTAAATGAAAACCAGAGGGTAGAAAATGAGTAAAACATAGAGGAAACAAGGATGGTGGTGTGAGATCAGATGAGAGAGGAGAATGAGTAGACATGTAATCTGCTATGATTCAGTAAAATCTCAATTAAAAAATTAATGATAACCAAATACAATATTTATATTTTATTGTCTAATTTATTGAGATATATGCTCTCAGATAAAATTTAAAAAGAAAATACTCCTTAATCATCATAAGCAGCCATTCCTGAACAAATATAAATAAATAAAATTGAAAAAGACTATATAACAAATATTGAATTATTTAACAATATAATGTTACATTGAATAAGACAATAAAATATTACTGAAATAAATTTTTTTTTTTTTTTATTAAATAATACAATATTCCTTATTATATCACTTTTTAGTTTTATTTATTTTCTTGTACACAAAAAATAATATATTGAATTATGTTTATTTTCATTTCATAATAAATAAATATGGCCACTAATATACTATTCAAAATTACACTCTTTTACTATCTTCAATATGCACTGCATAACAATTTTAAAAAATTATTTTCAAAATATTATTCAAAAATTTATTTATAAATTTTAACTCACTTACCAAATTAGGATCTATTTCAGCTAAAAGACAAACTTTATTTTGCTCAATGGCTTCTAAACAAATTAACATTGCTTGTACAAAATGAGGATTACATAAAAATGCATTATCTAAAATTAAAAAAAAACAAACAAATATATATATGTGTGTGGGTATATATAAGTGAATTACATGTGCAAATTCATAAATAAAAATAAACAATGGAAATCACAATCTTAAAAATTATTAATATACACGTTCAGTTCATTTAAAGTGGCAGTTTAAAGTAATAATAATAATTTGTGATTCCTATACTTGTGGAAGATAAAAAAAAAAAAAGGCAAAAATAATAATGACTTTTTTTTTCCAACTATTTAATCTTACTTGTACTTACAATCATCAACTTTCTTGCACCATAAATTAATAACAAAATAAGATTTTAAATACCTTTCTTCCTTAGAATTTATTATTATGAATGTATTGATATTCTTCAAAGGCAAATTGGACAAAACTAGATAATATGATACTATGAATTAGTGATATTTCTAATCATTAGTTTTTTATTCTTTACCACTTCCTTAATATAATTTATCTTAACATCTCAAAATTTAGAATGGATCATTAAACAGAGAACACTATTTCATTAAATGACTAACAATGAAAATATCCTGTATACAGAAAAAATTGTACAACTATTGACATTCCTAAATGAGCATTTGCAATCCTTACACAAAAAGAATCAATTACTCATCATTTAGCAATTCCAATCACTTGAACATTTTTTTTAATAGTTCAATTTAAATTAATAAAATGTTTATATGATTTATGAAAGGTTAGATTGACTGCAGTTTAAATAATATATTATTAAGATAAGTTATTCAATGTTTGAGCACAAAAGTTGTATGAAGAGTATAACAGTTTCATTCATTTTGATCAACTGATTTTTTCTATTTTCTTCAGGATTGATATCAGAATTTTTACATTTAAATTTGGATTTAAATCATTCAAATCTCTTTTATATTTGAAAATAACCAGAATCTTTAACCGATCCTACATGTATAAAACAATATCTTAGGCATTTAGTTATTGGCGAAGTGATCGCAGATCTAATTTTTGGTTGGAGAATTACAATATCTGACATTTCATGTAGAGTTAAACTGAATTTATGAAAATTTTATTTTATAGTAAAAAAAAAAATCTTCAATTGATAATTCCCAATGCCAATGTTGGCACCTAGTGACTCTATATTCAAGGTTCTCTATTTGTTAAAAGTAGTGGTTATTAAAAGTGTACCTGTAATACTTTTTTTTAACTCTATCTATCTTATATATAGACATTCTTGTTTTCTCTTTACTCCCACTTTTCTAAGCAATAACATTTTTGCCACTACAGTGGAGCCACCAAAATACCCTTTATTTTATTCCAAGTGCCTTTGAGTACATATGTATACAGTCTATAATATTTTGCATTTTGTTGCCAAGCCTTGGTTATACACTAAGCATTGTTTATTGTGCTGCAAATGTACAGTACAATATTTTTCAAAATGCATATACTGATTATTACAAATTTTAAAGTGCACTGAATACAGGTTAAAGCCTGTTTAAAATATTTAAATATGCATATATATATTGTACCGGATGTGTTATTGTATTTTTCATACCAGCCTCTTAGGCAGAGAAGAACATACTCGGAGAGTACATATGTCCAAACAATAGCTATAAAATATATAACTAGTGTTACATTTCCAGGACATAACTTCTTCTCTGGCTGCTGACTTTAACACCGATCATTCAAAGTGCTCTTTTGTTTTGGAAGAAATATTCCGGGCGCCAGTTACCTACCCCAAAGGATGAATTAACATGCTTCGAACGATGGCAAACTAACTCAGTGCCTAAGATATATCCCATGACTAGCTCAATTGACACTACAATAACACTTTACTAAATTTAACTAGTGGTAAAATTTACTTAATTAAAGATAAAGAATCAACCGACAGATATTAAGTTTAAAAGTCAATTTATTTTAATTAAACAATAATTATTAAAGTTTTGAACTACTTTTAGATATTTTTTAATTAACATAAACATTTAAGGTACTTATATATGACCACACACACATATTTTAAATACACATGAAAATATAATCTAACAACATTAAACTATTTTTTGCTAGTTACGACTAAAAACATGATGGTTTCACGTCGGCTTCAAGTCGCTCTAATTCCAGCATTTTTACCACTACTGTTAAGACTTTGCGTTATTTTTAAAGGTTAAAAAAGTTCTGTAAGATGCTGCCCTCTCTTGAATTATTTTACAAATAAAAAATCAATAAAACTGACGTTGAAGGTCTAACAAAGAAGGAGGGCTATCTTTTCTTAAATCTGATTGACTGTTAAATTTCGACAACAAAAAAAATGGTTGTTAATATCTAAAGAGTTACGATTTCTTTTCTTTCATTTCGAAAATGATAAACGAATGTTTTAGACCATTTTAAAAGTATTTTTTGACAAATTATAAATTATTTTGATAAAATATGCTAAAAATAAAATTATTTAAAAAAAATAATTAAGACTTTAGCAAAAATTATTTACTTTTCCGCAATGTAAAATTGGGAAATCACTGACGTCAGCAAAACTTTTTGGTTGGTGAGTAATGTTCGTTTTAGATTTGCCACTATCGAATATTTTTATAATTATAAATAAAAATTTATTTTTGAAAAAACTTTCGTTCACTTTCATAACCTGACAAATTATTAACCTTTCCATAATTTTTTTTTTTTCAAAAAAGAGGCCCAAATTGTACCTTGATACAATTACAGATATATGCATATATGCTATCACTTAACTCAAAATATATGAAAAACAAATGCTGTTTATTTTATTATTAAAAATACATTATTATAAAAATATTTATAAATCAAGTTTTGATTCACATACTTTCTAAAACCTAAAATATTTTGTAAAAAAATATAATAGATATTCAAAAATTTACGTGATGTTAAAAATTTTCAAGACAAAACAACGTTGTATATTTTCAAAATCTACATTATTTTCATAGAAATATTTCTTAAAAAAGAAAAATAAATCATAAATAATTATTATAACTTACCAATTGAAATAATAATGCAAATTATTAAAAAAAATTGAAAATTATTTTGCAGATTAGCAAAGATGAACATCTTTTCTCTAATATAGGTAGGAAAATCAGTGAATATGGGGCTACAAATTACCATCCATGGAAAAATGAATAAATCATTAATTATAACTGCCATCTATGTGAAACTTTACAAACTATTACCTGAATCATATACGCATGTGCTAAAATCGAAAAAATGAAAATAATCGG
Source organism: Epiperipatus broadwayi (assembly GCA_028023455.1). NCBI lineage: Eukaryota > Metazoa > Onychophora > Udeonychophora > Euonychophora > Peripatidae > Epiperipatus > Epiperipatus broadwayi. The sequence goes on from JAQFVV010000003.1 coordinate 8,484,582, forward strand.
ACAAATCTGCTAACAGTTGTAAAAGGAAATTCAAAATGCAATATTGCGTTGAGTACTAATGCCACAGGTGGCGCTTTGTCCACAACAATGCGTTGAACTCTATACAAGGATTAATATACTTTTTACAAACGAAACTAAAGTGAATATAATATTAAAAGATGAATATATTTTGATGCTTGAGTTTGTGAATTGACCAATTAAAAGTTTAGACTTTTACCTCACTCGGGAAATAAAATAATCAGCAAGAAAGAGGTTAAATGACAAAGTATTAAATAGTATGATAAATATTAAATATAAAGCATTCAAACCAACACGCACATCAATAGTTCTTTATGCGGCAATAGAGTTCCTTTACGACTAACTCTGGAGGCTTTATGGACGGCAATGATTACTTTGAATTTATAAATGGAAATAAAAAAGTTATTAAATACCTAGGTTTTTGGAATGTGGAGATTTTGGTTGTTTGCTTCCTGTATTTCCAGTGTGTTTCTAACTTGTTTTATTACCAGCCGGCTGGGTTTATGCTTCTATGGAGGATTTCTGTTGATTGACGATCCTGGTTACTTCTTTTATTAAGGTTGAGGGCAGTTATTTATTTCGTGGCACTATTATTATTAAGACAGTAGATACTTGGGTGGCTCTCACTTATTGGGCGGCTGTTACTTCATCTCAGGCAGAGTACTGGTATTTGGACAAAGTTTGAAGTTCATCGCATGTTCCGATGAAGCTATTAACACTGCATGACTGATTGACGAATTGAACTCATAGATTGACTGTTCAAAACTAAAACTGAACTCCGTGTGAAAATTTAGGTCTATTTATGTAACGACCTGTTGTCATTTTTTGTAGCCTGTTTTCATAGCCACCAGAAAAATCCATTATCCACTGCTTTCGATTTCAATTGATAAGAGTTTAATTACATTGTTGTTTATAGATTCTTTCTTAATTAAATAGCATTGCAAATGTGTTGTTTTCAATCAGTAGTAATTGCTGAATTTATTTATTTTAATATTTATTTTCATGTGTTTTTTCAATATTATTTTAACACGCACATATACATGCATTTATCATTTTTTGTTTACTCTCGCACATATATAGTATTCGTTGTTTAAATTTATAATTACTCTTTTTCTTCTTCTTTAATTTGAATGAGAGAGAGAGAGTGCTTTTAACTTTATAAACATTCTATATTTTTTAAACTGTCATCTTTAACTTCTTTTTTTTTTCTAATCAATCATTTATAACTTTTATGAATAATATTTTCTTTAAACTAACAACAATAATAAAAACAACTCTTTAGACTTTTAACTTCTACGTTTCATTTAATTAATAAAAAAAACCTCTTTAGACTTTTGGAGATTTCCTTTGCCCTTTTAAAAATGAAAATTCTTTAAACTTTTTTAAATTTATTTCGACTTTTCAAACTGATTGATAATTTATTTTATTTTATTTTTTTTTAAATAATTTTTTTAACAAAATTATTTGCATATGTACTATAAAATATCGGCACAATATATATATATTTACAAAACAGAAGTTTATATGAATAGTATACATATATAAATTAAGATTACAATATAAACATTTTTTTTTAGAAAAAAATGTTATTAATAATAAATAGAGAAAGTACATTTACAAATATATTTACAGTACTGAGTTAAGTGTTCAATCACAATTAAATACTTATTCAGATATTTTTTCTTCAATAATTTTTTTAAATACAAATAAAAACACAGCAACGGTTTCCTAATTGGCAGATGCAGTTCTACCAATTATTTTAATATTTTTAATACTGTAATGGTTTTGGAATTATTACAATAATCCCTATTTGCAGTGAATAGATTGAAATTGTACAATTCAAATCCTTGGCTAATTTTTTTGTAGATTTAAGGTTTTCTGATGTAATGCAAGAGCAGAAACCATGCCATCTTAACAATTCACATCATTTAACCATAGATTTACAGCTTTTTCTGTTTTAACCAAAAAATTATTTCTTATTTTAGTTACTTAAGGCTTCTGATACAATGCAAAACTATAAACCATAACATTCTTATAATTTATATCATTTAATCATAGATTTAAAGTTTTTTCGGTGCTGATTTAGTATACGCTCATGGCCATTTCCAATTATAAGAACTGCCCAAAACCCACACTGACACATCCAACCAATAAATGACATCGATCAATTTATACGCTGTCATGATCTGACCATTCGTTACAAAATCGTCATTTTCATAAAAAAAAACCCAAAACCCAATTTTCATAGTTATAAGAAATGAAATCACATGTTTAAAATATTAAAACACAAAATCGCCATTTTCATGAAAAAAAAGCCCCCAAATACCCAATTTTCATAGTTATAAGAAATGAAATCATGTGATTAAAATATTAAAAAAAAATTCACCATTTTCGATTATATTTTTAATAACTATGAAAATTGCTTTTTTTTATTACCAAAAATGCTTGATAAACTAGAAAACTTAAATGTAAACTAACATTTTTGGGTTGTTGTTTTTTTTTTGATGAAAATGGCGATTTCATAACGAATGTTTGGATCGTGATGACAATGGTGAATTTTGTGTTTTAATATTTTAATCACATGATTTCATTTCTTACAACTATGAAAATTGGATTTTGTTTTTTTTTTATGAAAATGGCGATTTTGTGTTTTAATATTTTAAACATGATTGTTTTTTTTTTAAATTTTTGAGGAAAATGGCAATTTTGAACTAAGCAAAGTAGGTTTTGGGTTTTTTTTTTATGAAAATGGTGAATTTTGTGCTTTAATATTTTAATCACATGACTATATTTCTTATAACTATGAAAATTGTTTTTTTTTTTTTTATGGAAATTGGGTTTTGGGTTGTTGTTTTTTTTTATGAAAATGGCCATTTTGATCGATGTAATTTATCGGTTGGAAGTGTCAAAGTGGTTTTGAGCAGTTCTTGTAATTCAAAATGGCAGTTGTGAGCGCATACTAAATCGGCACCAAAATTTCTATATGAAATGACAACTATAATTAGGAGAGCCTTAAGTGAAAAAAACTTATTTTACATCAAAAAAGCAATTACACAGGAATGCATATTGCAATTTTACTTATTCATCTTGCTTACTGAATATATAATGAAAGAATCCAGACTTAGATATGCTGATGACCACATGTACAGTTCAGATCAAAAACAAAAGATGAAATTATGACTAAATAAAAAAATAAAAACTTGCAGTTATCCAACCTATCATTTTACTCTGGAGCCATTTATGTAAAGATGAGTAATCATTGAATATTAAATGGGAGTGTCAACCAAATCCCCAAACTAGTTTCTAACTATGAGGATTGCCAATTACTCTACAAGCTTTATGATAAATACTTAGCCAGAGCCAGCACTTAAAATATCTGTCAGAAACTCCTCCACAATAAGTGCTGGCTCTGGCTAAGCATTTATCATAAAACTTATAGAGGAATTGGCAATCCTCACTGTTTATAACTTACAAGCTTAAGAGATAGGGTCATGTGATATATGACTCTTATTTTGACTAGTTTCTAACTAGTTCTAACAGTCATGTAAATTGTTTTCTTTATTATTTATCTCTCTTTTTTTAAAATGATCAACAAAGTTTACAAATGACATATAACTAGATGCATTAAAATATATAACTGTTGACATATAAGCAAATTAGTTTGATTCAAAACTTTAGTATATTGAAGCTTTTTAAGTTACAATTTTGAATATTATATAGGGGTTTGAACTCAGACTTTCACATGACCCTCATCCATCCATGGCATCCCATACCACTGATAAACTTCATCACACACAATGTTGAAAAAATAAATAATCACCAATACTCGTATTGCGTGTTAAACCAGCACTCGTCAGTTGGTCCAGATTATCATCACCAGACATATATACCAGGGGTGGACAACTTTTGTATTCATAAGATTTACTTTTTATTTTAAAATGTGTTGTGATCAACTTATTGTCATAGGCGTAGTCTAAGTGGAGGGAGGTGTGAAATACATATTATTTTTATATATCTACCTAGTAAAAATAACAATTATTTAATGGGCCAAAAAACTCATGTCCTGGGGAATTAAAACAACATGAGCAAATATTAACAATATTTATTAATTCAAATTAGCTACATTAAGTCAAGATTAAAAATATTATTTTCAATAATGATATGACTTAGTGGATTTCACCTATCTAGAATTGAAAAAAAAAAATTAAAACAAAAACAAAACAAAAAAAACTTGAAAAATCTTGACTTAATTTGTTTCATTTATTATCCGACAGCTCTTGCCAGATTGGCCTGGCGATTGACCAAAATTGGTTTTGCGACGACAGGTGGACAACGATCGACTTGTTGGCCACCCCGATATATACAACCAAACCTCAGCTTATATTAAGATAGCCAATTTTCATACTTTAATGAAAAGGCTTCAAACCACTCCACAACACAACTCTTTTGCTATCCATTTCATTCAAAATCTGATGATGGAATGCCCACTTTAGTGCCTACTTTCTCATCCTACCCATGTTGACCACAAGTCAATCTGACCCATCCTACCCACGTTGACCACAACTCAATCTGACCCCTCATGTACAGGACATAATCCATTTGCATACATATATGAAGGATGGGAAGGCCTTAAAGACTTTATTTTGAAATATTAATTTTTTCTACAGTACAGACTTTTTCATACCTCTACTTACATAATATATATGAGTTTGAATTCAGACTTTCCCACAATACTCATTCATCCATGCCATCTCATACTGCTGATATACTTGATCACACATGTGTCAAAAAGATAAATAATCACCAATATACGTATTTCATGCTAATCCAGCACTCATCAGTTGGTCCAGATTATCATCTCCACCCACATATATAATCAAAGCTCAGCTTATATTAAAATAGCCAATCTTCACACTTTAATGGAAAGACTTTAAACCACTGCACCCCACAACTCTTCAGCCATCCATTTCATTGAAAATCTGATGATGGAAATATTCAAAGCCCACCTTATTGCCAACCTTCTCATCCTACCCATGTTGACCATAAGTCAACCTAACCCTCATGTACAGGACATAATCCATTTATATACATATACAAGGGATGGACAAACCTTAAAGCACTTTATTTTGAAATATGAATTTTTTCTACAGTATGGGCTTTTTCATACCTGCACTTATATATGTAATATATAGGGGTTTGAACTCAGACTTTCACATGACCGTCATCTATCCATACACCTGATCACACACATCGAAAAGATAAATAATCACCAATATACATATTTCCTCCTAAACCAGTACTCGCCAGTTGGTCCAGATTATCATCTCCACACATATACACAATCAAAGCTCAGCTTTTATTAAGATAGCCAATCTTCATACTTTAATGGACAGGCTTCAAACCACTCCACCCCACAACTCTTCAGCTATCTATTTCATTGAAAAACTGATGATGGAATACATTTCAATGTTTCCCATTAATAAAGGCTAATATAAAAACTGATGATGAAATGTCGAATTCAATGGTTTCCATCTTAAATCATTCACAAATAATAAAAAATTCAAAGTAAAAAAGATTTGCCAAAATTAGCATTAGGAAAATTGCAATGAAAATCTTAAAAAAGATGATTAGATACAGAAACATATTATACCTACCTAGTGAGGGCAAGAAATTTTACATTTGTATAAAATTGTAGTAAAACATATTTAAAAAAATAAATACAGAATTGTTCAATTTGTAGTATTTGTTATAACTTTTTATGAATGTGAAAAAAGAAATGCCAAAGAAAAAAAAATATTAATGTTTTTAAATTATGATGCTGATGAAGTTCATTGAGAGTGCAAAAATAGAAAGGCAAATAAACAAACGGATATTCTATTAATTAGATCTGAACTTTTTCTTAGAACACAAATGACCATTTTGTATATTGTAATAGGAGGGACCCTAACTCATTGTAAAAGTTTAGAATACTCAAAAAGATTGATGGTGAAAGAAAACAATCATGACCAGCAATAAAATGTCTGCATTAATATTATTATAATAATAAAAAAATCTGAAAATGGAGGGGGGGGGTGATATTCACGTAGTCCTTAAACAGTAATGTCAACTTGTTGGTATTTAATGATAATAATGTAAGTCTATAGGACTTTATTTCTGAATCTTAATGAAGATGTCTAGACTTATGACTAAATTGTTATTTTTAGTTTTCTTTTCAAATTTTTTTCTGTTCATGATTAATATTTAATATCAGTATTAATAAATTCACTACTGCTCCTAATTATATTTTTACACCCTACATGCTATGATCTGACTGATGCTAATATAAATAATCATTTTTATTCTAGAATTATTTATTATCACATACTGTATATACTTTTATCTATCAAAAAGTTTAGATAATATATAATAGATGCATTGACAATATTTGGTTTAATAATAAGCAAATTTTAGTGCTCTCTCATGCAAAACATATTTTTGAACTACACATTAATCTCTTCAATCATGCTAAAAATTGAAACACTTATCAGATATATCAAAATAGCAACCAGAATTTATTATATGAATAGATTTGTGATATATTTTATGTTTTATGTGTAAATATATTATCATATGGTCTTTTATGGTTGTGTTTTAATTTATCTTCTAATGCACCTACTATGCAAGAAAGAGACATTTCAAACCATACATGATTTAATGTTTATCATAAATGCTATACTGAATATATAATAAATAATAGTCATTAATAATATTAAATATAGAATCTACATTAAAGAGCATTAAAATGTTATTCCTCATTTATAACAAATATTTTCTATTTATTACATATTCAATTTATAGTAACTGCCAATTCATCTAAGTTTGAAATGAGTTATAATTATTTGTCTCACATAAAAGTATCTAATAGAAAATAAATTTTAACACAAGCATAAAAGTATGATCATGCAATAACATATTTACAATTAAAAATAAAATATATCACAAGAGTGTTTAATAAATATTTAGAATTCTAGAATGCATTAAGAGATAAGGCTGTAACTGAAATATATGCGGTAAAAAATATTAACTTGTTTGCTCTACATTAGATAGCACCTAATGATATTAAAAGTTAAACAATTAGTGGCTGTGCAATAGAATGCTTTTAACCAATTAGTGGCTGTGCAATAAAATGCTTTTAACCAATCTGATTTTCAATTTTGTTAGTGATAATCTCTATTTTCCACTTCTCTGCTTGAGAGAGGGTTAGTCTGGAGTTTTTACGTTGGTGGAAAATTGCAATATAATGAAATTTGAGATAAGCAAGGATTTGTAAATTTGAAATATACTTGGTTAATACATTTCTTCAGCATAATCACTAATCAATATATAATGCTACTATCCATTTATACAATATATCATTTAAATAAAAGACAATCTCTATAAGTGAAGAAAGTACAAAATATATCTTTGTTCACAGTGAGGATTGCCAATTCCTCTACAAGCTTTATGATAAATGCTTAGCCAGAACCAGCACTTAAAATATCTCTGTCAGGAACCCCTCCCCAAACCCCTGACCATGGTTTCGTGCCTTGGCACTCCTCAGAGAGGTGTCAGGGTAGGTTCAGACACTAAGCATTTATCATAAAGCTTGTAGAGGAATTGGCAATCCTCACTGTTTATAACTTACAAGCTTAAGAGATAGGGTCATGTGATCTATAAATTGGTCTGACTCTTATTTTGACTATATCTTTGTTCATTTTAAATTTTGTGCAGTATTTTTATTTGTAATTCCCACTATTCTAAGATCATCCTAATGTTAGTAAAATAGATATTATGTCAACACATCATAGCACTGACTTTATCCTGGAAATTCGATCCTTATAGCATATAAATACCAATGTATAACATTATTTAATAAATTAAAACAGCTTTTAAATAATTTGCTTCAGTGCATAGGTATGGAATAAAATCCTATATATAAATATGTATAAGCGTGTGTGTGCTATAAGTGCATGCATATATAAGTCAATCTTTAAGTTTCAATTGTTAATGTTCTTTCATTCCCCAAATAAAATAACATTTTAAAATTATTATAAAGATTAAAACAGAAAGCAGCAAGCTACAATAGAAAGAACAAATCTACTTAAAAGCTATATGGACATGGCAAGTTAATCCTGTTGAGAGTTAATATAAACAACAAAGTAAAAAAAAAAAAAATCTTATAGAGTTCAAACAGATTATTCAGTTACACAAAACAATGACTAAAAAAAAAAGGCATTTCTTTTCAGAGTGAGAATTTCACTTCTTAAATCTTTTAAAGAATAACAATAACTTTATGATCATGTATATCTAAACGCCAATGTTTAATAGATACAAATGTGTATCAGTGACAATAAAACAGTACAAAAAAAACTAATAACTTTGAATGTGATTAGAATATATATTTCTATCTAGATTTTTAACTCTTATGCTTTATATTTTTTGAAAGTTATTTTATACATATGCAAATTTTGAACAGTTTATACACATGCATTTATATGTAAACAATTAACAATTTATTTTACTTTTATGAAAAATAAAGGTTATGAGCAGAGGCCAGATGATGAGTCGAATTACTCTGACTTGAGGGGGGGAAATATCTGGTTCAAATAAAAAAATTATTGAGGTTTATCTGCCACATATTTCTTCAAAGTCTCTATCTATGCAGCATCAGAAATAGAACAAATAAAAATAAATGTTAATAAAATATACGTAAAGAAGGTTTATCAAAAAAAAATTTTTGCATTAAAGTGTATATGAAAAAAGTTATTATAAGCAATATATATATATCAATAAATTATTAGATGATATTAAATTAGAATCAGATAAAAATGGTTTGAAGTTCAATATAGAAAAAGAAAAATATCATGATAACTATAAATCCAGAAAAATATATAAAAACTTTAACAGAAAATGGCAGCGAAATCACAGTATAAGAAAAGATAACATGAAAAAATGTTTGTTAGTAAGAATGAAATTTTAAAATGATAATCAGAGAACGATTATAAAAAATGAAGCATATTTTGATGGGGAAAAAATAAAAAAAAAACCCTAAAAGAATTTATTTTTATGTTTTTTAATAAAATTTTACATTTTTTTAAACATTGATCTAGTAACTGTTATAGTTCTGCATGGTTAAGTACAATGGTATAGTGTCAGATTCTGGAGCATAAAGTCCTCCCTCAGATTGAATTCAGTTCACTTGAATTTCTTATCAACTCTCAAGCAATAAAGCTATTCAATTATTTTCTTTTTTACTTTTATTATAAATTCAATATAACATTTCTTGTTTTTTTTTATCCTGAATTTTTATATTTCTGAATCAATTGTGTATTTAAATTTGTATTCATTTAAATTAATTTATTCCCAATATTTTGATTACCTTACATGATCCTCTTTAAAACAAACTTTGTATGTAATTCTATATATTACAAAATAGCATATATTTAAAAAATAATTTTCAAAATTTTAAAAAAAAAAAATTTAAATTCTTAAATATCAAAAAATAACATTCTTATATTATGTCAATAAATAAACAATTTATAAATTTATATTCACACAATATTACTTTAGCATTTTATTATAAAGCAAATAATCTATCAATGTTTTTAGTTTTTGTTTATACTTTTACTTTCTAATAAATTCTAAATCTTTTAATCAATTTTCCAAGAATATTATATTATCTTGTAATATTGAAAAATCTAATCTCTACTAATGTTTATATTAATGGATAAATTATTTATCTTCATATATGGAAAACACTTGACCCATTTCAAGAAGCCAAAAAAATTAAATGATAGATATACAAAAACAATATAAAATCTATTAAAAATGATAGATAAAAAGTAGTTTAATGATTATTCACTGAAATTCAGCAAACATTAAGTATAACTTAATTATTAGCTTTAAGTACAACTCAGATATTACAATTCAAAACATTCTCTACATTTACACATATATGTAAAGTATAATACATATAGATATAACTTTACTATACCAATTACATAATGATTACATGTATTTGAAAAATTGGAGTTAATATTAATTATATATAGTCTTTTTTTTAAAAATAATCACATAATCATTAACTTATTTATATATAAAAATAAAGTGACATTTACTTGCTCGTGACAAAATTTTATCACTTTTACTATCTCGAAAAATGTTAATATTAGAAAGTCGCAGAAATGCAAACCAAAACTTTCTTTTATTTAAACTTGTAACAAATGACAAAAATTAAAGGAAATGAAGTTAATGCTTTCAAAAGTAAAAAAAAAAAAAAGAATTACTGCATTTCTGAGTAATAAGGATTAAAAAAGAGAGTAAAGATTTGATTATTATTATAATTGTTAATAAAATAAAAATATTGATCCAAATTAGAAAAAAAAAAAATCCATCCATGTAAAAAAATATTGCATTGAAATCATGATGAGAGGTGCCAAAACAATAACAATTCAAAAATAATGGATGTGAAAAATGATATACAATTATTGAATGTAACAAGTCACTGTATACAAGTCTTTTTGATAAATCTTACTTTAAAGCTTTTAATGTGACAACTTATGCTTTAATTTCCAAAACCTATTTATGTAACTGAGTTTTTATATTTTTAAATATTTTTATCTAGTTTTTAATTTATTTTTTTCATCTCCAATGGGAATTAATTTTTATTCCTATTTTTTACAATTTAAACATTTGATTTCATAAATTCTATTTAAACATTCTAAGTCATGTATTTTACTATCATTATAAAATATTTTTCATATTTTTGTGTCTGAATTCAATTTCAATGCTGAGATTTTATTGCCTTTTATTTATTTTTTTATGGTGATATATTAATATTTAAACTATTATATTTTTTTCTTAAACTTTTTTCTATTATTTTTATTTTTATATTATTTTTATTTTTCTCTTATTTATATACATTGTTTTATTTATTAATAAATTATTAAATGAATTAATTAAAGATATAAAAAAAATATTACAAATTACTTTTTGTCTTAATTTATTACTGGAATATATTTTATTGTTTTAATGTTATTATCAATTTCTAATTAGTTAAAAGTTCATAATAAGTATTTCCCCCATATATATTACTTTCAATGTGCATTCTTTCATTTTTTACTTTTTTTGGTAATCTTTATATCCATATGATTAATTTGATTACATATTTCTTCATTTTAAATTGTATATTATTTTTTAATTTTATAATTATAATTATATATATGTATATATTTTATCTTATTATCATTAAAATTTTAAAAAAATATTCATCTATATACCATGTTTACCTGAAAATAAGACTGGGTCTTATATTAATTTTTGCTCCAAAAGGCAATGTAGGGATTATTTTCAGGGAAGGTGTTATTTTTTTTTATACAAAAATCTACATTTATTCAAGTACAAAAATGTACATTTATTCTTTTTATAGAAAGCTATAAGATTCTTACTCAAAAACTCTGCACAATTTCTCTCTTATGCTTTCTGGAATAGCTTATTTTTTTGCACTCATTTTATCTGAGGCTTAAAATATTATTCCATTAAATCAAGTGTTAATTGTACACTTATGAAACAGGAGTGGTAACAAAAATGATTACAGTTAAGAATGATTTGTCCATACAAAAGTAACAAAAATATGTAGGCACAAAAATTCAAAAATTCTGTATTTCATACATGCACATTAAGTATATCCATTACAGCACACAGCGTACTGAATTACAATGATTCATATATGACACAATCATGTCCAATCATTTTCAAGTACAGACACTGTAAACACTTTCCAAATTACTCATAATAGCTCTGCTTTGGCTTTTTTTTAAAAAACATTTCTTTAGGAGAAAGATTGATTTAACTTAAGCTAAACTTTGATTGTTAAAATCACTCCCATTATTTAAAGTTAGGAGAAAAAAAATGTTTAAAAAATCAAACTGATTTTCTTTTATCTTGAATATTTAAAAGCTACCATGATATAACTCTAAAACTAATAAGTCAAGCATTCTTAATCTAAGCATTAAATATAAATAAAACAAATATCTAAAAATACATAAATGAAATTATAAACTGTTTGATATACTGGTTTGTGATAGATAAAATTTTAAAAGTTTGTTAAATCGTTCATAAAGTCAATAAAGATTCAGTTGAGAAGAAATTGTTTCTCTATACAGATAAAATTATATTTGCCAAAAATTTTCAATATTAAAATATATAAGTACCATATAATTTATACTATTATTTATTTAAAGCATTAATGTCAATAATGTTGTTTATTTATACATTCATTACTTTATAATTCAATATGACTGTCACATATTTCACCGGGCAAACAAAAGCTATTTAATCTGCTGACAATCTTAACTAAGGCTTAATTTGGGATAGGGCTTATATTATTAGTATCCTAAAACATCATGCTAGAGCTTATTTCAGAAAAATATGGTATCTACTGACTTATATTTAAATTCTTTAAAATATTTATTTTCATAATCTTTTATATATAATTATTATTATGTAAATAAATATTCTTCAGTATTTCAGATAGAGATAATTTTATTGTCATTATTTTTCTTTAAGTTATTATTTAAAAATATTACTATATAACCATTTTGACGTATTCTCAAAAATAAATGTTTATTTAATTAATAATTGACAAAATGGGAATATCCTTTTTATGTATTCATTTATATCCATTTGTTTTATTTCAATCACTGTATATTTCTTGTTATAAAAATTTAATGAAATAATTTTATTTCTATTTTGTTAACTAAGCACTCGTTAATAAAATATTTTTCAATTAATAAATTTACTTTTTTATCATATTCATCTTTGTCTATTATTACCATATAAGTACTTTTATCCATATTTAAAATAAAAAATACAAAAATAAATAAATTGAAAACTACATTAAACCCACATTTAAAAGATAACCCAGTTATATATAAATATGTTTGGAAATAAAACATAAAAACTATGATATTAAAATAATGAAAAGTACTTTTCAATACTATGTAAAAAGAGATGATCCATATAAAAGTGAAGATTTGTGGGGTTTTTTCCATAGAGTAAAAAAAAAAAATACTCTTGCACAACTGATAAAAAAAATTAAGAATTATATTATAAAATAAAAGTATAAATAGAAGCTAAAAAAACTATTAGGAACATGCATTTTACATTATCATCATCCTCATCAATTATCATCATAATTTAATTCTTATTTATTACATGCAGAAATACACAAGTACATATTAACACATAATTAATAATTATAAACAAATATACAATAAACAAAACATTATACAATGTATTAACATTTTAACAAAAATATACAACAATAAAGAAAATTACAATTCATAATCAAAATACGATTTATAAATACATGTTATCTATACGTATAAATACATGTTATCTACAATAAATTCAATTTCTTTTTAACATTAGTTACAAAGTAATCACAAAAAATATCAATGTTAATGAATTTTTGATTATATATCTTTTGCAATCTGTTAATGACAGGAAAAATAATTTTTATTTTTTTTTAATATTAAAAGTGCATTGTGTGAATAATAAGATGTTCATATCTAAAATATAGTTTGACTTATAGAATTACACATTTTCAAATATTTATGTTAAGATATGCATCTGTATCATTAAAATCTCCAAAAACCACTTTCAATTATTAAAATTTACATTAAATGTATAAATATTTAAAATGTATATTTTTGTAAAATCTATTATTAAGCATTTAAAAAAATGTAAATTGCAAACAAATCAACATGTTGTTTTAATGGAATGTGCTTATCAGTAATATGATTTTTATCAACAATATCCTAGGCAGATGCAATAGTTAGCATACTAGTTTTGAAAACATGTTTTTTAGTTAACAGATAGTTTGTCTATAAAATCAAAAGAAAAATAATATTCAAACAGTTGTTATAATTGTTAAAAAGTTGAAGTTGTTAGATAGTTAGAGCAGTGTTGCTGAAAAGTTGTGAGAGCTATTATATTGAAATTCAGTTAAAACCAGAAGAAGAATTCTATGACAGTCAACCATAAGGTACCAGCTAATTCTAATATTAAACATTGATCACACTGGTGGTAAGACAATAAATTAATCTTGGAAAAATATTTTTTAGTATATTCCTTAACTAAACTATGGATTCCTTTACAAAAGCAGTTATGGTCTACAAAATAACTGGCTAGAGATACATAGAAATGTGTTGCCCATCGGTTTCACACTATGTAGTTCCTCAGAGGTGAAAGGTTGATATATTGGAAGAATTTATCATGTTCTGCTTGTCTAGAAAAAAAAAAAGAAAGTTGAACATGTTAATCAGTTTTTGAAACAAGCCTACAACTCAGGAAAAAAGCTACACCAAGATTACAATAATCTTGCTAAAAATTCAAATAATATTTTCATCCATGTTAACCATCATTATCCAACCAAATATTCAAGATTTGCCATAGATAGCTTAAAAATATAGCTATATCAGATATCTTTGAAATTGTGATGTGCATACACTTTAAATCAATTGACCAGTAGAAATTTATACATTATAACATTTCTAGAATGCCTAAAATTATGATTAATTAATTTTTTTATTTTTCTATTTTAAATATGTATGTGTGATATTTTTTCTTTTCTTTGCTTGTAAAATTTTGAGAGAAATACAAATTAAACAGAGAGAAGTAGGTAGATTTTTTGTATTTATCTTCTTCAATCAATTTACAGTATGGCATTAAATGCATTCAATAAGGTATTGCCAAAATTATTAAATGTTTTAAAAGAAATATTCAAGAATATATTTAAATCCAATTGTAATTAATGGAAAATTCTAAGCATAAACTCATTTTCTAACTTTGGTCTTTATCATTATAACATATACTTAATCCCATCATATGATGATATTACTTTGTTAGTAATAAAATTGTTATTATTAATAAGAATACCTATTTCTATTTCATTATTTTTGTATAAATAAATGCACCTTATCTCTATAGTATATATCTGATTAATCAAAATAGTTAAATAAATGTGAGATATATATCATAAATAAACATTTGTGCTCTATATTCACTAGCAATTGAAAACAACAATATATATATTTTTTACAACATAGGTTTGAAAGGATTTCTTCCCTTAAAAAAAAAGAAAAAAAATAACACCTGCATTAGAAAAATTTGTTTTATTTATGTATAAAGAAAGCTGCCTTTACCAGATGACCCTTTGGCAAACCATGAAAAAATTGGTTCACAGATAGATTATGTATCTGGTAATGTAATTATTATCATTAGAGGAATAAATTGTAATTCACATTTACATAAAATGAGACTAAGTTTGATCATTGTCATTATTTTATGGTTGTATAATATTTGAATATAATGAGAAAATCAATATTATTCTTATCTTATGGTTGGCATCCCATGTGGTCAGGTATACAAAAGCATTAGTCATTCTATATAGTATTCCTCATTTTGTGTCAAGACCAGCCCATTATATTTTCATGTTACTATATGTGGCCATGTCATTAGAGTGTTATCTCTCCTCAATTTAGGCATCCCTTCCAATTTATTTGGACCTGATATGGAGTCAATTTATAGTAAAATAATTTCTCATCAGGTTAGGAACACATTCTCTTTACAATATACTATATTCAGATGTAGTAGAAGATTATAATAAATTATAATCTTTGATAATGACCATAGTATATAATTGAAACATAGGTTGTATTGTTTTTATTATTTTATAATGTATATCATATATTATTCATATTAGTAATCAAGTCTTTGTAAAGAAAAAAGATAGAGTGAAGAATTTTCTATAATAAATTTTATGATTTAAAAAAAATCTTACAATATAATATTTAAAATCTAAATAATAGTACAGTCAACAAATATATTACTATAAGTTTTCTATTCAAATGAATCTTTTATAGATAATATTCAATTTTATTTTTTAAAAAAATATTATAAGATTACTTAATTTTTCTTTTCTGTCAGGATGCAACAATGATATATGTAGTATACATATTCATTTAGTTTATGTGAGATGTTCAGGTGTGTAAGATTTCTCAATCATCTGATGAAAAGAATTTCGTATAAAATGCAGGTATAGAAAGATGTGACTGGTTAACAAGCTTTGAATGAATGTGCAGCTAATCTAAAAGATTTATCTAGTTGCAGATATCTATTTAGAACATTAGGTAATTTATTGTGTATATATGTCTTGCAATACATATTTCTGTCCTATTGAGTGTTGTAAATGGATATAAATTAATCCACTTATTACTAGGTATGAAGTTTAAAATACTGATGAATTAAATGTCAATATACATATATAATCAATAGCTAAAACATTCAAACTCCCAAATCAAATTAATTGTAATTAAGATATATAAATAGAATGTCTATTGTTTAGTTCACACAACAAATGGGAAATTTTCTGTGAAATATATATATATATAGTGAGAGAGATTGATCTGAAAAATTTTATTCTGATAGTTAAAGATTTAGAATAGATCTTTGGAGAAATGCTCAGCAAATCTGAAAGATCTGATTGGCCTTATATAATCAGGTGAATTAGTCAATTTATTAATAAAATATCAGCATGTAAATAAATAGACTAATACTTAAATAAAAAAATTATATATTAAATTTTTTTTAATTTACAAAATGTATTTAAATAATTCATTCAAAAATTCATATGTGTTATTACCTTGATAACAGTTGTGCAGATGTTCTTTATTGTCAATTAATATTTTTAATTGTGATGAAAGACTATGTTCCTGTAAACTTTTCTGAACCCACATTCGGTTACGAATTGCAAATCCATCCGAGGAATATAAATTTAATTCTATAGGAGGTGCTAAAATTGGTTGTAACCATCGTAAACCAATAAAAAAATCCCAAAAATCTTGACTAGAATCCAGTGACTAAAAAAAAAAAAAATTAAAAAAGATATGTAAATGCAACAAATTAAGTGATTAAATATTTTTATTAATGTAGGTTAAAAGTTTTCTAATCTAAAATTTAACATATTTAAAAAATAAAAAATGAATGTCTAATTGATGATTTAAAGTATTATATCTCTATTTATAGGAGGAGAGGAGAGATATTTACAAATAGATTTTGGTATTGAAAGTAATTTAATTTTAAAAATTACATTTTATATTTTTTAATACAATAAGATTATGCAAATGACAATTATCTGAACTCTGCCATTCATTCTCAACTTAAAATCTACTTTTAATAGAAGACTTAAATATTTTTGTAAAAAAGAAAATTATTTAGAATTTTGAAATAAATATTAAACAGAAAACTGAAAAAAAAAAATCATGATTACATATTAACCATAATTTTATATGCATGCTATATCTAAAGCCTAAAAAATAATAATAATTCTCATACAAATATTTGCTATAATTAATTAACTTTACATGAATTTTTATTAAAAATCTTTTATTTAAAAAAAAAAAAAAAAATCCTCACCCAAATTCATATAATATTTGAAATTGTTTTGATTAGTTAATACTTGTATATCAATATTCTATTCATACAAAGTTTTTTAAAATGCATATACTGTCATAAATAATCAATTTTTTGATTTGTTATGTTTCATTTTAAAATAAATTTGTTTACAAAAATGTATAAATTTATAAACCTATTAAAAAGTTTTGAGTAATTGGCTTTATTGTCATACAAAAAATATGAATTACTAAAAATTGATGAAAATTATCATTTTGACAATATATAGTAAAAAAAAACAACAACTAAAATTATAGATAAAATTTGATTACAATAAATATCAGATTATTATTTTCCTTAAGAAGAAAAATTAAAACGATCACTTAAATTATAATTTTAACATCTATCAATAATTGTA
The DNA here is from genome assembly GCA_028023455.1 of Epiperipatus broadwayi. Lineage (NCBI taxonomy): Eukaryota > Metazoa > Onychophora > Udeonychophora > Euonychophora > Peripatidae > Epiperipatus > Epiperipatus broadwayi. Next base: position 8,502,490 of record JAQFVV010000003.1, read on the forward strand.
CACAGATTATTTTGATTTTTGACAACAGACATGCAGATGATAAGAAATCATGCATAAATAAATCAGACTGTTTTTTCCTTATTTCAGAAAACATGAAATTTCTAACACAAAAAGGTTAAATTTAATTTTAACAATAGACATGAGATATGTTTACTAAATCATATTTTAGCACATTCAAGCTAATGCAAAATATTTAATATTAATTAAATATTTCATATCAGGCTGTTTATACAATCAATGTTGAAAAAAATTTTTTTTTTGCAAAATGTTGTATATACATTTTTTAAAAAATATTTTATGTCATATATATATGGATATGAATTAATATTGGTAGCTTTGCCAAAATGTTTATAGAGAGTTAATTTGAGAAATGGAATAATTCTGTCAGTGTGTTTGTTTGATAACAGATTATCTGAAAAATTATGTTTATTAAAAAAAATTATCAAATTATTTTAGAAAATTTGAGAGGTGTTTACTTATAATTATATTTGAATTACTAATATACTTGAACTTAACTTTTCTCTTTCTTTCAAAAAAAAAAAAAAAGGTTTACTGGTATGATATATTGAACCATATCTTCACTAAATGATCAAATTATATTTAAAAGATTTTTATAATGGTTCATGGATCATGGTTTCAACTTTGTCACTTCTGCTAATTCCCAAGCAATAAATCATCTGACTGACCATTATATTTTCACTAGTATAGTTTGAATGTTACACATAGAGAATGTTCCAGAAATAAGATTATGATAAATAAAAATTACATTTTCTAATGATTAAAATGAAAATTATTGCCTTTTCGCTTTTTATCTCATTAAAGTTGGTTGAGCAATATATATTAAAAAAAAGATAGGAGATTTGCAATAGTTCTGTGTTGAATCCTAAATTATCACTGATAAAGACTATAACCAGAAACTGGTAAGAAGTATTTATTATAGCACTATATGATGTCCATTGATTATTAAGATTTACAATAGATAACTAGAATAAGGTGGAATTTCTTGAAAGCATAATGAGTAAGCTGAAAAAATCACATGATACTGTTGTTAAAACTGGAAAAAGATGTAACTAAAACAAAGGTATTCACAATTTTCATATTAGTTTAAAATTAATTTTTTGGCCAAATAAAATTTTTAATATTTTCTACTGAATTATATGTAAATATAAAATACAAATTAAATGTAAATAAAAGGTTATTATTAAGTTGTATAAGTGTTAAAATGATAAAGAAATATTTAGAGAGATTATTTAATTATTTCCATATAATATTAGGGAATATCAATACTCTTTTGACAAAATAATCCATAACTTTAATGTAATTTTCACAATATTTATGTATAGTAAAAAAATGAAGACTAATTAAAATTAAACAATAAAACAGACTCATAACTTAAAAATACAAAGTATAAATAAGTTATGTTATTTAATGAAAATCAAAAACTATTAGAGCTAATCTAGACAGACTTTCTTAGTTCAAGAATGACTGAACATGCTTCTTTAGTTCACAGATCAATCTAAGAAAAACACAGAGATTTCTCTTATTGTAATATTAAATTATATTATAATAATACTGTTAAACACAAATTCATAAAAGAAAGCATGTTAAAATTAAAATTTAATGCACTCTAATAATCTACAAAGCTATATATTTCATCTTTAAATTTGATTGAAGAGAATATCATTGAGAAAATAAATGTAATATCTCAAATATATGGAGCAATTCTCTGATGTTTGATAAAACAATTACAGAGCTATCAGAGATTAGAGGGTTTTAAAGTGAAGCTGCTAAGTGTGTGATAGTTGTGAATAAATTAACAAATGAATAAAAACTAATAAGCTAAATAATTACAAAACAGAACTTAATTAGTAGACTAAAACAATTTCAATATTTCTGACATATCTTATTTATTTGATGTGGAATCTTCAAACCATGAACATAGATTAATGCTACTGGATAAGGAATTATCAAGAGTTCATGAGATAGTTTCCCTTAATGAAACTCATATTCCAGAGGAAGGAGGTTGATTTTTTTTTGTTGTTTTCATTTTGGTAAAAAAATTATAAATTTATAAATTTCAAATAAATAAATAAATAAAATGCAGTATTATTATTTTGAAATGAAACTTACAGATTATACTAAAACATTATTTTCAATAAGGATGTCTGGTTCATATTTTAGGTATTAGGTTAGAAAGAAGTACTTATCAAAAAAATTTATCAGAATTATAGTTTTATAAGTAACTTGATATTTTGTAATAAATACCACTGTGTAATAAATTGATAAAAGTTAAAAAAGATTATAATAATGACATTGTTGCATAAAACTTATATTTTAGAGTCTCATAATTTTACCTAATGTTCAAAATTATTGAGATCAAAAATGAAATATTGAATTTGGTATCAGAATTTCATTTTGTGAACAACTGATATTAAATATTCCTGATATAAAATATGTTTATTAACATTAAAAGCATTTGTGCAGAATAAATAATAATAAAAACAAATTACATTCTCATTACAATTTCTGTGTAACACATAATATATACATAAAAAAAAAGAAATAACATAATCCAGGTAAAATTTACAGCTGACAAGATTAACTAGTAATGAGTTCATGTGATAATGTTAGTAAAATATTATTCAAATTCATATTATTATATTAACAAGTGATAAGCCAGTGAACATCAATAGTTATTCTATAATGGTTGAATTATGGTTAATGCTCATATATTTTTTTGCTGGTATCCAAGCAACTGATTCACAATACTAAAAAAATCAGATACATTATAAAGGTTCCCACTGTTTAAAAAATTCTTGATGACTTAATTATTCTCAGGATATCAAAGATATTTAGAAAAGTTTGATAGAATGGGTGTGTTATTTGTATCTTACAAAATGTGTATTGACTAGTTATGTATGTATTAATAAAGTTATACACATAAGTGTGTGTGTACAAGCTAGTCAATACAGGCAATGTCAAGTCACTCTAGAAATAATTATATATATGAAAAAGAATTAGATACTGCAAGTGACAACAGTCTAATTTGCATTTAATAAAATCTAACAATGTGCAAATTAGCAAAGTTAATAAATTGCCTGCAAAACATTTTAAATGAAGAGTGAAAAATAAAAAATGAAAAAATGTAAAATGAAAAGCAGACTACTGAAACTTGAAGAAATGAGTGAAAGCTGATAATGCAGTTGCAGAGAAGAATAGAAATAGTAAAGAGTTCCAATCAAATTTAATTAGATTGACTCAAGGGGAATAAGTGAACAGCAAGATGCTTACTTAAAAATTGCTGATGAATAGTCTGAAATTAAGGGAATTAAAGAAAATATATAGTTATTAAAATAAAGACTAATAAATTGTGGAGTTTAAGAAGTTCTAATATGAACTGTTCCATGATTTACATTGTTTATTACTTTTCATAGTCAGTCATTAAATTACTAATTTATTATGATTATTACTAATATATATATGTATATATATTATTCAGAGCAAATAAACTCAGTAAGTTATTCAAGATAACTTGTACATGTATTTAAATTTAAATTAATATTAATTGTATGACTGTTATATTATAGTCTGTCACCAGAACCTGTATAAAAATTTGTTCATACATATCAAATGATTAGTATATACAAACAGAAATACAGAATAGTATGATTTTAGCATCTGATGTGAAAAATTTGAGACATTGGCAGATATATGTAATTCATGTAGAGAAATACATATTAATAAACGGGATTACTGGTGACAAGTTGAAAGTCGCCACTCTATTATGGTTGTCAGAACAGGATGTTCTACAAATGGCAAACTAATTATGTGATTTGAAGCTGCTAGAAGCAATTCCATATGTGGAATTACTAATAAAGTGAAATTTGTACTTCAAATCAATAACAATGGAGTTTACATCACATCTTCATTTGTGTGGTTTAATGCAACCATAAGATGAAAGAATAAATGAATATGATTTAATACTACAAACATTAATGAAGGAATGTAAATTCAAGCATTATATTGAAGAGATGCTATTGGACCAGTTATTATGGAGTATTAAAAATATGAAGCTTAGGCAGATGCTCATAAGTGAATCAAAGCTAATTTATAAGGTTACCATTCGAAACTATCCTACAGCACACGCAAGAATTTAAAAATGCGAATGAATATCTAAACCAAACACATATATAAATGTAGTAAAGGCACAGATGACAGAGAAGTTTGGTAAGAAGGTGCCCAATAATTGTCATTGTTGCAGAAAGAAGGGTCGTATTTAAAAAATATTACTTTAAATCTTATAGGGCCACATTAAAAAAATATTACTTTAAAATTTAAGTGTTTTAGTTGCAGCTTGACAGATCATTATCAAAGGTTTGCAATAAAAAAGAGCAAATAAAAAAGAGGATTTACCAAAATTGAGAATAGGAGCGACAAAAAATAATCACGAATGTCAATATTCAGAAAATAAATGTCCGAAACAAATTTCTACCACTATATAAGTTAAATTGAAAGGCTGCAAACCTCTCATGCTTATTCTTATCTGACAGCACAATCAGATATTATTATGGCTGTCTGAATAATGATCAAACCATAATCACAAGATTAAGAATTTTACAAGAAAAGGGTGGTACACTCTCTTCTGTATTTGTCTTGATATATATCTAAGCCAGTCTGAAGCATTTAGGTTTGAAAGTGTGAAGCTTTAAATATCTTCACATTTAACTCACTGAGTCTAAATTATAAATACACAGCGTGAAATCCTACGATTTACTATACAGTAGCTTTTTAGATGTTATAAATTGCAGTAACGTATGTAAATTAATTTATTTTATAAAGCGCAGACAGTTTGAAATTAAATTGAAAGGCTGCAAACCTCTCGCGCTTATTCTTATCTGACAGCCAATCAGATGTTATGATAGCTGTCTGAATAACAATCAAACCATAAACACAAGACAGAGAATTTTGATGAAATCCAAAGTAGTAAATAGTAAAATTGTAGCAGAATGGACTAAAATGAATAAGGATTATAACTAGTTAATAAATTGGATAAAAAAATGATAGCCAAAAAAATGACCAAATTATATAGTACGGGCAATATGGAATGTTCAAGAAAGTTTGTTGACATGCCAAGAATGCATATTAATTGCAGACTGAGTAATAATTCTACCCAAGGTAAGAAAGTGCTTTACAATTATTACACCACAGAATAATAAGAATAAAGGAATTAGCTAGTTCATGTGTTTGGTAGCTAGAATTAAATTGATATTGAGCAGACTTTAAAAAAATGTCACCCTTGCCATCAAATAATAAGTTTGCTGGCTAAAAAAATTCCGAAGTTAGCCTGAGGCTATGATAAGATGGGAACCAGTTCATTTAAACCATTCTTGAGTATTCCACAAATATATTTTTTAATAGCTTTAGATGCATATTCAAAATGGATAGAATATCACTTATTAAAAAAAATACCAATACAGGGATGAAGTGCTTACAATAATGATGTTTTACTAGCACTTCATGCCAAGTTCCATTACAAAAAAATTACCCACAGAATTATTAATGAAGCAACATGTAAGAATACATTTGTCTGTTTTAAAACTGGATAAAGTAAAAAGAATAGATGTAAACTTAGAAGTTTAAAGTAAAACAGACATTTTGGATAAGGATACACTTAAGAAAAAATGGTTAGTCTCTGCACAAATATGAGATAAGATTAGAAAATGATAAAAGTTTTGACACACCATATAAAACATATAAGAGAACATCCAATTAAAATGCTAGAAGATGCAACTACTACTCTGATTATGGATAAAAATATTAAAGTGGATACTTCTACAAATACAGATATAAGCAGCAAATAATTCTTCAATTCAAGATGGAGTCAAATGAATTGGAGAATTTTTCAGAAGTAGATTTATACCCTTCAAATCAGTCTTCTCTGGAAGAAGATAAAACTATTGAGCAGTGGGAGATAAGATATATACTTCTAACAAGGTCTGCCTAAGTGTAGTGGAAATACAAAAGATGGAAGGATTATTTTTTTGTAAAAAAAACTGCTTAGTTCTAGAGTGAATGGGAAGTATTGTTGTATACTGATTAGTTATGTATTTATGAATAAATTTATATATATATAAGTAGGTGTGTACAAGCTAGTCAATACAAGTAATGTTGAGTCACTTTAAAAATAATTATACGCAGAAAAAAAAGACTAACTCCAAAGAATCAATAGTCTAATTTGCATTTAATAAAATCTAACAATATGCAAATTAACAATTTTAATGTATTGCCTGCAAAACTTTCTAAATGAAGAGTGAAAAACAAAGAAGAAAAAAAAATTAAGTGAAAAGCAGACAAGTGAAACTAGAAGAAATGAGTGAAAGCTAATAATGCAGTTGCAGACAAGAATAGAAATAGTAAAGAGTTTCAATCAAATCTAATTAGACTGACTCAAAAAATGACTGAGCAGAAAGATGCTAGTGAACAATTGTCTGAAATTACGGGAGTTAGAGAAAACATATAGTTATTAAAATAAAAACTAAATTGTGGAGTTTGAGAAGAGTTCTAATTAGTTATCTATTGACTTATTTGTTTATCTATGGACATATGAATTATGATTTACATTATTTATTGCTATGTAACTAGCCAGATACCAGTTGAATTACTAATTTATTATAATTATTACCAATACATATATATATATTATTCAGAGTGAATAAATTCGTTAAGTCATTTAAAACAACTTTCAATTTAAATTAATATTAATTGTACAGCTGTTAGATTATAGTCTGGCCCTGTACATATTACAAACTATATAAACTATAGTAGAGTATAGGTTGCTTATTTTCCTTTTAGCAATAAGATTATATACTAATATTAAAGTATGACTTAAATTTCTATTTGGGTGATATAAGAATATTCAATAAACTAGCAAAATAGCATATATTATTTGTGTTATTGCCTCATCAATAGAAATAGAAATAGTTAACAAGTTTTGGCTATAAAATTTTCTTTCTCATTTTCATTCTAAGTCTAACATAAATGGATGCTTAAATTAATACAAATCATTCTGCAATTGGAAAAATCCTTACATTCTGGATTGCTAATTCCAAAAACCAACTCTCTGTCTAAAGAAAATAATTAAAATATTATTGAAACATCAGCAAGCAAATGTTCAGTCTTAAAAAAAATAATGTAGTCAATTATCAGAGAAAAAAATATTAATAAATAAAAAATCGCCAATACATTAATAAATCCAAAATTTAGACAAAATAGTTTATCAAAGTAAAACTGAAAATTATCCATTACAATAAATGGCTTTATTTTTTTTTAATATGATACTGTTTAAGATCTAATGAGAATAGCTGTGTTTAACTTTATTAGCTGAATAAATTATGATTTGTGAAACTTGATTACTTTATGGAGAACAGGATATGAGAACACTAATTCAAAGGCAAATAAGAATAACAATCAGTCCAATAATAATCTCAATATTTATTAGCAAAGCCATAACTATTTCTCACCAATTGTTTAAACTGTTGATACATTTTCAATTTTCAAAGAGCTGTTAAATATGATTTGATTAATCATCAAAATTTAATTTCGGTTAAACCTAGAATTGAAAATTGGTTCTTCAGAAAGAACTTGATTTACATATCTTTTCTCAGGAATTTAACCTTTTGATATTAAGTGTCATAATAACATTTATTATTTATATAAATGTGATTTATCCTTTACTTTGAACACTTTCTAGCAAAACCTTTTATTGTATCTATAAGCATACATAGTGTTAATCCAATAAACATCACATGACCACCACCTCTTATGCTTGTGTATAACTGTTGTTAAAACAGGCAAAACTCACTATATATATACATTGCCACACACAGCAAGCTAGAGTGATCAATGGATACCAGAAGGCTTGTGCATAAAATCCTCATCTAGTGCCTACTCATCCAATATCCCCAGACATACATAGTGTTATGTTTCGACTGTCTTGCAGTCTTCTTCAGAGCTATGATATAATGAACGACATAAAATAAAATACATAACTATAAATAATACCACAAAAAATGTAAACAATAAAACTAATAAAATAATAAAAAAAAAAAAACATAAAATATATAACAAAACATAATAAAACTAAAATAAATATAATCAAACCCAAATAAAATAATCCAGTTAATATAAAATAAAATATATAATATAAATATAAAATACATGTAAATTATACATGTGTATTCCTGACTGCATATATATACATATTTATGAACAACTATTAATTTAAATATATGACTCATTTTTATTATTTTTTTAATAATCTCCTAATTACTTCTATTCCTTATAAACTTAAACTTACTTTTATTAGCTCCACCTTAATAAAATACTTAATAATTTTATTTCCATATAATTCTCAGTTCAACCTTAATTCATTTATTAATATTCTTTTTAATTCTTAAATCATATAATATCTCACACAAAACCATATCACTATGATGGTCAAATATCCAATATGATTTATTTATTTGATTGATTATTTATTTATTTCATATAATATCTATTATTTTCTTATTCATTCTTCTGTTATTAATATTTGTTTTTATAATATATAAAAACTATAAATATTGTAATCTTTTAACTTAACCAATTTTACTATATTTTTTTAAACCAAAATTTAATACTGGGATTAGGATGGCATTGGTATAAATACAGTTCTTCAAAAAGATATAGAGGAAAATGTATAAAGAGAAAATTATTTGTAAATGAATTATGAATTGTAAAAATTAAAAGGAAAAAAAAATACTTACATGGGAGTATAAACATGAATATATTTATAGATTCCATATTAATTTAAAAAAAAAAAACTTAGCATAATATTTACATATAAAACAGTATAATATAAATTTATAAGAGAGAGTTATATAATAATTATAATAAAAGTTAAAGTATATATATATAAATAAAGTATAGTGATTATAAATATAATTAAATAATATGTAATAAAGGGAGCTAAGGTATAAGATAATTTTAAAAAAAATTTTTTTTTTACTTTTTAAAAAATTAAAGTAAAATAGGTAAGTTAAAAGATTACAATATTTATAGTTTTTAGATATTATATATATAAAAAATAGTAATAAAAATGAATAAGAAAATAATAGATATTATATGATTTAAATATTAAAAAGAATATTAATAAATGAATTAAGGTTGAGCTGAGAATTATATGAAAATAAAATTATTAAGTATTTTATTAAGGTGGAGCTAATAAAACTAAAGTTTAATAGAAGTAATTAGGAGATTATTAAAAAAAGAATAAAAATAAATAATATGTTTAAATTATTATATTTATATTGTATATTTTATTTTATATTAACCATTATTTTATTTGGGTTTGATTACATTTATTTCAATTTTATTATGTTTTGTTATATATTTTATGTTTTTTTTTTATTATTTTATTAATTTGTTTATATTTTTTATAGTATTATTAATATAATTATGTATTTTATTTTATGTTGTTCATTATATTATAACTCTGAAGAAAACTGCAGAACAATCAAAACATAAGATTATGTATGCATACAAATATAATAAAAGGTTTTTGCTAAGAAGTGTCAAAGTAATAGATAAATTGCATTTATATAAGATATTACAGCAAAATAAAGTAGTGGTAAATATGGTAATATTCACTACATTTATCATTCATTAAACAAGGCTAAAGGTTCTTCACTCTCTTTGGCTTATGACCACCATCAGCATTATATTTGTCTTTTGAAATAATTTCAAATACAAGCTCTTGATGATAATAACTCAGAAGTTATTGAAAAATTAATAAGTAGCTTTGAATATACTATCTATAATCACAACAAAATCATCTATCTATTGATCTTTTGTTAAATAGATGATCACTTATTTGTTCTTACACATGGGGAAAGGGGGAACATTTGACATACATATATAATTTTTATAAATACAATTAGAAAAATTTCAAGTATAAAAATAAGATTACCTTTGCACTTTTTAACCTGTGTTTAAAAATTCTTTCAACATCATTACAAACTCTGGCTAGTCCACCATAAGTATTCCATACATTAATATTCCTATTAGATAATAAACCTTCTGTTGTTGATTTTAATGCTTGTAATAAAGCATTATGCTCTTGTCTAAAACAAACAAAGACAAAAATAAAAACATTTTCACAAACTTGTATGAAGAAGAATTAATATATTATATATACAGAACATCAGGTGTTACTACAATATGTGATCTACTTGATTTATTGATCTACTTAGTACTCATCACTGAAAAAAAATCCTAAAAGTTAAAAAACAAAATATCCACATTTATACTTGAATTTTCATTACAAAAATATTAAACAAAATCAAGAAATAATATATTTTGCAATAAAAATAATTTATTTACCAAAATAATAACAATTATTTAACAATATATATATATTAGAATATCAGCCCTTAAACTATCAACAATCTCAACCTGTAGTCAAGGTAACTTCCTTAACAATAAAGGTGTTTATCATCTACAATTATAAACCTATTAAAGTCTTGAATAATTGATTTTATTGTTTTAGAAAATATATATATATATCGATGACAAATCAAACATATGCAGAAATCAAATCCATAATAAATGTCAGCATTTAATATTAATATTATCTATTAAAACAGACAAAACTCACTATACGTATTGCCGCACAGAGCAAGCTAGAGTAACCAATGGATGCCAGAAGGCTCGTGCATAAAATCCCCATCTAGTGCCTACTCATCCAATATCCCCAGACTAGTTTCTGGCTTGTGTCCTTCATCAGTGAGGAACCTTGGATCTGAAAGCACTACACCTAGATGTTAGGATTACTCTAGCTTGCTATGTGTGGCAGCACGTATAGTGAGTTTTGTCTGTTTTAACAACAGCTGTAAGCAAGCATAAGAAATGGTGATCATGTGAATATTATCTATGTTCTTTATTACTTTTTAAAGTAATAAAGAACATAGATGATACTAATATAATATGGATTTGGCAATGCAATAAGAAAAGAAGTGTGCACTTATTTCTGAATTTACTTATGATCATACATATTCTTAAATTTATGGTGATTATATATAAAATATTGCATCCTTTCTTTTGTTTTATTTAATAGACATTTTTTATTATATTTATAAATATTTTCATTTTATTTAATTAATATAAACTTATAATTCTATTCAAAAATAAAAGTGGACATCTCTTATGGATTATCATTTCTGCATACATTTTATTTGACACTAATGTATTTTTTTGTTAAATAATTAATAGTGGTTTAATAAATAAATTACTTTTATTGCAAGATATATTATTTTCTTGCTGTTTTTCTGAAGGTTTGTGATGATGGTGTTCTAGCTGTATTTTTATATTGGACTATTTCCATCATCTAATATGTGTGTTGAATGTCTTTAGAAAAGTTTAATTTTATTAAATATTCCAAATGCATTCAACTGTTAGTAATATCACAGCAAACAGGTTAGTATATGCACCAACTGTTAGTAATATCACAGTAAACAAATGTTAGTAATATCACAGCAAACAGGTTAGTATATGCACAACGTTTCTTGCTTTATATTTAATATACTTTTGTTAATCATAAATTCAGTAATAAAAGCAGACATTTTACTTTTTATCAGATTTTCTTTCATCCTTGATAAGTACTATGTAGCTTTATCAAGCAAAATCACTAACTATATTAACACCAAACACCCTTTATTGTTAAAAAAAAAAAAAAAGACAAAAAAATCTAGTGTTCAATTACTAAATTTTTGATACATAAATATTAATATGTGAAAGTAGAAAATTTACTTCTAAATTTATGTAATTTAATATATTGTACAGGCTTACACACACCTGCACATATAATGTAATATATAAGAGATTTGAACTCAGACTTTCACATGACCCTCAACTCTCCAAGCCATCTCATATTGCTGACCCACCTGATCACACACATGTTGAAAAGATAATCAATCACCAATATACTTATTTCATGCTAAACTAGCAATCATCAGTTGGTCCAGATTACTATCTCCACACATATATGCAATCAGTGCTGGGTAGGCTTCAAACTACTCCAATCCACAGCTCTTCAGCCAGCCATTTCATTGAAAATCTGATGATAGAACATTCAAACCCATATTAGTGCCAAGTTGTCATCCTACCTATGTTAATCATTAGTCATTCTGAACCCTCATGTATCAGAGCCTGTCCATTAAAGTATGAAGATTAGCTATCTTAATATAAAGCTGAGCACTGACTATATATATGTGTGGAGATAGTAATCTGGACCAACTGATGATTGCTGGTTTAGCATGAAATACATATATTGGTTATCTTTTCAACATGTGTGTGATCAGGTGGGTCAGCAATATGAGATGGCTTGGAGAGTTGAGGGTTATGTGAAAGTCTGAGTTCGAATCCCTTCCAAATGTATGAGAAAATATTTTAATCATTGCTCCCAGAAGGCAATTAGAATCTTTAGCCAAGGCATCAGTTGGTAGTGAAGGTGGAGGTGCTAAAAATCCTCTGATTGTAGATTTCGATTGCCATTTGATGTTTAATTTAGGTACTTACAACTGCAGATCATTTCCAAGATAAGAAAGATTGCATAAATTTGAAAAAAAAAAGTCTAATAGTAAATGAACATTATTGGATTTTATGAAATTAGAAGAAAAAGTGAAAAAATGATATAAAAAGTGGTCATGTGCTTTACTATAAAGACCCAAAAATTAGAAGCACAAATAGAATTGGATTAATTAGAAATAACAAGTGGAAAAACAAAATTGTGCAAATTAATGATGAACCAGACAGAGTGGTAAGAATGATTATTCAAATTAATGAAAGATATCGAATGCAGATAATTTAAATATATGCCATCAAAAATTTTCATTCTGACAATTGAAGTAGAAGATTTTTATATGAATGTACAAAAAGCTTTTGATCATTCAGAACAATATTTAAAAATTGTCATGGGAGACTTTAATGCTGGAATTAGTAAACGATTGAAATATTAAAGTGCTGTGGGTAAATTTGGTTATAATAATAGAAAAGAGAGATATAAACAGAAATGGACGTGGAAGCATACAAATAAAAGTATAGCACAATTGTATTATATTTTGACTAACAGAAAATAAATATTTCAACATTGTAATGTTCTTAATAAATTCAACATATGAAGTGATCATTAATTATTAAGATGTAAAATATGTGCTAATGTAAAACTAGAGGAACAAAAATTATTATTTACAGTTGATGTTCCTAACTTGCAAATCATTTTAAAATATTAACATGTTTTGAAGATGGTTCAGATTTGAATGAAATTAATAAAAAATAACTGTTTCAATATTAAGAACTGCAACAAAGATAGTTGGTAAAAGATAGCAGTTTACTAATAAATTTTCTACTGAAACAATACAATATATGAAAAGAAGGAATATGAAAATACATAAAAATGATCTATTAAGAATCAAATATCTAGCATTTCGTGAAATAGTATAAAAAACAGTTAATAATGATACAAGAAAATATAATTGTGAATTATTAAGGAAACCTACTGAAGAGAATAAAAGTCTCAAAAGTGTAAAACAACATTTTGGAATTGTGAGAAAACATTTTTGTAATAAAGAGAAAAGATGAAACTATTATGAAAAAGGAGAGATAACATTATGAAATGTGTGGGAGAGTTCAATGAAGAATTATATAGCAATAAAGAACAAAAAAAACAACAACACCAAAATATTCCCTACAATTGATCATTTTCTGAGTTGACCAGTTTTTTAAATGAAATGAGACATGCAATTATATCTATGAAAAAGAGAAGAGCTCCCAGCAATGACGGAATTATAATCAATATCTTTAAAGAATCAGGTGAGGAAATAAAAAAATCATTGGCAAAGTTATATGCCAAATGTTTAAATGATAAAAGATATACCAGATGATTGGGAAAAGGTGATAAAAAAAGATATTAGAAATTACAGACTAATCAGTCTTTTATCAGTTCTACACAAAATTTTTACCAAGACAATTACAACTCTACAGCAAATTTTGAATTTCAATCATCCAAAACCTAACAAGCAGGATTTAAAAGTGGTTTTAGCATAGTGGCTTACAACCAAGTATTGAGAAAGTTATAGAAAGAACCAATGAATATGAGTTGTCATTATGTTTAGGATTTATGAAATATGAAAAGGCATTTGATTCTCTAAGCATTTTTACAGTGAATAAAGCATTGGAAAGTCAAGATATGGCAACAGTCATGATTAAACTATATTGTTATATTAAGAAGATTAACATTAAAAACTGTATATAACAGGGTGATTCCATATATCAAAAAAAATTTATAGCAATTTTAAAAAAAAATATTTTGTGGATTAAAATGGGAAGCTAAGAGGTTAAAATAAATGGGAATTATTTAAATCATCTAGATTTTGCAGATGATATAATTGTTTTTACAAATAAATGTTTCAGAGATTCAGGAAATATTGCAAGAGTTACCAAATGAAAGTAAAAAAAGTTAGGAATAAAGATAAATGCTAAAAAGACTACAATAATGTTTAATGAATTTTTTCAATAGAAGAAAATTAAGATTCATAATGATGATTTAGAAGAAATTAACAACTACAAATACCTTTATCAAATTATTAATATAGATGGAAGAATAATGGGTGAAATTAATCATAGAATAAAATGTGGATTAATTGCTTTTGGTAGAAATAACTTAATATTAAAAGGAAATATGTCTTCTATGTGTTTGAGAAGAAAAGTTTTTAATAAATGTGTTTTACCAGTTCTTACTTATAAATATGAGACTTGGACATTTAACAGAAGAACAATATAAAGACTTAAAACTATTCAACAAAGTATGTAGAGATATATGTTAGGAATAGCAAGACAGGACTGAAAATAAAATACAAAGATGAGAGAACAAACAGGTATTACTGGCATCATTAAAATAATTAAGACCAAACTGGAGCTGGATTGGACCCCTTGCTAGAAAAGATGATAATAGATGGACAGTTAAAATCTTAAAGATAATATAAAAAACTTAAAAAGAGATCATATGTGAAATGGATGGACAAAATAAGGAAGTTTGCTAGTAAGATGTGGAGAAGATAGCTCGAAATCAGAGAAACTGGATTAAACTGGGAGGGACTTTTATTCTGCAGTGAATGGATAATGGTTGAAAGTGATGATAGTCATGATATATATATTCAGACAGATATACAAAGGCAGCTATAAAAATGTTGGTTCTCTGTCAATCAAGTTATCCAATATATTAAGCAATAAATGATATTTAGACAATTTTAACTTGAGACTAAAATAAAAGAGAATTACTCTAAAAACAAGCCTTGTAAATAAAATTTCTTTTCCAATATTGTTTTCCTGAGCTTAAGTGGAAGTATTGTTACAATGAAGTGGACATTTTTCTGTTACTTTATTTTTCTATTTTAATGTTTGGAGGTGAGGATTGTCTAAAAATAATACTATGACTTCAATATCTATAGGCAGTTCTTGACTGATGTGAATAATCCATATTTCTTTTTGGATAAAATGAATTTTCAGATGCATGTTTATTATTAATCATGGTGCAGAATATAAAAATATTTTTTAATAAACCAAAAAAAAAGTGTTATATCAAAGAGATACTCTCAGAGTGAGAATCTTGAAAAACAAGAGCTACAATTAATCAATGCATATTTTTCTATTTTGCACTTTATATATGCCAGAAATTGTTTATATAAATCTGGAATTACATAAATCCTGTTTTCATAAGCTGCAGACTGCTTGCATTTGCAAATATTAATAAAAAAAATTGTATTGTAAAGGAATATTTGTTGAAAAACATAGCATATATATATGTTGCTATAATTAAATGTAGAAATATTAACAATCAAAAATATGTTAATAGATGACACATAAAGAAAGTATATCTTTAAATTTAATTAAAGCACATTATTGAGAAAATATATATCTCAAACATTATATAAGAATATAATTGTCTATTAGATAAGACAATTATAGTATTATGTAGAGATTCGAGAGCTTTGAAAAGTAAAGCCAATAATTTGAATTAAGTGAATTAAATCAGTAACTAAGACACATATTCATTTTATAATTTGGCAGTTAGTGCTTGAATCTTAATCTAGTAAGAAAATACATATGCTATATAATTTGTATATTGCATAATCCATATGTAATATAAAAAATAAATCTATCCAATTACAAAATGAAATACATCCTGAATTAAATTCCATCAACTCTACATGTAATAATTACAAAATAAATAAATTGTATTGTGTTTTAGAAATAGTATGAAGATGACATATCGATTGGCACACTAATAAAATTATGTATATATATAAACACTAAAAAATATATCACTATAAATATATATATTAAATGGAAATAAAGTTAAATCATTTAAGCCTTTATAGAAAAAAAATCATCAAAAAAAAAAAAAAATCAAAATCGGTCATCTTATTTTCAATATCTATACACAATTATAAATAGACTTAAATATTTGCTACCATTTGACTTCTTTTAATTCAATGATCGTGTAATAAGAGTACCTTGTTCAGTTCCATTTCAGAGTAGTCCAATTTTAGCTTATTTTAAAAGCTCAATAGATTAACAAAAAGACTTATGGATCAGCTTTAAGTCCATTACACAGAATAAATAACAAATATTTATCAGGTTATCAGCATTGTCCTTATTTAGCAACCATATAGTTGTAACAGTTTCACAATCAAAATACAGATTTGTTAAGCAGGCTATTATTATAGATTTATACATGCCATTGTCTTTTTCTACAGTGATAATCGAAAAACATAATTAAAATTATTTTTTCCCAATGGAGATTTGATTTGCTCTATCTTATAACTATGGGGTTCTAGCCTTGCTTCTTTGGGATTTGGTTTATTGCTCAAATAAGATTTGTAATTTCTTTTGGTCACTGGTAATAGTCTTTGATGACTGATAATAAAAAAATAAGCACTTAAATGCCTTTTTTTTCAGACTTTTATATACTATTGTTATACAAGCAGATGGAATAGCTGACTAAATTGACAAACTATTTAATAAAACATAAATAATAATCCACAGTTTCTACTATATATACAATTCCCTCAATCTGCATCACAAGTTTACTACTAATCCCAAGTCTTTGCTTCTGTTTGATAATTTATTAAATTGCTTATTATTTTAATTTACTGAATTTCCAAAATTTTATTTATTATCCTCTTGTTGAATGTTCCAAAGTCAGTTATTTTTTAATACAAATATAAATTGTTTTTCACAATACAAATCTTCATATGTTTAAATAATTTTATGCTGATTTTTTGATTTACATTCTCAAAATAAATTGACCTTTATATAAAATTTTACCATAATTATTGGACAATAAACTGTCTTTCATATGAATGTCTCCTCCCCAATCATTAGCTATTATATAGCAAAGTTACTTCCCTATTTTAGCAAAACTAAAAGTATACATAAATATTATCTCTTTAATGAAAATATAATATATTCTACTGTTTTCTAATTTTGTTAACAATTTTTAACAATAATTATGTTTCTTTGTGCGTAAACTCTACTAACTGAAATATGATAACTATAAGGCAATTTCTATTTCAATCTTTTAAATCCACAACTTTTTTCATTATTGATTTTTGTTGTTAAGTTGATCATACGTGTTCTGAGCGACTGTCTCAGGGATTTACTGATTTATTGCTATTTACTTACGTAATGTGTAGTTTCAGTATATAATTTATAAAATTATAAACAATAAATTCACAGTCTTTTAGATTCAGCAACTGAAAATAAAATTATGCTAGGAGACTTCAAATCTTACACCTCCAATATTTACTTGCATACTTGAGTTCAAACTTAGAACTACTATATCCAATACATTTCACAAATATTTGATATTTATATACAATAATAGAATATCAGGAAGTGAAGGCAAATAGTTAACAGCCTTCAAACTTATAATAATATATATAGCCATATATTGGTATAACAATATTATGACATGGAAAAAAGATAATATTTACTGTTGGTGAACAGAACTCATTTTCTGACTTCATGTTTGATTTCCAATTTTATGTAACAATTGTAATTAGTTTGGAAATAAAGTTAAATAAAATATTTTTTCAATTGAAATATAAAGGCAAATTACTGAACTAAATTGTAAAATAATACATAAATAATTCCATACTAATTACAAACAAAATTTTATATGGCTATTTTGGCAAACTTGAATAAAACTAATTTGAATTTATTATAGGAGTGATGTTAATTATCCATGAGGATGCTACAATATAAATCCCCAGATTGATTGATTTTACATCAATATTTAACGCCGTTAAAACATATTTTTCTGCTTTCATTTTTCTCAAATACATTAATATGTCATAGAGCACGAAATATGGGTTCAAAACGATCTCATACATATCATATATATATACATAAAGGATATATAAGAGAAAGAAAAGAAATTTAACTGAAACAAAAATAGGTTAAAAATAATATTAATTTAATAGTTAAATAAGCAAATAAATGGGTATTATAAAATACAAGTTACAAGATCTATGTTTAAAATAATATATAAAAATTTAGTCAATCTAGGTTTCTGAGCATACTATTTCATTTGTTTTTAGAATAAAATTTATTTTAAATATTTATTATTTTTGTTTTTTGGTTTTGATTTTTTAATTTTTAATTTTAATGTTTAAATTTTGATTTTTTGTTTTTGATTTATTGTTTTTTGGTTTTATTTATCTAATTTTAATTATGCAATTTTTATTTATGTAATTGTAATTAAGTAGAAAATGATTATTTTAATATTAATTTTTAGATTAATGTTTTAATGCTTTTTAATGGGTTTTTGAGGGTTTTGTTTTTCATGGTTTGATGTTAAAATTTGAATTATTTTCATATATTTATTTTGGTTGTAATTTTACAGAAGTTTTAATTTTAATATTTTTAATGTTTTATTTAAAAAGATTTAAAAATTTTGTTTAAAAGTTTTTGGATTGAGTTGGTTTTTGTTTTGCATTATTTTGTTTTATTATAGTTTTATTATAATTTTATAATGATGACTATATGAAAATATAAAGAATAAGAATTTTGGTTGTATTGATGTAATATTTGTATAATTTTTGTTGTAGATCTGAAGAAGACTGCCAGGACAATTGAAATTGTTTAAATAAATAGTTTGCTTAAAGTGTTAAAGGAGTGTTAATGAAGTTTATATTAAAACAAACTCATTCAATAAAGATTGGCTATACATGTTATATAAATTAATAAAATATCAAAGACAAATAATTATTAAGTATCACTAATATATTTCTTTTGTCCATAAGGTTTTCAAGACAATTCCTTTGACATTAACTACTATATTAATCCCTTAATTTTTTTTTTATATATACATTCCTGTGTTTAATTAATATCAACTTTGCAAATAAACAAAAAGAATAATAAACAGAAATAAATAATCAAAGCAAAAGATTAGATTTTAGCTTTTAGGCTAAATAATATTAAAAAAAAAAAAAATACTATTACCTATCAAATCTGTATATTTAAGACCAATTTGAAGAAAACATAAGTTCAATTAATGAAAATATTATATGAAACATCAAAACCAAAATAAAAAAATATTAGGCATGCCCTATTTAGTATTAGTAAATTTCCAATTGATTAATTTTCTATTATAAAGCAAATATAGTGGAGTATCAAACTATGCATCATTTAATTACATGACCTCTACTATATACTATTCAAAGAAAGATGTAAAACAAATAAAAATGTAAATAAACAATAAAATCATTAAAATTTGCACATTTTAAAATATTTAAGCAACCATTTTTCCTTCTCTGAGCATTGGACACTATTACATTTAAAAAAAGGTAAAATTTGTACATAAATTTTGCAATATACTGATTGTAAATATTAATAAAATTTCCTGGGTTCATGTTAAAAGCACATATTTTATTCCACCTTTATTATCCTTTCTGAATTTGATGTGCAATATTTTGCATAGTAAAATATTTTCTGAGCAAAATGCTAAAACATAATGTTAAAAGTTTTACAAAATTTTCGAACATATTAAAAATTAATATAGATTTTAAAAAGTCAAAATAATTAGATCCTAATGTCCGATAAGAAGATTATTATCACATTATTATAAGAGAAAAAAGTTATTGAAAAAAAAAAACAGCACCCAGAATGTATTTAATAGTGACAAAAATCAGACATTTAGCTATTTATTTTAAAACTATGGTAGTAAAGTTTTTTTCTTATTTTTATTGCTTCAATGAATGCATGAGAAAACCCCTCAGTAAAAAAAAATGTCTCCTCAATTTATTATTAATAATTAATTATTATTTTATAAAATTTTGTTTATACTATAACCTTAATTTATATATACATATTAATGTATAAAAAGTGTGTGTTATATATGTGCATGTTGAAAAGTATTGCACACTAGCAATTTAATAAACAACACATATTCTAATCAATATTCAGCAGTAAAACAAACTATTATAGGCCAAACACATTTTTAACTGGAGAGGCTTAGAACAAAATATGGCACAATTTGTGGCTCCACTATATACTTGAAACCTAAATTAAAACCTCATTTATTAAGAAACAAATATTTAATAATTTTACCAAAAAAATAATAATTAAATAAATAAAGTATGTCTAAATTAGTTGTATTTTATGTTGTAAACAAATTATTTGTGCAAACACAGATAATACTTTCATTTAAAATAGAAATTATATAAGATTTGATTTTTTAATATTAGCTCCTGATATCTAAATACTTTAGTTAGAATTACTCTCTCTCACTAGTTTAAGTTTTTGCTATCACATAAACACCGTCATCAAACAATACACAGTATGCTATTTTTGAAATGGTGAGTATAATTGCTGAATTATTTTTATTTATAAAATGGATTATTCAATAAGAAAGCTTTCCTAAATTTATCTAGATTTTGATGTATCAGTTATATATAACTATATTTACGAATATTTCTTTGAAGCATGTATGAACTTGAAGTTGATAATTTACTACGAAGTCATTTGTCAAATTCTTTTTTTTTTTCAATCTCATGCTTGCTTGACAGTTTCTTTGAATTCTTGCATTTCATTGATTCTTCTAATTATTTATAAGAGTAAATTACTTTTTAGATGGCAGTTATTTCAGTTTGATAATTATTTCAGGGCAACTTGATGCTACACAGATTTATCAACTACAGGATAAAATAGTAAAACAAATGTCCCAAAATATTGCTTAACTACTAAAACCAGTAATAAATTCCATTTTTTAGCATATAGTAGAACTATATTAATACTTACATTATTCCTTTTAGGTTGATCTTTCATTAATTTGTATTATTTTACAATCACCATTCCTTATAACAGTAATTATCTTTTCAACTTCAAATACTCCAATAAACTTCCTTAACTTCTAAACAATTGGCTTATCAAAAACTGATTAAATGTATACAAATTTTACTGTATATACCTACCTATGTCTGTTGTGATCAAGTTATGATTTTAATAAATCTGAATTAGATGTTGACATTTTTCTGATATTTTAATCTGACTGTCTTCCTGAATATATGCTTCAATAAGCAGAATAAATATTCTTGGAATCTTAAAAAATTAATTTACATTACAATAATTACTTATTTATTAATGTATTCTAACCTAAAAAAAATTGAAATTAATTACTTGTTTTTCTCATACAACACAAATTATATTTAAGAAAAAGACATTATTTTTATTTTTTTAATATTTAAACAGCATTAAACTGTTGCACATATGCTTTGGATTTTAAATATAAAATGAATGAATACTAACACTTCAACCACATGATAAAGTCGTTGGAAAAGATAGAATGGCCATCTATCTTTTCGAACCCAAACACTTTTGTATGGGCGAATCTTAAGTGTTTGAAAGTGAAAGCATGAAGATATTAAATAATCACTTTAAATTACTTTTACATGCTTGAATGAATGACGCTGGTGAAATTTATTAGAATTTATGATACATCATTCTTATTTGAAATTAAATGTATGTAAATAAGTCAATTATTTTATATAGCGCGATGTTTTTTATAAACAATAATATTTAAACAGCATTGAACTGTTGCACATGCACTTTGGATTTTAAATATAAAATGAATGAATACTACACTTCAACCACATGATAAAGTCTTTGAAAAAGATAGAATGGCCATCTATCTTTTCGAACCCAAACGCTTTTGTATGGGCGAATCTTTAGTGTTTGAAAGTGAAAGCATGAAGATATTAAATAATAACTTTAAATTACTTTTATATGCTTGAATAAATGACGCTGGTGAAATTTATTAGAATTTACGATATGTCATTCTTATTTGAAATTAAATGTATGTAAATAAGTCAATTATTTTATATAGTGCGATGTTTTTTATAAACAATAATAATTGACTTATTTACATACATTTAATTTCAAATAAGAATGACGTATCGTAAATTCTAATAAATTTCACCAGTGTCATTCATTCAAGCATGTAAAAGTAATTTAAAGTGATTATTTAATATCTTCACGCTTTCACTTTCAAACATTTAAGATTCGCCCATACAAAAGCGTTTGGGTTCGAAAAGATAGATGGCCATTCTATCTTTTCCAAAGACTTTATCATGTGGTTGAAGTGTTAGTATTCATTCATTTTATATTTAAAATCCAAAGCGCATGTGCAACAGTTTAATGCTGTTTAAATATTATTGTTTATAAAAAACATCATGCTATATAAAATAATTGACTTATTTATATACATTTAATTTCAAATAAGAATGATGTATCGTAAATTCTAATAAATTTCGCCAGCATCATTCATTCAAGCATGTAAAAGTAATTTAAAGTGATTATTTAATATCTTCACGCTTTCAGTTTCGAACACTTAAGATTCGCTCATACAAAAGTGTTTGGGTGGTTGAAGTGTTAGTATTCATTCATTTTATATTTAAAATCCAAAGCGCATGTGCAACAGTTTAATGCTGTTTAAATATTATTGTTTATAAAAAACATCACGCTATATAAAATAAATGACAAACCTAATATTGTAAATAAGCATTTATTTTATATAGCGCATATTTATAAATTGTAATACATTAAAGATCAGCCTGTCAAGCTATTGTGCATACGCTTTTTACGAGTGTTAATAATAAATGGATACTTTGACTTCCAACACAAGATATAGTATTTAGGAAAGAATAAAATGAATCCACTTATTCTATCCAACCTAGATGATCTAATTATAACAGAAATTTATCAAAATAAATTTTTAAGAGATGTATTCCATATTCCATATATTATACCACTAATCTTTAATTCATACTTAATAAATACACTATTTAAAATCTTAATATATATATTGTAAGGGGAAACCTGCACTAAACTACACTATACTAAGCCTAACCAAGCAATTTTTAAACAATTTCTTACTTATTCTTTTTCAAACACCCATATGTACACTAAACACTGCGATCAGCAATTTTTTTTTTTTGTTGTTGTTATAGAGAGATAAAGTTTCAAGTTATACACTAACAAAATAAATACATCCACATATATATAGATAATATGACTAACCAAGAGTATTGTAAGTCATCAACTAACCAACATTATGACATGAACATAAATAAAATATACAAGATAATGACCTATGTCAAGCATATCGCTAAGCAACCAGACTTGAAAACAAAAAGATAATCCCAATAAATATTTACTTTAATAACATTATCTTGATGTACAATTATGCAATAGTAGACAAATGCAGCAAGCACGAGAAAGTCAACATCCTGACAACTATATTTTTTTTCTTAACAAAGAAAGATGGACATATGTGTTCAAGTTTGAGAACAAATTTCAATCGAATAAGAATAAACAGTAATTTACTTATCCATCAATATAAACCCAAACCTTAAATACCCCCAAGATATGGAAGCAAACCGAATGATTTGAGCTAATTGTAAAAAAGAAAACTTCAAATTTACATCAAATCATTGCAAGAGAATAAGTAAATAACCACTAACATTCAGCAAGGACAGTTTTTTGCATCATTTCCCTATGCATAAAAACCCTAGAAAAAAACTATACAAACTAACGAGTACTGCAATGTGGTCTGGCTAAAAGAACTACGCTGTAGAAGGCTGAATGCCAATTCTTCAAGCCCATAGAAGAATTGTGATGTTTGAGATGCCTTTCTTGATTAAATAATGATTGATGATGATGATTTTCAGTGGATCTCCTGCATCTTTTTCAAAGAAAACAAACTGGGCAGCACTAATGATCTACAATCCCGGAGTGAGTGCATATCCATTGAACTTACAGACAGTATACCACCCAAGAAGATCTATCACCAGAAGGAATAGACTTTAAACATGATGGACAATGCTTGGCAGACTCAGAAATTGGATTTTTTTTTTTATTCAGTTGATTTGTATTTTTATTTTATTAATTTATCATCTTATTTTTATTTTTCATATAATGGGAAAATTTATTTTAAGTGTAGAGAGAGGGAAGAGTTAGATTTCATAAACATTTTATTGTATTAAATAAAATTAGTCTACACACTTCTCCAGTAGCTTGATATCACCTGACTGAATGTGGAATAAGGTAAGATCTTGATGTTATTCTACATTAAAAGCATACAGTAGAAAGAAAACAGAGTTTTCATTATTTGTTAAATGTTTTACTAACACTCATTATATATTCATTTTTCGGTGTACATGACTAATTTCCTTGAGTAGATTAGAGAATCATATAGAAGGGGGTCCTCTCCTCCAAGAAGGATGATGATACTCATCGTGAATTCAGACAGCAAGCATTATTCTATAATATGACTATACATAAGAATAATTAGTAAGTCAGATTCACGATCTTATAATATTTTTATTATTATTTTAAACTTTTAAAAATAAAGATGGCCAAGATATGGATTTCTATCACAGAATTTAGGAATCAGGATATTAATCACATTTAACTCTTAAAGTGATAGAAAGCCATCCTTGACTCATATTATTAAGTTGTTTCAATCCATTTGATCTCTGTCTTGTTCCCATTATTGTGCATTCATACCTCTAAATATGTATGCTAAATTCCAATACACACACTATTTATATGAATACTGATATTGGAAATATTCTGGGAAAGTGCTGTAATTGATCCTCGCTTATACAGAGGCTCAGTTGTCATTGACCTGAGTAGGCCCATCCCTGAAGAGAGTCTAGTATGAATTCTCCGAGAGTTTAAATACTGAGGTATAATAGAGCCACAAAAAGAGGTGAAATGAGGATGAACTAGCCCAAATTATATCTAAATTTAATGTGTGAATATAGAGCTAGCCCATTGGAGGTGAATGTCATCATGGGATTAAGTATTTCATAGCATCTGAGCCAACATCCTATGTGAAGCTCCTAGGTCTGACCACTGGTCCATTACATCTGGTGCCTAACTTTAGGGGCTCGAAACAAGAAGCTTACAGAGATAGTTCCCTTCAGGACTTGGAAATCTATATAAAATTTTGTTTTGGAATGATAATTTCATTTTCAAATTATAACCAACCATAACCACCATGGACTTACACAAATTTATGTTCGACCACAATGAGAATTTTAAGTTTGAACATGCACATTAAAAAAAAATGACATTAAAAGTGGTGAATGCACATATGGTCTTACAAACATCATAATAATCAGAGACCAATAACTAAATGACTAATAAATTGTGTTTAAAATAGGTGAGTCAAACAAGTAAAATGCAGACTTAAATATAGGCAATAAAATATGCATCCCCACACACAAACAAGTAAAATGCAGACTTAAATATAGGCAATAAAATATGCATCCCCACACACATACACACAAAAAGGGGAAAATTATGAATAAACACAAAATGGCTTGGGGTGCAAGGAACCCTACAGTATACTATCTTTACATATATAAGCAAATAAAAACTTTATAACCATATACGTAAAACAAGTGATGATAACAAGGAATGAAAGAAAATTAATGAGAATGGATGAGAAAATTTCACAAGAAACTATAAATAATAGTAGTAATGAGTTGGAATGCTCTACCTCTAAAAGTGGAGAATCTGCATTGGTACAGTTACGTGGGGAGTCCATGACAGAAAATGATCATTCTCCATAGGTATCAGTGGTGATCTAAACAGCAGCATTTCAAACCTATGAGATGTGTCAATAAAATGAATCAAGCACCCAGGATCGAAGTAGCACAGGCTACAGATGTAATGACTATGGAACACATATTCTAGTCGATCATGATAATGAAAGTAGAACTCGTCAACAGCATGGATGTGAAAATGGACAGCATGAAAGCAGAACTCACTAATAGAATGAACACAAACATGAACAGTTTGGATGTAAATATGAACAGCATGAAGGAAGACATGAATGACATGGATGAAAAATAGATAAAATAAACACAAATGTGGCATCAAAGAAGATTTGAAAACTGAAATGATGGAGATAGGAAGCAAATTATCTGTCGATATGGAACAGCTGTCTCCGATTGTCAATAATGCTGAGAGAAAGAATAGGGAACTGAGACAAGAACTAGGAGAAATAAGAAGGGAGATGAAAAAAGGGACATGATGCCAGCAAAGATTCAAAGAGAGATGGAAAAAAGAACACAATGTCACAAAGATTCAAAGATTTTAGTTGTACCATCTCAAGTCAGATAGACAAGTTTTGTGAGATGACTTGAAGCTATGAAGACTCCAAGAGTGAAGTATGCATAAGCCAAGAGAAATACTGAGAACAAATTTAAGAAAGAATTTCAAAGCATACGAATTATTGCACAATGTCAAAACAGAGGGGCACAACAAGGCCATTGCCAAGAGAAATACTGAGAACAAATTTAAGAAAGAATTTGAAGGCATACAAATTATGGCACAATGTCAAAACAGAGGGGCATAACAAGGCCATTGAATCAATGGTGCACAATATAAAGTGTCTGGAAGACATACAAGCTGCAAATGAGACAGAAAACCTCTCAGACAAGACAAACCTCAAAAAGATGGATGAAAGTATAAATGAAACGCATGACCAGGTCAACCAACTGAGTGGATCAGTCAATCAGAGGTTTGAGGCCCTCAAATCCCGCTATGCCTGAGAACAACAGTATTTGGGATATGACCAACTAGGGATGATTGAATGGCTCTGACTGGTAGGGAGAAGTGGAATGAAGTGATAAACAGCTTGGCAATCACCCTCAAGGCCCCCAATAGAATGAGTAACGAGTGCCAAGCAGCCAGCCTCCCACACCAAGAACCATGAGGGATAGAAGACTCTCCTTTCAATTCCAACCTAGAAGGAATCATAACTGGCAAATGCCATGTTGATCAGGACACACAGGTACCCATCTACCCATGAATTCCAGGAAGATGTCCAGTGTGTGCAACCATGCAACACAAATCAGACCATCAACCAATTCATAAGGCCAAAAGTCTTCAAGAAATCCGCTAATGAGGCCCAGTAGAACATCTAAGGAGCCTCAACCTGTATTTTTCCATGAACCACAATTTGACTGAGGGTGAGAAATTGATCACCACCTACAGCCACCTCCAAGTGATGCACTGATATGGTGAGAGTCATTATTCCAGACCCTGTCCATTTTTGAAGACTACCAGACATTACCAGTAAAGAATTTCTGGAACTGCAATAGGCAAAAAGTCTTGTTATACCAATTACCCCAGAAGAATGCAACACCAGGAGAAACATTGACGAAATTCATTTACCACTGGGTTACCAAATTAAGAACTTTAGCAAAAGTGAGATAAGGATAGTCAAAAAAATCTACTCCTTAAGATCGAGCTGTCTCTCCTCTGCATAAATGCCAAAAATATTGGGCAAATGGTGGAGTTGCTAAACAGCATCAATTCAAATGTAACCAACAGGATGCCAGAAAAACATAAAGAAGATATACTGTCAATAGTATATACTATAAATGATGAAAGAATAATGACCTATATCATTGGAAAGAGAAGTCCCTACAACAAACCTCCCCATATACATGGACAAACAATAAACCAAAAACAACATATCTTAAACCCAAAATCAGTCTCCCCAATAGCCCAGGGAAAAAAACCTATGCCAGGGTGTAACAACTACAGCCCAAAACCCTCCACAAACCAACTGAAATGGTACTTGAGGCCATGTTCCTCACCTCAAGAAGCCAAAAAGATGATAAGAAACAAACCAAACCAAATCACTAAATTTTATATGTTCATGGGAAGATAAAGTACCTAATTTCATTTTGCAGAGCTGCCCCATGATAGAGATTTTGTTTGAGAGTTTGCTAGTTAAGGCTTTGTCAGATTCTGACATCCAGATATCAATAGTATCAGACAAGTTCTACCATAGTTCTACCATAAAATTCTGACTAAGAACCCCAATGTCAAAACCCTGCCACTCAAATCAATACAGTACCATGGCTAACAATAAAAAGGCTAAACTAGTGCAAAAACTAATATGGGTTCAAATGAAAATTTTCCAAATATTCCAATATCATGTTTTCCTCATACTGAATGGCCTAATACATGTGGTCATCTTAGGGGCAGACTTTCTACACATGAACCATTGTACTACTGATTTCTCTGATAGGACAGTCAGGATAAATGATGAGGTCTTGGACATGTCATTGCTTCCAAGATATGACTTACATGGGGTTTACTGCACAGTAAGATTGTGAAATCCAAGGTACTTGGGAGTGATGATACAGTGAAATAGTGATCAGTTATTGATGAATTCAGCCCGATGTTCTCAGAGAGACTAGGGATAATAGAGGGTTTCCAACAAAGAATAAAACTAGTCCATGAGCAATCATTTCAATCCAAATCCTACCCTATTCCATATCAGTATTGGGAAGAGTATCCAAGCAGATTTATAAAATGCTGGAGTGAGGGATTATTTCAAATGTTCTTCAACTTACTGCAACCCAGTTGTAACAGTAAAAAAAGATGAATCAATGAGATTTTGTTTAGATACTCAGCAACTAAACAAAATTACAGTTCCTGATAGGAACATCCCATCGCCCTCCACTTTCGACTTGACCTCCAGTTATTGGCAGATTGAACTCAATCTGGAAGATCACCAATATACTGCCTTCTGATATGAGGGTTTTATCTATCAATTTAATAGAATATCCTTTGGATTGATCAATAGTGGTGCTGGTCTAATAAGATGCTTGAACAAAACCCTCTCCTGAGGTCAAACAGATTGCTACCATTTACATGGTTGACATAATAATTGGATCTGCCACAATATATTCAATACCTAACCCTATTCTTTAAAGAGTGCTATGAAAAGGAGATAAATGTCAACTTCAAGAAGAGCATATTAGTTTGCAATGAGGTAATCTTCTTAGATCACA
This sequence comes from Epiperipatus broadwayi, assembly GCA_028023455.1. Taxonomy (NCBI): domain Eukaryota; kingdom Metazoa; phylum Onychophora; class Udeonychophora; order Euonychophora; family Peripatidae; genus Epiperipatus; species Epiperipatus broadwayi. The sequence continues at coordinate 8,531,967 of JAQFVV010000003.1, forward strand.
TCATTAGTTGCAATGAGCTAAGATCTCATCTAGACAAGATCATGTCATTCAGAATATTCCAAAACCCACTAATAAAAAACAAATCTGGTCATTTTTAGAGCTGTGCAACTTCTATAATCATTTCTACCAAAAGTTCTCTGACCACACGGAACCACTGCTAAAACTCATTAGAAACGATGAGTAATGGAATTGTACCAAGAAACAAGGATGAAACATTTGCAAATATTAAAACAGGGTTCTCAAGGTTCTTTGAGCAAATAATGTTAGCCTTCCCTGATTTTAATAAACCATTCATTGTTCAGCTTTCTCGGATGAAGCATTTGCAAATATTAAAGCAGGTTCTCAGAGTTCTTTGAGCAAATAATGTTAGCCTTCCCTGATTTTAATAAACCATTCATTGTTCAGACAGTATTGGTTACAGATTAGAGGTAACTATCCCAAATCCAGGGGAACGGCAAACCTGGCATCCTCTACTTCATCAGTCGGCTCCTAAAGGGTCCAGAAATAAATTACGTGGTTACAGAAAAGAAAGCCCTAGCAATCTAGAAATTCCAAAAAATGCTTCACAGATCAGAGGTGAGTGATCACAGACCACAAACGCCTTGGATTTCGGAACCACAGCTACCTGATGAACATTTGTTTAATCAGGTGGATCTGTTGTTTCAACTATACAGTCCAGTATTGCAAAGGATCCGAGAATCTTATAGCTAATGTGTTGAATTGAAACCCATATAGGTTAGAACAGCATCATCTATCACTGGATAATGCCTACATTATCAACATTCAATCTGAAGATTGATTCATAGAGAACAATTTAGAAGACCTGCACGATGCACAGTAAAAAGACCCAGATCTAAATCCAATAATCAAAGCTTTAAAGGGAAAGTCCTGCACATGCCAAAAAATCTTATGATGTATACATTAGAAAAACAAATCCCATTACATAAAGTTAACCATGATACCAATAAGTGAAGGGTAGTAATAACTAAGTCCTTATGAGACCCACTCATAAAGAATGTATATTGTCTATAAGGGCATTATGGTACCCATAAAACAGAACATACTATTAACAATTGGTTTTACTGGCCAAAGATATATAAGGACACTTGAGATTACTCCAAGACTGTCTAGTTTGCTTAAGAGCCAAACCAGTAAACCAGAACTATATTAACTATTAAATCAATCGTACCAGAAAGATCAAATGAGATTCAAGCAATCGAGTATTATGCACCATTGCCATTTAACCACAAAATTTTTTATTAGTCACCTACAATCTCTTTTCCAAATATGTTGCTGCTTACGTAATACCCCTAGCCAATACCAGACATATGATCAAGGTATTGAACACCCTCCAATTTGTGGTGATAGAAGGCCTAAGACATTTTAACTTATCATAGTACCCCTTTCCTATCCAAGGAGTGACAAAAATGGGTAGAAAAATAAAACGTGCTAACCTCCATTAAAAACCCACAGTCAAACACATGCAAACATATCATGCAGGAGTTTAGACACTTGTTTAGGATCTATTTAGAGAAAGAGCATAAAGGGTGGGTAAAGCAGATGAAACATGTAGTCAATACATCAATTGGAGTATAAATGAATTGACTGAATTCACACACATACAATTACATTTTAATCAAATTACATCTGTTATTCACAAAATACCAATCAAATTACATCTGTTATTCACAAAATACCAACTTATAGCTGCTCAAACCAAAATAGATGCAGAAAAAATTAGACTAAAGGCTTGTGAGCGACTTGCCATTTTTTGATGAGTCACAGGAACCAAAATACAAAAAAATCCCTACACAAATATAAGGTTGGAGATAAAGTTCTTAGAACTCCACATCCAAATAGACCCCAGGAAAATAAGAACCATAAGTTCTACAATACATATGAAGGACAAGCAAACAGGTACCAATGCTTTTTGGATAAACCAGAAAGAAGATTCAGGACTCGTATAATGTCCACATCTTAAAATCTTTTTTTTTGCTGCTCCAAATAACCTATGATGACCTATCAAATCAATCATGCAGCTAAAGAATGAAAGTAAAACGATCAAGCAAGGTATAAAAATGATGTAAATCACATCAGAGAAAAAAAAACAGGTGGTCAAAAAAAGTACAAGACTAGGGATATTAAGGTTGACAGGGGTATTCCCCAGTTAATGCTCAAATGTGGTCACTGGGATACCTTGAGACTAGCCAAGACATAGGAGTCAATGCATTCCAATAAATGAATACTGTAATATTTCATCAGACCTTCATGAATCAAATGAGTTTTGAAAGGGAGCAGGAAAAAGGCTAGCAAATAAATCCATATGCCATCTGCAATAGAGACATATTACCGGTTGAGTCTTGACCATAATGCCATCAAAGCCCCTAACTCTAGATCACTCCCCAAATGGTATGGCTTAACCATAAGAAAGATGGTTAAACTACTCAGCTATAAAGATGTGAAGTAGTCAAGAAATAGGTTTAGCAACCTTCATCCAATTTAAAAACAATAAGGCCTTATATTAAAAACATATCAACATACTTACAAAATTTGAATATAAATTAAAATTTTAACCCTGTTAGAAAAGGGGAGTTGTAAAGAGACTTACAAACTATCACCCACCTGCACTAAACTACACCATACCAAGCTTAACCAAGCAATTGTTAAACAATTACTTATTCTTTTTCAAACACACATATATACACTAAACACTGCGATCAGCAAGTTATGTTTTTTTTCTATTAGAAAGAAAGATAAAGTTTCAAGTTATACACTAAGAAAATAAATACACCCACATCTATATAGACAATATGACTAACCAAGAGTATTGTAAGTCATCAACTAACCAACATTATGATGTGAACATAAATAAAATACACAAGATAATGACACTATCTCAAGCATATTGCTAAGCAACCTGATTTGAAAATGAAAAGATAATCCCAATAAATATTTATTTTAATAACATTACGTTGATGTACATTTACTCAATAATAGACAAACGCAGCAAGCACGAGGAAGTCAACATCTTGACAACCATATTATTTTATTTTCTTAACAAAGCAAGATGGATGGATGTGTTTGATTTTGAGAAAAAATTTCAATCACACAAGAACAAACAGTAATTTACTTCATCTGTCAATAAAAAACAAAATCTGAAATACCTCCAAGATATGAAAGCAAATCGAATGATTTAAGCTAATTGCAAATAACTGCTAACAATCAGCAAGGACAATTTTTTGCGCCATTTCTCTTCTCTATGCATAAAAATAACCCTAGAAAAACTACGGACTAATGAGGGTAATGCAATGTGGCCTAGCTAAAAGAACTATGCCATAGGAGGCGAACACCATCTCTTCAAACCCACAGAAGCATTATGATGTGCGTTGATGATGATGATCTTCAGTGGATCTCCTGCATCTTCTTCAAAGAAAACAAACTGGGAGAAACTGATGATCTTCAATCTTGGAGTGAATGTGCATCATGTGCATCAATTGAACTTATGGACAGTACACCACCCGAGATTTATCAGCAGAAGGAATAGACTTTAAACATGATGGACAATGCTTGCTAGACTCAAAAATTAATTTTTTTACATTTTATTCAATTGATTTGTATTTTTATTTTATAAATTATTTATCATCTTACTTTTATTTTTCATATTTTGTTTTCCTTTCATTTCACATTTGTAAGCTAATATTTGAGAAAACGAAAAGTTTATTTTAAGTGTGGGGGAGGTTGAAGTTATATTTTTTAATTATTTTATTGTTGAAGTTATATTTTTTAATTATTTTATTGTATTAAATAAAATTTAGTCTACACATCTCTTCAGTAGCTTCACATCATCCAACTGAATAGGAAATAAGGTAAGATCTTGATATTGTTCCACATTAAAAGCATACAGTAGCATTAGAACAGAATTTTTGTTATTTGTTAAATGTTTTACTAACATTCATTATATATATATTTGTTTTTCAGTGCATATGACTAACTTCCTTGAGTAGATGGTCTCTCCTCCAAGAAGGATGATGATACTCATCATAAATCAGAGAGCAAGAATTAGTCTATAATATGACTGTACATAAGAATAATTAGATGAAATACACAGGCTTATATATACCTGTGTCTATATATGTAATAGACAGGGTATGAGCACAGACTTTCACAAGACCCACCACTCTCCACACTATCTCATAATACTGATACACCTGAACACACATATGTCGAAAAGATCAATAATCACCAATATCAGTATTATGAGATAGTGTGGAGAGTGGTGGATCATGTGAAAGTCTGTGCTCATATCCTGTCTATTACATATACAGACACAAGTATATATAAGCCTGTGTATTTCATCTATTACATATTAGAGATGTCTGCCTATCCCTTGTATATGTATTTAATGGATTATGTCCTGTACATGAGGGGTCAGATTGATCTTTAGGTCAACATGGGTGTGACAACAATCTCGGCCTAAGGGTGGCCTTTGAGCATTCCATCATCAGATTTTCAATTGGATGGACAGTTGAAGAGTTGGAGTGTGGTGTACATTGAAGCCTGTCTATTAAAGTAGGAGGATTTGCTATCTTAATATATATCTGAGCTTGTAGCATATATGTGTAGAGATGATAATCTGGACCAACTGATGATTGCTGGTTTAGCATGAAATACGTATATTGGTGATTATTGATCTTTTCGACATATGTGTGTGCAGGTGTATCAGTATTATGAGATAGTGTGGAGAGTGGTGGGTCATGTGAAAGTCTGTGCTCATACCCTGTCTAAGAATAATTAGTAAATCAGATTCGCAATCTTATATTTTTTTTTATAATTTTAAACTTTTGTAAATAAAGATCGCCAGGGTATAGATCCTTGACTCATATTATATATATAAATATTGTTAAAGTAGCTTCATTATTTAATAAATATTATTAAGTTGTTTCAATCCATTTGGTCTCTATCTTGTTCCCATCGTTGTGCATCTTGTTCCCATCGTTGTGCATTCATACCTCTAAATATGTATGCTAAATTCCAATACACACATGCCTTTATTTTTATATATACTGATATTGCAAATATTATGGGAAAGTGCTGTAATTGATCAGTTTATATAGTGGTGCAGTAGCCATTGACCTGAGTAAGCTCATCCCTGAAAACAATCGAGTACGAATTCTCACCGAGTCGAATACTGAGGCATAATGGAGCCAGAGGGGGGTGAGATGAGGCTGAATTAGCCCAAATTATATTTAGATTTAATGTGTGAATATAAAACTAGCCCATTGAAGGTGGATGTGATCATGGGTTAAGTATTTCATCATGTTCCCAGCATTCTATCCAAAGATCTGCGGTCTGACCATAGTTAGATGTAAAATATGCATTTTAAAATTAAATGTACAGACGAAAGTGTCTTGTTATAAAATATTTCTTCTAAAAGACATTTAAATTTCTAATATTTAATCAAAAACATTCATCGTCTGATTTGGCTTAAAATGCAAACAATTGAACCAAACTAATTAAACAGATAAAAAAGGAACTTAATTAGCAAAACCCAATTTAATTAAATCCCACCTTAATTTATAAATGTTACTCCAGAAAACAAAAGAAATCAAACTGATAAGAGAGGGGATTTTGAAAGAAATGGCATAGAGAGTACAGAGTGCATTCAGTGTATTCTAAGAAAGCATCGGTTGCGAAAAAACAGCGAGGGAATTGAGAATTACCCTATGCTGAGAAAGGAGCAAATTAGATGTAGAAACTATACGTGCAAGATTGTAGTTCAAGTATTCATTATTGTACGTCCATAGTGTTTTCTAAGACAGCTTGGTGGGGACCAAAACTGTGTTAATTTGTATACACCAATCTCTCATCATGCGCTTAGCTTGGAACAATTGAGAACTTTATATAAACTATAACCTAGTTAGTATCAAACTATTTTGGAAATTAAACTCTTTTAACTAGTTTATGAATTAACATTTATGCACTGTAATTGAAAAATCAATACACAGTAACCCGGCACAGTCAAATTAGTCGAACCTAAAACCATAGTGAATAACCAGCAATTAATTATAAAATGTCAGTTTACAAACAAAACTCTATTGGAGAGTTTGACGTGGAAAACGCGGCCGTTGGCCAATATATCTGTTGCAAGTCAAAAATTTCATTTTAAATGACAATGAAGACAACAAACGGAAAGTAGCCGCCCTCTTATGTTTTTGGGGAAAAAAAATTATTGAAATCGCCAATAAATTATACCAAAATCCCAAAGATGAGAATGTACCATTCAAGGAATTATCCCAACGGGTAAATGAATTTTTTAGCCCTCGCCCATCCCACTACACAGCAGGCCTACAGTTAAGAAATAGAAAACAACTAAATAGTGAAACAATCAAACAATATAATTTAGCACTCAATGAGCTAGTGAAAGATTGTGTTTACGGTTATTTCATAGAAGAAATATTACTAGATCAGCTGCTATGGAGAAAGTCTCATACAATATTGCTCAGACAATAGCTGCTAACAGAGGCAGACCTAACGCAGAAAGTGCAACCGTTCTTTTGTTTCAAATAATTAAATGTCTTTCAATTTATAGTGAGAAATAAAATAAATGCAATTATACATGTTAAACATCCTCCAAACAAATGGAATAAAACACATCTGCATATCCCCATATTATCCAGAATTGAATGGCCTCGCCAAGAAAGCCATCCAACAAATAAAAAGTGTTGAGAAAAGCAAATGACAATGATATGCAAGCTATATTATTCAGAATTGAATGGCCTCACCAAGAAAGCCATCCAACAAATAAAAAAAGTGTTGAGAAAAGCAAATGACAATGATATGCAAGCTACCTTACATAACGCCATGCTACAACAACATTCTACAGGAAAACCACCTGCTGAACTGCTGATGGGCAGAAAATTAAAGAAAGGCTAGCAATGTTACTCCCCAGTAGGACCGAACACATCCAAAATGATTATGTAGATAGCATGTACGAAATTGGAGAAGCAATCTGGGTATGCAATATCATCAGGAAAAAATGGACTGAAGGCAGAATCACCGGAAAATTATCCAAACAAACAGTCACAGTCCACATTAATTACATCTGCAGGCATTTCATTCCAGACATCACAAAATGATGAAGGGATTACGATAGTAATCTGGAAAACAAAGACTCGACACAGCCCTGGTAGAAGGAAGTACATACAAGCAACAAGGTCGACTAGAACGTAATGAAGCAGAAGTTGAAACAGACTTAAAACGCATTAACCACAGAAACAATAGACAAAGATAGATCACCCAGACCTCAGCACAAGATACAGAAGCCTATCAAGCTACGCGACTATGTATAAAACAGCAGTTTTCTGGAATAAGGGGAGATATTGTAAAATATGCATTGTCTTATTCTAAAATATTTCTTTTAAAAGACATTTAAATTTCTAATATTTAATATAGACGTTAATTAGTCATCTGATTCGGCTTAAAATGCAATCAATTGAACCAAACTAATTAAACAGATAATGAAGGAATTTAATTACCAAAACCCAATTTAATTAAATCCCATCTTAATTTATAAGCGTTACGCCAGAAAACAAAAGAAAGCAAACTGATAAAAGAAGGATTTTGAAAGAAGTGGCAGAGAGAGTACAGAGCACATTCAGTGTATTCTAGGAGCATCTGTTGCAAAGGAACAATGGGGGAATCGAGAATTATTCTATATTGAGAAAGGAGCAAATTAAGACATAGAAATTATAAGTGCAGGATTATACTTCGAGTATTCATTATTGTATGTCCATGATGTGTTTTTCTAAGACAGCTCGGCAGAGATCAGAACTGTGTTAATATGTATATGCCAATCTTTCATCACGCGCTTAGCTTGAAACAGTTGAGAACTTTGTATAAACTATAAACTAGTTAGCATCAAACTATTTTGGGAATGAAATCTAACTAGTTCATGAATTAACATTTGTGCGCTGTAATTGAAGAATCAATACACAGATGTGTTTCCCCCTTTTGCAAGAACCATGGGTCCATTACAATATATTATCAAATTAAATTGCAAATGAAAAGATAAAACTAAAGTTTAATAATAGACTATCAATTTTTTACAATATTTAATAAATTACTGTACCAACAGCAATGGATTTCCATTCAAAATATATAATTAAACTTTTTTTTTCATTGTTATGATTGCTACTGCTTCTCTCAACAAATCATAAAATGTTATTCTTTTGCATTTTAGTAGTCAACTATCATATTCCTAAACTTGATATTGTAATAAATAATCCCTTGTAGATGAAATGCAATGAATCAATGGAGCTCATATTTCGTTTTGCTTCTCTGCTGTGCTTATCTGACTTGGAGATCTACTCTGATACTTTAGTGATATAGTAATCAATTTCTTCACTTGAAATAAAACATTGACATATCATCTAGTTAAACATGAAATAAAGTTTTAAATGTTAATGTAATAACTAAATCTAAAAAGTAAACTATGAATGTTAAGGTGTTTATAGTAATAATAATCATATAATTAGTGTTGCTTAGAAATCATATAACAGTTGAACATCAAAATAGAAGGTTGAGTCAGCAATTCATGATTAGTCAGCGGAGAATCAATTGAAGAATTTTAGTTTTCCATTCCAGAACTTGTTAAAAATACAAACAATTTCATAGAAACTCACTTCATTAGGTGTAGAAAGTCTTCAACATTCACCGTTTATAAATCAGAATTAAATTGAATCTTATAAACATAGAACAGATGTTTTCAAATCATTGTATGAAAGTTTGAAAAAATATGATGCATATAATAGTTTTTACAATCAGTCCCATACAAACAAATATATTTTAGTTAGCAATTTAATTCATTTATAAATCTGCAGAGGTTCTATATAATTTAGAAAGTAAGCAATGTACATTTAATGAGAAAAATGTAAAAATACAATCGCATTAAATAAATGAGGAATTTTTTTTTCATTATTATCAATAAACAGCATTATGTTATAAACTATTCATTAACAAGTAAGATTAGTACAATTCCAAACATTAAAAAAAAGACAAGAAACACACTAGTGCCATTTATAAAATATCTTACCTGAATATTATCAAAATTCTTTAATATCAAAATTAGCAATTAAGAGAAAAAAAGATTTTTTAATCCACAAAAATATATATATGCAATCATAATTGTGAATCTATATAGCATCAATTATGAAGGATGAGGATATTTCATCAGTCCGAAGTATTTTATTATTTTAGATAAACTTCCTTTATTATAGCACATGCTAAACATGACCTTAATCTGAACTCTAATCTTTACACAAAAACAAACTTTGCAATTTACTAAAATGAAAACAAAATTATTATTTTTCTCTCTTTTTTTTTATTAAAATAACCTTTCAAAATGCAGAAGCATAGTTAAAAACATGTTTATTCAATCTAATATTATTAAGATTTAACACAAACATTTTTATCATTGGAAATTTCTAAATATTGAATAATAATAACAAACAAATCTTTGTGTTTGTATATATAATTGTTTGGTTTTTTTTTTTTGCAAATTAAGAATGATAACTACAATTTTCTGACAAGCAACAAATCTAAATCATTTTTAATGAAAGTTTCCTGTAGCTTTCCACCTAATTAACATGAATGACTGTAATATCAAGACTTAAAACCATAAATCCAAGATCATAAGTACAAAAAAAAAGCATTTTAAGTATCAAAAAAAACAAAAACAACCTACATTATATAATAACAAAATCAGGAGAGTGGGATGCAGAATTATAGAAAAATCTTATTAATGGTGAGTAACTACTATATGAGAAGTAGATTACAACTGCTTAGAATACATTGAAATTATTAAACCAATATAAATATTATAAATATTTATATATTTAGTAATATGATATAAAATATCTGTAAACTATTTTGCATTTATATTCTCACACGAACTGATCTTAATTATGAATATTATCATACCTGTGACATCTTAAAGATATCATCTACTTAGCTTCTGATTCTTCTGTTTTTCCTTCCTTCATGCACACTATTTAATGCAGAAAATTTATTTAAGTCATTCAAAAATATTGAAATAAAATATTGTCAATTTGATTTAAATTCTGCAAGTCAGATCCCTGGATATTTTTAGAAAAGACTATTGAATGATGAAATATAATTTGAAAAATATTTTTATTTGAAGTTTACTGAAGCACTTTTAAAAAGGCAAGAGATATGTGGATGAAATATTCCCAGATTTTTATTATTTATTTAAATGCTTTAGTTGAAATCTAATTTCTATTTATTCCTTCTTTAAAGATGTGATAAAATTTTAAAGCTCAGCAAATTATTTCGCAGGTGACATAATAACCAGAAAAATCTTTACACGAATCTTCAGGCATTTACTAAAACCTATCAATATTTAATATGCAGAAATAGTTGAACATTAAAAAGCCAGTGCATTCAGAACTGACTTCCCTTTTATACTTATTGTTTTATTTAGTACACTAATGACCTTTTAAAAAAATAAAATATTGTTTGAAAAAAAAAATGGCAATGAAAGGCACCTGTATGTTTTCATGAAATTTAGAAGGGTAAGATTTTTAGGCACTAAACTGCCTCAATTCATGTTAGGATAAAGTTCAATTTTTATCTGAAGCACAATTTTCTGTCTTAACAGAATTTGTTGTATAATGAACAGCCCGAAGCATACATTATCTACATAGTCATTTATGTATACTAATCTTTCAATGGCAGAGTGATGAAATAAATTATTTATTTATTTTATTGTTTTATTTCTTTATTTACAAGTAGTACTGCAAATTGTTTTCTTACTAGTAATAACAGTATATATAACAATGTATAATTGCATTGAGGAACAGCATTATTTAGTTGATTGTAAATGTTCTGTCTCTCTTTTTCTTTTCCTTTTTCAAAAATATAATTGATAAAAAAAAAAACACTGACTGAAAACAGTGAGGATGAAGTTTAAGAAAATACAACAAATAATTAAAAAAAATTGAGGAGGTAAATAGAACAAGATTTATATTTATTTTTGAAGAGAATGTTGATTAGAAAGTAGAATTTAATAAAACCAATATTTCATCAATAATTCCATTTTCTTTCCAAATCTGGCCCATTAATTTCAATATATATAAAATAAATTAATTTCACACACTTTTTCTTCTTAAATCTTTTTATTTTATGAACATTTTTTATTTAAATTTTTTCTAACATTTCAATCATATCGTATGGTCATGGTCAAGGATTATCCCTATAATATATACATATTTATATAAATACGTTTGCAAAAAATTGACAAAAACAACATAATAAAATATTTTCAGATAATTTTTTTATTTTATTTACTTTTTGCATACTTTTATATCTGACTTCATCTTTTCACTTTATTTTTTTATAGATTTCTAACAATGTTTCTATTCAAAAGTAGTTATCTTAATCTTATAAATAAACTTTTTTTAATTATTGTTCCTTACAAATTTAATATTTTCCAACATCTTTATTTCAAAATTTAAATGCTTAAATTCTTTAATATGCATATATATATTAAATTGATATATATTAAATTTTCTATCTTTTAAATGTTTTTATCTGGTCTTTATTTTTTGTTGTTCTTACATAAGAAGCTAGTGAAACATTTTTATTATCTCTCTTACAATCTAAGCAATTTACTATATAAATGCTATTCATATTTTTCAATCCCTCCCTTTTTATTAAAATTTATCTTCTTTTTACATGATTGGGTTAATTACAAATTAATAATAATAATAAACAGCCACTCAAAATGAATATGGTCATTCCAACTCCAAAAAAAAAAAAAGGAAGGAGAGAAAGAGAGAAAAAAAACTATTCTAAAAATGAGTTTTTGCAGTGACTATTACCAAACAATCTGCAAACCTTAAATACATCCATAAATAGAACTAGCTAATCCAATTTTCTGTTTATTTGATATTTTATGATGTTGTCTTTTAACTTCCTCAGCAGAAAAATTTTCCTTCTGAAATAGGTCAATACCATGTCCAATTGTAGCTATTCAATATATCTCTATTATATCTTCCCAATAGAAACAAATGACATTGCACTTGCTTACAAAACCTATATTTAAGTTCATGATAAAACATCCTTTTAGGAAGATTCCATTGTGTATTCATTTTATATGTCTAATGAAAGTGTAATTTTACAGTAGTGGAATCAATAGTAGCACTTCCTGCAAACTGAAAAAGACATTGATTAGTTTTATGATCTTGCCATTGTATTACTAAAATTTTATGGAATACGCTTAAGTGAAATTTTTCTAATGCCTTTATATTGAGATGATAGGGTATCCAAATTTCACATCCATACAATAAAATAGATAAAGTAACAGCTTTATATATAGTTAACTTAATTGCAGTAGTTATTTCTCTATGATGAAATGCTCTTATCTTTTAACTTTTTAAAAGCAGCAGAATATTGGAGTCTGCTTTGGATCTCAATATCTAAGTCCACTTTTCTACTTATAAACCCATCAAGGTATTTAAACTGGTTTCCATCTCAAGTTAATAATTGTCCAAGCTGAAAGCTACTGAGAATTTTTCTTCCAACATTGGCTGATCATACCAAGATCTTTATAAATTGCATTCAAAACATTATGAACATTCGGTAAATTGTTGTTTGAACTGGCAAATAAGTACAATCGTCAGTATAATGTAAATCCAAAATTCAAGAAGATGAAATTCTTGTTTTTGCTTTTAACCGATTCAAATTAAAAATTACATCAACAAACCTGTATCATATCTTGATACCTGTCTGATTAAGCTGCCTATAAACAATTCCAAAGACCACTGTCATAAAAACTGATCATGTTGGAGCAAGTAGATATCCTTATTTAATAGCAGATTTCAAATGTCTCAGATTTTCCACCTCTAATAATAACACTTCCTCTCATACTGTCAAATAAAAGCTGTATAATATGAATAAATTTTAATGACCAAAACCAGTTAATTTCAAACAATGTCATAGATCTGTCCTATTAATTGAATCAATTGTCTTAACCAAATCAATAAAAGCAATATATAAATCATTCTTTTGTCTCCAACACTTTTCTCATTTGCTTGGAACAAAAATCATATCTATAGAGTTTCTTGATTCCCTAAAACTATACTAAGTATCTGGTAACCACTTATCTATAACTGGAAGCCATCTATTCAATAAATTTTTTAAATATTTTGCCAGTAGTGGACAATAACTGCTGCAATCTTATCTATTCCTTTTATTTTTAAAAAATGGAACAATAACAGCAACCTTAAGAACAGATGGTATAACTTCATGGGTCCAGATATTCCTAAAGAAATTCCAATATTTTTGAAACTGATCACCATATTTTAAAACTTAATTTAGATATTTTATCAGGAACTGTAGTCTTTCCATTTTTAAGGTTACAAAAAACTAATTTGATTTCATTAAGTTTGAATATCTTTATTCAAATCTAAATGATTAAATAAAAATGGATATAACATTAATTATCATATCAATTCTTACATCATTATTTAAAGAATAATCAAAATACTCTTTCTACCTGTACAAATTATCATTATTATCAAATAAGAGATATTTCTGGATTTAATAAGATTAATATTGTTTTTCAGTTCCACATATTGCTTTCAATGCATTAAAAAAGAGACTTAGAATGGTCATGATCAGCGAATGTCAGTATCTTCTTTGCCGTTTTAATGGACTAATTATTTCAAAGCCTTCTTGTCAGTCACTGAACGTTTGCCTTCAGATGTTTATATTTATTGTAAAGTTCAACATTTAATCTATTATTTTACCAAGCAAAGAATGCCACGTTTCTTTTTAATTAAATCATTAATAATATGATCATTGTCAGAAACAAATCATGATTCTTCTTTTTAGATTTAATTCCATGCTTCAGTAATATAACAATTCTGAAGATCGAAATTAGCAATTTTAGTATTTAATATTCTAAAAATGAACAATTATTTTTTTTTGTGGACATACTGTGTACATGGGGCAAACTAATCCCAATCATGCCAGCAAAAATTAAACAAATCAACATAAAGACAAATATATGTTTCAGCAAGTGTTTATTTCTCTGTGCTGAGATTATAATAAAATCATACACAAATAAACAATAAGCAATAAGACAATAACATTAATTTTCCATTAACTTCAGAATTACATTACACAGTTCACATTAAAATTCATCTACGCTTATAGATGAAAGTCTATAAACAAGTTTCTTCTGCTTTTAGTTTTCACTATTTCTCAATTATGTATACTACTTGTATTTTTGCACTGTCATTTCTCCCTTTCAAAAAATATATTCACTCTCGGAAGCTCACTGCTCTGATTGATTAATCCCTTTTACCGCAGAGACTATTTTCTTCCTAGGGACACTTTTAGTTTGTCTCTTTATTAGCCGTGTTAATTTACATAAATTAGCATTCAAATTCTTTAACAATAATGTTTTCTACTTTTTCCAGGAGAAACAATACAAAGTACTGACTATACAATTTATGTAAAGACAGTGCACACCTTCCCTCAGTCTAAAAAATAAACTCTAAATTTGTTATGATTTCTTTGATTCCTCTAATGTCTGGGAGTAGATATATTTCTGCTCTCACCTTGATCAATATTTACATTGATTGTTTTTTCTGATCTTAATGATCAATCATCATTGCTTAGATTGATACATATCCTGCTCAATGAACAGTTCATCATCTGCTCACTTGAGAAAGTATTGTCACACCCTTCATTTATTGTAATTTCTGATCTAGGATTAGCTATTGCAGGTTTATTATTCAACACAACTGATGTATCAGAGAAACATTCATGTAAGTGATTTATGTACTCTGCATGCGTAATCCATTTTCAAGTTTGATGATCCTAATTACTGTAGATTATATCTCAATAACAACACCTGAAAACCTTTTTTTTTTTATATTAGGGCTAACCTATACTGTTTTGCCAATTTGAAATTTCACAAAATTTGTATTATAAGTTTCTTCATCGGAAATACTTTTTCCTGTTCTCCTTTTAGATTATAATAGCTTTGATAAGTGTGTAGTGGTTCTGCAAACGTTTTACTATTTGAAGCACTCAGGGTAAAATGTTGG
This sequence comes from Epiperipatus broadwayi, assembly GCA_028023455.1. Classification (NCBI taxonomy): domain Eukaryota; kingdom Metazoa; phylum Onychophora; class Udeonychophora; order Euonychophora; family Peripatidae; genus Epiperipatus; species Epiperipatus broadwayi. The sequence continues at coordinate 8,547,101 of JAQFVV010000003.1, forward strand.
TAAAACATAATCTATCAGTGCATCTTTCATATCTGTAACTTATTTTCCTTAAGGCATATTTTAAACTTTGAACTATCTTTTCCACAAGTCCATTAGAGGATGGGAGATAGACTGGAGTAAGAATACGAGATATCCCTTTATCTTCTAAATAGTTTTCAAAATCGGCAGAAGTAAATTTAGAATCATTATCTGATATGAGGATCTAAGGATAGTCCTAAGTAGCAAACACTTCCTATAGGTTTTGTAGATTCAGTCCACGTTTTGACAAACTTATATTCAACCCATTGGATTATGACCCTATTCTTATTTAAAATGAATATCCATTCATATGTCCAGAAAAATCTATATGAATGTATTGCCATGGTTTCTTAGCCTCTGTCCATGGTTTGTAAATTTTCTTCGATAAATCAGCTACAGATTAATAACTGTCAGGATTTTAACAACTGGATTTTATAATCCTTCCCCACATTCCTTTCATGCTTATTAGCTGACTCCTTACCCTGATTTACAATGTTCTTATGAATAATTTCTTTTAATTTTTGCAATATGAATTATGAAAAGTCTGAACAAGTTTCGACCAAGGAATGAAATGATGTCTGTCTTTATTATAAATAATGGTAGTACAATTTGTTGTTTATTTTCACTGGAACTGAAATTTTTCCACAAATGTGCATTTTGTTTTCATTCATATCTGTGGCCAATACATCAGCATTTTCCAATTTGACTATTCTTGTATTTAGTGCTGTATTTTATTCCATTCCTTAAAAGATAAAATAGATGTTCTGATACCCTTGTCAACTTCCATATTGACTTTATTACCACAAATAGTAATGTCCAGTGTTTGGCCACTATCCAAACTGTTTAACATCTTTATTTATACATTTCTTCAAGCTCCACCCCCCTGATTTAAAGTCCATATGGCTTGTCTTTTATATTGTTATACTTTTTTCTTTACAAACTTATGTGGCCCTTAATATCACAAACACAGCATTTCTTCATTCTAAATTTGCACAACTTCTTTGTTTCCTTTAACACCATAACAATAACATATTAGTTCATTCCATGGGAGTTTTTTAGGTGCTCTTATCTAACCATTTTAACTCTACGTACACTTGTCGAATTTTTCCAATCATTCACCATTGTTTGAAATTCTGATGCATTCAGTAGTTATCTTGTGCATTATACATTTTGTAATAGCAGTCCTATATTTTAAGTCTACTTCACTTAAATATTTCCTAAGGTCATGGACTAACATCCCATATAGAAATTGATCTAGAGTATGTCCTCTCAATCCAACATGAATTCACTTTATCTAGCCAAGGTTCACAATGCTAGGTTGTAATCTTGATAATGCTCACAGGGTAATTATTTCCTCATCCTGAAATGCAAATAAGACATTCTCTTCAATACCTCTGTCTGAAAATATACACTAAGATTTTCTTTTAATTCCTTATACAGCATATCCTTTGAGATTTTTGAATCACGTAATTAGTTGTTTGATATTTTCAAGACATCACTACCAGCAAAAAACAACAAGGTTGAAACTTTAACATTATCATTTTCTACTTTATTTATCCTCATATAATAGTCGATATGCTCAACGTATCTATTCCATGATGTAGTATTGTTAATATCAAATTCTTGAAGATTTTGAGTGGGAACTGTCATATTACACATAGTTACTTCCCATTAAATTTTGTAACTGCACCATTCTATATTCACCATTATTTACATATACATCTATCTTAGTATGTGCCTGCACCATTTCTTGTGTTTGCACAGGTTTTTCATAAATTGTTGACTGCAGACATCTGCTGTGTACATGGGAGAATCTAATTCCAGCCATGTCAGCGAAAATAAACAAATCAATACAAAGACAAAAATGTTTCAGCAAGTTTATTTCTCTGGGCTGAGACTACAAATAAAACATTTACAACAAATAATAAGCAATAAAATAATGACAATAATTATCCTTTAGCTTTGGGATTACATTAGAATAAATTTTATGTGTAAAAATAATTTGCTTATGCTCACAATTGAAAGTCTATAAATAAGTTTCTATTAGTTTTCATCATTTCACAATTATGTATACTACTTACACTTTAACACTCATTTCTCCCTTTGAAAAAATACATTAATTAATTCTCAGCAGCTCTTTGCTCTGCTTGACTGACTACCACCTTTTACTGCGCTTCACTCTTAGACTATTATTTCCCCAAGAGCGCTTTCAGTTCACCTCTTTATTAGCTATGCTAAATTTACATAAATTAGTATTCAATTTCTTTAAAAATATTTTTTAGAATGATCTATTTTCCAGGAGAAACAATATAAAGTACTGTCTGTACAATTTACACAGCTCAAGTAATAGCTTTATTTACATAATTATAAATATATGTATAGACAGTGCAGAATGTGATTAGAATAGTAATTATTTTTTAATGCAATTATCATTTTAATCTTAGATCGTACTAATCTGTGATCTAACCAACCATCTAAGCTCGTAAGTACTCGCATAATGTGAATTTCTCTTTTATTCGGATTCCTAACAATAATGTAATTTATTAAATGCCATTGTTTGTACACGGATGCATCCATTTCCCCCCATTATAGCAGCTTTTCTGACTAAACATAGCCTTTGTGATACTCAATCCATGTGTTGAGCATAAATTCGATAATAACAAAACATTTGAATTCACAGCCCCAATAATTTCCAATAATTTTTGGTCAATGTCTATTATTTCTTCCAATACATGCATTAAAGATTTCAAAAAGAAAAATTCAAACTTTTAATGTTATTGCTATAATCAATAAACATCACATGATCACTGTTTCTAATGCTTGCTCATAACTGTTATTAAAACAGGCAAAACTCTCTCTACATATTGCCACTAAGGGCAAGCCAGAGTAATCAATGGATGTCAGAAGACCTGTATGCCTATGTAAGTTACTGAGTTTGAGTTGAAAATATTATGGTGTTTTCAATTTAAGACTCATAGTTTTGTAGTTAAGTAGAGATAAATGGTGGCTGCTGGAGGGTTTCATCAGATCCTAAGATCTTAAGTACAGTGTTCTCAGATCTGAGGCTCCTCACTGACGAAGGCCATAAGCCAGCAACTAGTATGGGATATTGGATGAGTAGGCACTAGATGGGAATTTTATGCACAAACCTTCTGGCATCCATTGATTACTCTGTTTTGCACTGAGAGGCAATGCATATAGAGATTTTTGCCTGTTTTATTGCTATAATAATGCTATCCAACAAGGAATAATATATTTCCTTCTCTTAACTCTCTGAATCTATAGTTAGTGCAAAGATACTAATAAAATGAGTTCTAATCCCATTATGCAAGTTTTAAGATCATTATTATTCATTGATACAATGAGGAATTTCAATAATTGAAGAAATTAAATTAGATTTTACAGCAAATCCAAAACCATGCATTATTCTTCGATCTGCCTTTCCAAAAAAAACATTCATCCATCTGTTCTAATAAACTTTCTTCTTCTAAGAGATGAGTTTCTCTAAGAACAACTATATCAATCTTAAATCTTAACAGTTCTTTAGCCATAAATGCATTTCTTCATTCTGGTCTTGAAGATTTTGTATCAATCGCATATTCCTTATACCTATATTAAAAAAAAAAATATTTATATTTGTGATACTTACCTTTAGTACTATCATTGCCATTTACTAGCCCACTATTACTGACATTATTCTTACTATTTTTATTATTTCTATTGCTGAAATGAGATGTAATAATCTAGCCAGACTGTATGTGACAGGCCACATTTAGATCATATTTTCTAAGTACCTCCATTTCCATGATAGGCAGGGAGATCCTTAAATAAGGCTAAATATACAATCTTTTCCAGCTGAAACTCCTGTCTTACTCAAATCCAGTTCAAAACTGAGTCACTAGAAACTGTGCTGCCTAAAACAAAAATCATAACTAAGAACTGCCAGCCTACTAAGCATGTCCCTGACAATGCTTTAATTCTTGAAGGTTTGAGCTAAAAAAAAGGAATATTAGAATCAGAAATGCTATGCATACAGTTAGATGGAAATGTTGCACAAATGCACACTCACAACTATTATAAGATGTCCAATTGCCATGACAAGTTCACAACAAATGAATTCTACAATAACTTAAGTGACTGAAAAGGAAAAGAAGGAGACAGAAAAGAATGTTTGTACTGGAAATAGTAAATTAGCCTTTGATGAATCAACATCTCATTTTTCAAAATAACAGAAGCTCTTGATCAGACACTTTATTTAATATTCCTGGTTGGCCTTCATATCTAAAGATCATTCCACTATCCACTATCTGTGAAGCCTGTCAGTAGCCTAAGCACAGCACCTGACTAACTTCCTGTTTATGTTCTTTATTATTTTATTTAATAATTTATTTCTAGAACACAATCATATTGCTCTATTTATTTTATTATTAGTAATTATATCTAGACCCCAATTATTTAATAAACCATAAAAAGTATTTTCCCTAAAAATACTTGTTTCAATACAGTGGAGCCACAAAGTATGCTAAATTTTGTCCCAAATCCCCTCACATATACATGTATATAACATATAATAGCTCATATTTTATTATGAAACCTTGATTATAATATATGTATTGGATACCAATCTAATCAGCTATCTACATGACTACTTTAATTTTTTATTAACTCTTTAAACACCACTTTGATGTCATGAAAGTATACTGGGATAATAAATCAATCATTTGAAAATTTCTTTACAGTAAAGGTAATTTAACATAGTCATAATACAACTTAATTCACATAAATTCAGTGTGTAATCTAAAACTTAATATTAGTTTTCATTGACATAATTTTTTTTAAAAAATTTTAGGAGTATTTGTTTTTTTTTTTTTCAATTTCTAAAAAAGGTCAGTTCTAAGTTTTCAAGATTTCTTAGGATTTCTTATTATAATATACCCAATATTGATTTACAAAATGGTTTGATTTAGAATTTCAAACAATTTCTTTTGATTTGTAATTGAAATATTTGTTTTGGAATTTTTATTGTTTTATCTTAAAAAATTTATAAACTTTTTCTTTCTTATTGGCTTTTAAAGAGTGAGGAGTGAATTGTATCCATAGTATTACCTAATTCCAACAATTTCTTTTGATTTGTAATTGACAGATTTTTTTTTTGAAAGTTTTTATGATTTTGTCTTTAAAATTTTTTTAAATTTCTTCTTTCTTATTGGCTTTTTAGAAATTGAGGGAAGAGAAAGAGGGATGAATTGCTTTGTGGATTTTGATGCAGCTATATTCAATACAAATCCAATCAAACACTCTAAACAAAAATGTCTGACTTGGAAACAACAACAAATTAACCAAAAAAAAAAAAAAGCTTAAAATAAATTTTTTTTTATTGATTTGAATTTTATTTTTTTTTAATTAAAAAATAATACAATAATTTAAATGAAAACCTTTTCAAATAAAAGCATTTTAAATCAACACAAAGTTTATTTTCAAACTAATTTCTAACAAATTAAAAAATAAAAATATTTCTTGTAATGTGCAACAGGGCAGAAAAATTTTTTTTTGTCCAACTTATTTAAATTCACATTGAATTTATAAAAAAAAAAAAAGTTTTCCAAAAAAAAAATGCCAATAAAAATATTGAGATCCTTCCACACATATACTTTTGAAAAGAAAAAAGAAATTTCTTAAAAAAAAAAAATCCAAATTTTCAAACATTTTTTTTTCAATTATAAATGAGAAAATGGTTATTTGAAAAGTATCTACATTTTGTAAATCAATAAAAAGGCATATTTTTTGTTTCCTCCCATAATCTCCCACTCCTCCACTACCAGCTTCTTTAAACCCAATAAGAAATTGAAAAGAGAAATAAAAATTCACTACAAAACCAAAGAACTGACAATGAAAACTAATACTACGAGACTTTAGTTTAAACACTGAATTTATAAATTTAGTTGTAGTAGTATTACCACTAAGATAAATTGCCATTTTTCAAAAAAATCTACAATTTCTCGATTAGTCATTGTTTAAAGACACAATTAAAGAGAAAATTAAGTGTAGATAGCCAACCAGATTGATATCTAAGTATTGTTTATTGTACTATAAGTATATGGTATTTTTCAAAACTATATATACATATATAGTACATATTTTAGTATGCACATATAAACTAAGATTATAATATAAACAAAAAAGACATATACATATAAACTTACAAATCTGTGCATGTGTTCAATTGTTCACAATTCTATTTCATCACAATTAAATATTGTTCTGGATATATTTTTCCCTTCAATATTTTTTTTTAATTTTAATGAAAATGTAATAACATCTTCATTATTGGCAGATGCAGCTTTACTAGTTATATTAATATTTTTACGAATGTAACATTTTTAGATTTTATACAAGTATCCCCTATTGCAATTAATAACTTGGAATTGTGTTCCAGATTCTCAGTAAGGCTATATGACATAATATAAGACCTTTCAATGGTAAAGTTCTTGCAATTCATGCCATTTAACCATAGATTTTAAGACTGTCTGATTTAACCAAAAAATTATTCTTTACTTATAATTTTAGTTGTTTCAGGGACACAAACAAAAATGGCATGAATCTGCTTCTTTTTATTATTTTTCTGATCGATGATTCGTTATTTTGAAACATATAGGACAATTTCAGAATATGATTTATTACTTTTCCTTATTAAATCAATATTTTTTTTTCTCATTTGATGAAAATACTTTACAATTTTTTTTTTCAATTTATTGCTCATTGTATTTCAATACACTTTATTAAAAATATGTTAATATGTATTGTATATAAAACTTTTTTTAAAAAAACACACAAAAAAACTTGTGACATGTATTTAGAAAACATAATTTTAAAATCTGCATTTGAGAAAGTTATATTTAGCAAAAAAAAAAAGACTGCTGCTATACTGGATTTCATAACATTAATCCATTTTTTTTCTCTTATCCTTCACAAATATTTTCAATATATCCTTTATAATTTTTATGATTCTAAGTTTATATCCAATTTGATTTGTCTTTTAATTCATAATTTCTTCAATAATCTAGTTTCTTTTTTTTAAACATTTCAACCTTGCTAAATCTATCCTTCCAAATGAGAGTATTTGAATAATAAAATTAAAAATAAAACCTGGAAAATGTAACCTGAAGATACATATGGACCTGATTTTGAGAATGATTATCATGTACTGAATACATATAAAATTAAACATTAAAAAACTAGAAATAATGTAAATTAAAACTATGTACCCTCTCATCTTTAAAATTTTTAACCAAATTTCTGATTAATTAAATAGCAAAACAAAAAGATCAAAACGTAATGAAGTAAAAAAAAAATTTCCACTGAATGAAGTAAAGGATTATTATTAAAATAATGGTTAAAATGCAAAAGTATTAATTTATATTGAAATGCAAGAATTTATACATTTTCATCATAGTCGCTTTAAGAAATCATTACTCACTAAAAGTTTTAAGTATTAACAATAATAATATTCCCATTTTTGAGAATAACTTTATGGATTTACATATCCTATGCACTTACAATTTTGAAGGCTTTTCTTCCATAAAAAAAAAAGGATTGAAAATATTTCATATGATTTTTTAATATTAAAAAAAAATACTACACACTTTAAATTATTAATGTTAAAAGTTTATGTTTCTTAAGTTACTACATAGTATTATTTAATAAATAAATTTTTATGGAGTTAAACTATCCAATTTAAGCAATAAAAAAACATTCTAATGGTGGAATGGTCCTGAGAAGAAAATTATACAAAGTTACACCTGCATGAACATTTACGAATATTGATCGGGAACTGAAAACATTAATTTTTGATATCATATAAAATACAAAAAAAGGAAGGGTCCCATAAATGACAGATGACATTATCGAATGGATGGAGTTAATTTTGCATTCATTTGAAGTCTTTTGGTACAAGATAGATGAAAGTGGAAAGAGATATTAAAAGAATATTATTCTATGCTCATGGATTTTGATGATGATGAAAACGAAAATTACAAAAAATATCACAGAAAAACTTTTTATTAAAAAAAATGAAGATTTGAATCATTAAATATGTCTTTATAAAGAAATCCTAATATACTTCACAACATTATAATACTTCTCTTTAGAAAATATATATAATTTATTTCGATTGTTCTAGAAATTTGCAACAAGTGTTATTTAACAATTTATTAATACTTATAAGATTTAATATAATTAAAATTTAACAAATGCTGGGCACGATTAAGTGAAATAACATATATTTATAAAGAAAAACGAGCCATAGAAATAATCTAAAGCAGGAGCAATGTTAAAGAATTACATAATAATAAAAATTTTGAAAAATTTGACAATTAAAAATATTATCATTAAAATAATAATAATTGCAAAGTTAAAAAAATATATTTAATTGAAGTTAATAAAGAAATGAAAACAATTATGTAAGAATCGCCGCAAAACGTTAACTCAATTCTAAAAGTAAAATATCATAAAATAGGAACAATTTGACTAATATTATTATTAAGATGCACTATATGCATAAGTATGTATTTTAGTTATAATTTTTAAAGTTGTCAAATATATATATTTCTATAGAATAATTTTAAAATACGCCGAAAAACTTACCTCACGACCTCCACACCATTTTCGTCGGCCATTTTTTATGTTTACAAATGATTTACGTGATTTTAGCGTTAAAAATACCCGGATGTTAATTTGTTCCGTTGTTGTATTTTATACATTGAAAACATTTAATATTCTTACCTGTATGTTTTTTCTCATATTATTTTTCATAAATTTTAATTAATAAAGTAAAAAAATTAAACTATTATTATAATAATGCAGGTTTTAATATGTGCATTACTGTTACTGATGAAAATCAGATAAAATTTTATAATCTATATTAAAAATAATTCGCTATGATGGTACTATTTAATTTTATATGTAGAGAATAATATTAATGATAGATAGACGAACTAGGAATTATGTTAAGTAAATTTGGAAAATAATATAATGTATGTATATTTAACATTTATGATAAAAATGAAATATAATTGATATTTGAATAATACTGTTTTTAAAATTACTTTGATTATATATGCACATATTTTGAGTGATATTCTCTCTTCTTCAGACATTTCTGACCTGACCAGTGACAGTACTAGAATAGGAATCGAACCTGGACCTTTATATTTTTGAATATTGAATTTTAATGTAACGCTCTAACCATAGTGTTTATTAAACAACAGGCGATTGTTTTATTAGTGTTTTTTTTTTTTAAATATCTGTATCTGATGGTTGAGTATAAAAAAATATTATTACTCCAGAGATTTATCACAAAAGTTATGAATTTAATTCACCAATGATTATGATCTTAGTTCCTGCATGGGTTAATGCAGTGATAGAATACTGGGGCTCAAGATCCATAGATTTCAGTCCTTGATTCTAGACCCTGTGATGATAGAGTGGTGGACTGGAGCTCAGATCAATGGGCTGTGAACTGTGATTTGATACATTGGCATATTGGAGCTCAGACCATGGGTCTTTATTTCTGGTATTCAAATTTATTATGAATTCCTGAGCAATAAACTATTCAATTATACATTTATTTATGATCCCAGGAGCAATATTTTTTGAATCCGATCTACAAATAATTCTCTCTCTAAGGGTTCTTTAATTGAGTACATGGAACCCAAGGAAATTAATTCAATAGAAAAAAGAAATCAGCAAAGAAGACTTATATGCCAATTTTTTTGGAATCACACTAAAGATTCCAAAAGCAGTTTAGAGCATGTTTCAAGTCATCCAGATATTTTTGTAAACTAATATTGTTCTAGAAATAGTAATATATAAATAATCTTTATTTATACATTTGTTTTTTAATTTCTAACATCCAATTATTTGCAAGTTATAATTAATAAGCTCTTTAATTAAATGTTTACTTATATTAACAAAGTTAGATTCATTTAATTTAATTTCAACACATAGCAGCATTTTTAAAGATACACAAACAATGTTTTTTTTTTTTTTTTTAAAAAAAAAGAAATCTAAATTCATTTATATTTATGCTAAGTGAGGATAACAAAGCTAGCAAAAATATTTGATCATCATTGATAGTTTGGAAATGTTTATCTACATTTTAATTCAAAATTGCATCTCAATAAAATTAAATCATAAACTAAATATAATAATATTTACAATTTTGAAAGGTGTAAATTTTACACTAGCTTTTTAAAATATATATATATATTTGTGTCTATGTTGATACAGTGACAATTAAATGTCACAATTTTGATTTTTTTAATCAATTATTACAGAAGATTAATAGATTACAGTTAATTTGCCATCTATAAAAACCATGCTCTATTAATATTAATGTGTTTGTCAGAAGTAGCAGTCATTCCCAAATGAATGTGGACATTTCAATTCTGAGAAAAAAATGAGATAGACAAAAATAAATAATACACTAGAAATGAATTTTAATAGTTACTATAGAAACTAATAGGTGATCTAGAAATAGGTCCACATATAGAACATATTGAATACATCATTCTGTTATTTAATATTTTACAATACTGTCATTGAATTTCTACAGCAAACTTTTTTTTCTGTAGCTCCTCATTATATTCCATCCTCAATTATATCTTCCCAATGAAAGCATTTGGTATTATATGTCTTCAGATTATCTCTGTGATTTTTATTAGAATAATATTCTTATATAATGGGAAACATCTTAGTGAAGTTATTAGATTATGAGTTCCTTATATTATTTTTTCCACATAAGTATCTCTAAAAATAATAAATCAATACCTATTAATTCCTTTTTTATTATTTATTTTAGAGCTAGTAAGAATTGTAATCACATCTAAATACAACTTACATACTTCATGAACAGTTTTTCTTATTTTTGTCTTAAATAGTACACTTCTAGAATGTATATCATTTTTACTAAATTTTTAATGCAATTCCTTGGGAATTACATTAAAAGCCAGCTAAAAGAACAGATTTAGTATTAGCAATATTATGATGACTTAAAAATAACTATATCTCATAATGACCTGCAATAGCAATGTTTTCTAAATAATTACCTGAATGATTATCAGTGAATGAGTTTTTTTATATTGACAAATATCATTGAATGACAAATCATAAATGACAACTCTAACCTTAATCAAGAATCTTTTATATCAAATGAATGCATGCTTAAGGTACCACAAATTAATCATATCTGATAATTTTATTTCCGAAAATGACTGGAACAATAGGTAATTGAGGGGTGATATAAAAATAATCATACAATTTTTACAATTAATGATAGGAATTATTGTTAAAAATATTCCTAATGCCACTTTATCATTTAAATTTTTGTTGTATACATATATGTGGATAAGTATTCATTCGAAAATTAATCTCGTGAACTATAGCACATATATATTTTTAAATAAATAATGCAAAATTTTCTTATCTTTTACATTTTTCCTTTTACAAAATGATTTTAAATAGTACTGTTTATAATATTGTTATATCTATTCTAGTTTACAAATTAATGGTAATTATATATAAAAAAAGAACATATATATATATATATGGTAATGGTCAATTAACCTTAACTAACAAGCAAATAAATTGTTAATATAACAAAATATTTATATGCCTTAAAAGTCTAAAACAATGTAAATGTATGTTAATGTAATCTCAGAGTTATAAAAGATAAATATAACTGTGTAATATATAGAAGGGTAAATAATTCTAAGAATAATTATATGTTTAGCTCTCAAGATTTTTTTTTTAATGAACATAAATCAGATTTAATGTTATCTCAGGATTTAATAAAATATTAATAATTATGATAAACTTCAATTGATATAGCTAGATAACAAAGGACAATTTTGTTGATCCCAAACTATATCTTACAATAACTAAGCCTTAACATTTAAAATATAAATGCTAATAATGATTAATATTAATAACATTACTTTCAAGTAAATCCGTATATATTTGAATAAATAAAATACAGTAATATCATGTGACCACCATGGATTACCAATTAGATGATGATTGTAAAAATATGAAAAGTCAAAGCATTTTAATAAATATACTTCATTTTCAAATAAATAATTGCTATGCTCTCTATATTGCATATTGTATATCACAAATAAATAATAATAATAATTGAAAGTTATTCATAAAATATAAACAATTAGATATTTTCTTGGACTTGGAATATAAAATTTTAATATTTAACAATAACTATATTTACTATAATGTGTGAAGGTAATTATACATCTGGTTAAACGAGTTATGTATTAAAAGAGGTTTGTTTATCACAGCATCAAAATAAGCTTTAAATATTAATTATTTAATGTATAATATGTTTTAATTGATCTTTATTGACCCTTTATGATATCAGTCTTTTAAAATGTATGCTTATGTCATGCAAGCCAACACATCATTTCATGGTATCTTAATAAACATAGTCACCCTATATTTATTAAATCGCTGGAGATATACGTGACTTTATAAAAAATTTCTAATACAAGCTAAAATGTAAATCACCAGGAGGCTTCCATGATAATAAAATACAATACTATTATGAGTTTGGACATGTGGAGCGTTACAATAAATACAAGTCATCAGGAGCATAATTTCCTCTACTAAATAACTGTATTACATAAAATATAAGGATTCATTGCACACATAGCACTACAATAAATATAAGTTATTGGGAGCATAATTTCCTGTACTGAGTGACTATATCACATAAAATCTAAGGATGTGTTGCCATGGATTCTAAAACAATTCAAATATTCAACATACATATAATTTTAGATGATAAGCCAAACAGCATTACTTCAATGCTTTTAAAATACATAGGCAATAATAAAAAGTTTAACTCTTTTAAGTTTTACCATTAAAACATAATACTTCACTGCAATATAAATGGGAATTATTATCATAGACTAATAAACAAGATGTTGTTTAAAATAAATAGGTATAAATATTAATTTAACTATAAATTTTAGACAGTCTTACTTTTAAACAAATATGCATATACAAAAATAATATAATATTAAATATAATTATGTACTTCAGCAGTAAAATACCTGCATGTCCAAGATTTATGATTTTCCATTCTTTCAATAGCTCTCGTTATAAGGATTTAATTTTATTAATAATAATAGAATAAACAATAATAAAACACAATAAATAAATTTCAGAAATCAAAGCTTTCCAATAGTTTTTTACTTCATAAAAACAAAACTCTAATGTGTGTTTGTATTCAAAAGATTTGGCATGATGAAAATATTATATTTCTTTAGCACTTCTATACATAAAACTCCTAGAATGATGTCATCCATTTCAAAATAAATCATTTGTAAGTTGCAAAAATTTGGCCTTTAAAAATAAATCCACTAATGCAAAATGTAATATCTAAAATAAATTGTTTTTCTCCATTTAGTAAATAGAGTAAAAATAATTTTTGCAGATTTTAACATTTTAAAAGGAAACATCTTTATTCCATTAATTTGTGCATTTTTAGTTGTTACGAAATTTCCAGATGCTGTTTATTCATGTGACAATCTTAGAAGATATATTTTCCCAAATGATTTGCAAAAGTTTCTAGCCCTGCATGTTAAAATGATAACAAACCTTATGGATTAATCCCCAGAAAGGAAATAAATAACAAATAAAAGAGTTCAATCTAGCCATTACACCTTTATTTAATTCCACTCACATCTATTAAACTTTTAAGAATTTTCAACGGTTTAGGTGGGTGCACACATAGTTGCATATGAAAATAAAATCTTTATGGAGAAAGGTATGTTCCTTGCAATAAAATTATTTTTAAAACTACAAATAATATTTAACAATATTAAAAATAAAAATATTACATATTTCAACAAAATTTTAATATCCAAGTTATAAATATTAAAATAAATCATTTTTAATTAGTTTATTTATTTATTTGTTCACACAATAACTAACATTTTATTTCAAAGTTAAAATAATTTTATATTAAAACATTTAAAACAGTATCCCTTTAAAATTTGAAATAGATAAAATAAACATAGAATAAATATATGTTTAACCATTGAATTAAAGTTATATTAACTACCATAAATCATTTTAATATTATGGATAAACTAATATGATTATTACTTTATTAATCTCATTTTAAATCATTCATTCATATATTTTAAATATGTATTTTTACAGTGAATTGCCCCTTTTATTAAAGTTAATTTAATGTATATGTTTACATTAAAATCAATACTATATTACTTTACTGCAATTTACAAAATTTTGATACAAAAATTTCAAAATTATAACATATGAGATGATATATGAAATTATAAAGATCATTTTATAAAGTATAAAACTTAAATAATAATATTACCTTTATAATAAGCCAATAAAAGTTTTAAAATATATTTATTATTACATCTTAGAATGATTGTCATATGTTACAATATATATATTTGTGTCTATTTAACAATTTTGCTTGCATTTTAAATTACCTCAATAGTCTTGCCAATAATGAATTTAATTACATAACAGATATTTGGAAACGTAGTGTTTCTAATCAGCAAACATTTGAAGAAATGATATTTTCTAAACAACTTTATGTAAAGTATTCAGATTCAAATGTCAAATTATTGTATCCCAGAAGTCAATCACTAGCAACAATGAAAAGTCAGCCCATTAATGATTATAAGTTTAAAAGTGACTAACTCTTGAAACTTATTTTGATTAGAATGTCTACTTTAGGATTCATGACAAAGATATAAAAGGACCACAGAAACCAATTTAGAGAGAGAAGAATCCAAAGAGGAAATGTCTTTACCCAGACTTTTTACTCTTTTTAGATATGAAAAAAAAACTGTACTAGATATTATTATTAGAAATAATATATTAAATAATTGTAATCAATTTATTTTATTAGATTTTGTAGCACCTGGCTTTAAAAGTTCAGTGACTTATTAGCTTATGAATTGATACATTTTTTTAAACCGCAATACATTGGAAATATTGAATGAAATACATGACACAATTTTTATATAGTATATGGAGTCACTAAAATAAATTCAGAATGCTATTCCAAAAACTAATAAAGCTTTTCTTTGCTGAGACCTTAAATTTTGCAAATTTTTTGGATGGAGTATGTAAATATAATATTTACATTAGCTTCTGATTTACAGAACTAGAATATCTGATTGAACTTGCTTTCAATTCTTGGCTTCAAGAACTTGATAAAACACATCAAATATCACATTGCAAGTTCACTGCTAAACTGAGATTATTGATCTATAGTGCTCTGAGGTAATTTCTTTTAAAGTAATAATGAAGTTGTTATTATTGAAGACAAATCATGAAATGGATAAAGTATTTGGTATAGTGTTCAAACAATAAAGAGATTTGATTGATTCTCATAGAAGAGGTAGGACTCCCTATACATCTGTTTTAGTTTACCCATGAACTGACAAAATATAGATAAAATTCAGACTGAAATGATAGTCCTGCAGCTGATTTTCATAATAATTAGGGTTGATAAGTTAGAAAGGATAAACGTAAATATTGTTGAGATTATTGAAGAAATTAAAAGAAGATTAGTGGGGGGGGGGGTATGTACAGGGAAGATATCCATAAATAAAAATATGATAGTTGGATTATTGGTTGAATTTTAACCACTTAATAAACAAATTGTTTCGTGAGGTCAAATGATGTTCAAAGATCAAAGTGGCAGATTGAATACAATTCCATTTCATTGAACAAACAATTTTTTTTTTATTCTCATATAACTGAGAATTAATTCAGAAGAAATCAGCTTTTAAATCTGCTCCTCTCACTTTTACACTTGTTTATTATTTAGATCAATGTTCTAATATCAGTATACTATAATGAGAAATCAAAAGCTACCAAAATTTAAATGAGATAGTAGTAACTGTTCTTGTTAGAATTAGGGAAAATTTAAATTACAAATAACTTCAAAATGTACAGACAATTTTGATATACTAATACAGAGAGTAAAGTAAAAAACTTCTACAATTTACAGCTCAGTGATAAAGTAGATGGGCTCAATGCTAAACGTTTCAGGATATATAAAAAAAATTGAGTCAACTTTTTTTAAATAGATTGAAATCTCTTAAGGCATGTTAAGTTTCCTATCCTAATATTAGATTGATATGTCTAAATGCACTAAAATGCAGGCACTGGTGAAGCTAAGAACAAATTGTAGTATTAATTAGATGAGCACTTTCGAGGAGTTATCTTCTCATAATCATAGCAAATGGGTTGTATGAGCATGGTGAAATATGTATGCAACAAATTCATACTGATGAAAAAATGAATATAATGACAAAATAAAACTATAAGTAAATTATAATTCAATGCTCTCCCAACTTTAATAATCTCAATGAAGACAAATTCATTTCTGGCTTACTCCATAAACATTGTAACAAAACATTTACCAAAGCAGAATACTATAAAATATATCTCTCCTCTTCTATCCTGCCTAGAATGTTTGCTAATATTGAACTGCACAAATATAATTCTCCACTTAGACATGTTGGATTTTGGAGACATGCATTTTTTGAATACCACAAAAATAATCAATCAATGGTCAATGAACCAAATCAGTTACGGGTCTTATACCATCACGTTTTCTTTTGGCTTCATTGCTCGCATTACACACTGCAAGCTAAAACCAAAATACAAAATTGCTTTTTTAGATATTACTGAATTATATGACTACATTAATCGGAAGCACTCCATTAATATTGTCAAAGTCGTAAAAAGCAATTACCTGCAGACACACATCACCTTTATCTCTGATTTTCTTCCCTGGCTTGATGACAATATTATTGCCACATTCAATGGTCAATATTTTCATATGATGTAGTTGACCCATGGGATTATTGCTCAGCAGAATCCTTTCCAGCATATACTTAAACCAATTCGAAGATAAATTCCTATCTAAATACTTCAGTACCATTTCCAACCTTATTTATACCTACTACATTGATGATGTGTTTGTTGCTGGACCTGAATCATTCATCAAAAATATTCAATTGGATCTCCAGGTTCATTCCTCCACTGTTCACTATTGCTTGTGAAGATTCAAACAGTGAACTTAAATATTTGGAAACCCGCATATGAGATGCAAATCAACTAAACTACACTGTATATTAAACCTTTGAAAATCAGAGGCTTCACATGCCCTAAATGAAACTCTTCATGCACACACAACCTTGCAGATTATTCATAATTTCTTTTTCATAATTATCACATATGTATATTTGAAGCATCTCACAAAACTAACATCGAACAATATTTAAAAGACATCACTAACATTGGATTCAAATACAGCCATCTTATAAAAAAGATAAAACAATTTTACCAGAAGTTAAATACCAACTCACCCAAAGGTGACAGACCATGGCTTTTCCTTCCACACATCCATTTCCTTACTAAAAACTTTATTAAGACCATCTCTTCTTTTTTCATTCTAAGTTTTTGTATCCTCCCTTCAACAAATAGATTAATTAATAATTCAAAAGACCATCTACTCTTTGATCAAACTTCTCAGACTGTACAAGATCCCATATTCCCAAACCAATTGCAATGCCACATATACTATGGCGAATTCCACGCATCTCCACTCATGTCTTTCAGCAATACAATTCCATTTTTTAGAACACCAAGGGTCCACCAGTCATATGTTTGAACTGTCTTCTGCTTCCATCGAATGCATAGAATGCCATGACTCTAAATGTTAAAATGAAAGAAGTGAAACATGGCTTATAGCAACACCTATGCTGTAAACTGAAAGGAAGCATGCTTTTCCCTCTCCAAAAAATGGATTTTCTAATCCACTTTGCTTATATTTAAATATTTGTCACATACATATTCCACTGTGCTCACATAACCCATTTGCAATGATTATGAGAAGGTAAAAATTTTCGAAAGCGCTCAGCCAATTAATACTACAATTTGTATTTAGCTTCACCATTGCCTGCATTTTAGCACATTTAGACATATTACTTGTTTAATTGGGAAGTCTACGTTTTTTTTATTCTTACATTAATATAGATTGAGTAACAAGAAAAAGAGTATTGTGACCAGCAGTAAATACTTGATCTTCATTGATGATAGTTTCCCAATGCTTGATAGTTTCATAACACAAATTATATTATTTTTAAATGAGACTATTATATTTGTAATGCATTTTTCATTAATGTTCTCAATATTTTGATTGATTATCTGTCTTTTACATGGCTTAATTTTATTTACTTGAATGATTACTGATGCAAACTTAAATTTGTAATTTTGAAATAATATATCATAATATTTGTCAAGCGTTGTTAGCCGAGAGGTCATCGCAACCACCTTGCAAGCAAGTAGTTGGTTGCAGACGGTTGTGGGTTCACATCCCAGCCGATGCTGTGACATATAAAAAATAATAATATTTATTTAATGCACACTGAGAAAGAAAGTAAAATGGATTATAAGAAAAGAATTTATTCTAGATTTTTTTTTTTTTAGGGACAAGACATTAAATTACATAAATTTATTATTGGATTAGCATTTAAAGAAAACTAATAAGATAGCATATGGGTTTCTTTGTTTACATTTAGCATATACTTTCAAGAGCAATGATATAATGTGATGTAAAAAAAAATTTTTTTAAATGAAATCAGAAATTCCTACACAATCCATTTATCCAGGACCCTGTTAAAATCAAGATACACATTACTTCTCTTTGAAATATATACCATAATATATATATATATATATCCCTCACTTCATTATTCCATTTCAATCTGCAATCATTAAACTATTCTTTCAGCACTAGTACACTTTTTTTATCTTCATTTTTGTTACAAAAAAATCTTTTCTTAACTCACTTTATCTTTATGCTTCTCCCATTTTCCATAGATTTTTTTCCTGAATCTCTTTCAAAATAATACATTTCAAAAATAAGTGTTTAGACTTCCTTCACCTATTTAATCATAATTGCAATCCAAATTTCTATTTCATTTTTGTTTCTGTGATATACAAAATTCCTCATCTTGCACCAAATAATAAGCTGCTCTAGTTTTACCATACATACTTTTATATTTTTATTTAATAAATAAACTATTTTTAAATTCGTTTTTCATAATTATACTTTTTTTTTAACTAAGCCATTCTTTTTCTCACCCTTCATAATTACACATGTGAAATGTATCCTCTATATATTTATTCAAGTTATTACACAAATATAGAGAAATAAATTCTCTATAACTTTACATATTATAACACCTTTCTAGTCCACTGCCTTTATTGAACTCTCTATTTAAAGCTATTAAATATTATTTTTGTTTATCTATTTTCTTTCATATACTTTAGCTTTTAAGCATTTTTTAATTTACTTCTGATTTTCTTTATTAGAAAAGACATTTTTATTCATTTCTATAGGTTTGTTTATTATTCTATTTCAGTACGAGATATTTTAAGTTTCCCATCTAATAATATCCATTGACTATTTGAGCTTAGAATAGATTAACCTCAAGTACTCTAATAAAGATGTATTAGCAAAAAAATAAATGTCTATTTTAATCTTTTATAATCATTTGTAATTTATTTAGTATCTTTCCAAGTATTTTAAAAAGTGAGTCATATATTAATGAATTGTAATATCATCAAAGTTTATACAATTAAATTATATTAATACTACATAAATGTTTAGTATATATAAAGAAC
Source organism: Epiperipatus broadwayi (assembly GCA_028023455.1). Lineage (NCBI taxonomy): Eukaryota > Metazoa > Onychophora > Udeonychophora > Euonychophora > Peripatidae > Epiperipatus > Epiperipatus broadwayi. Next base: position 8,566,880 of record JAQFVV010000003.1, read on the forward strand.
ATGTTGAGAACTATTTAAAAAAACATTAATATTTATTTGAGTGTTATAAATAAAGAAGGTTATTCTAAGAGGTATTTCGAAAAGTAAGGATATGCATTATGTTACATTCGCACTTACGACTGTGCCAATGTTATAATCTGCCAGTCATACTGTGCGGCTATCCAATAATGTTCGCTAATGTTCAACTGCATATGCTCTCCAACGAATGGTCTGCACCGACTGCTCTCCAATGAATGGTCTGCAAGCGGATGCTCTCCAAACGAAATGGTCTGCAATCTCTCCGCTGAATTGGACTGCATCGAATGCTCTCCATGAATTGGTCTGCCACAAATGCTCTCCAAACGAATTGGTCTGCAACGAAGCTCTCCAACGCATTGGTCTGCAATGAAACTCTCCAACGAATTGTCTCAATATCTCCACTGCAGTCTCTTTCAGCTACACCCATGAACTACATTTCCACTGGGCACTGATCATTAACCGCCAGTCATACTGTGCGGCTATCCAATAATGTTCGCTAATGTTCAACTGCATATGCTCTCCAACGAATGGTCTGCACCGACTGCTCTCCAATGAATGGTCTGCAAGCGGATGCTCTCCAAACGAAATGGTCTGCAATCTCTCCGCTGAATTGGACTGCATCGAATGCTCTCCATGAATTGGTCTGCCACAAATGCTCTCCAAACGAATTGGTCTGCAATGAAACTCTCCAACAAATTGTCTCAATATCTCCACTGCAGTCTCTTTCAGCTACACCCATGAACTACATTTCCACTGGGCACTGATCATTAACCGCCAGCACTAACATGAGATATCTCTACTTAAAAACTGCTTACTCAATTGCGTGACTGCTCTCTATATTACACTGCCTAGTTATTACCCAATGTTCCTATCGCTCTCTGACAACTGCAACAATCAATCAATGCACTGACCAATAGAGTAACGCCTCTTATCTAGAAATATTTGTAATCAGCAAATATTTCTAGGAATTGTCGATCGCCATCATGTCAATGCACTAATTAAATTCCTCAGCTATCAGAGTGCGATCTAAAAACAGCCTTACGAATAAATTCTAATTTTTCTCGAGTGCACAAAAATGTCTACCATTTTTACAAACACTACACTCCTCCCTCCACTCCAGAAAAACCCTTGTTGCTATTCCTTGGTGTTGTTTTTCTCTCGCTACTTTCCTGTTATTTCACTCAGAAATATGCGATTTAACAGCTGCTGAAACTTTTTTTTTCCAATTACGTTAGCTTCCGATGCTAACTGCACAAACATTTTATTTCCAAACTTTCACCGATGTTAACGTTACTAATTGGGATTGTCATTTTCGCCCGGTTTCTCCATCTATGGCTAAACTTATAGTTCAATGTATTCGCTACTCCCAGGTTCCAAATGCGACTGTGCCAATGTTACATTCGCACTTCCGACTGTGCCAATGTTATAATCTGCCAGTCATACTGTGCAGCTATCCAATAACGTTCGCTAATGTTCAACTGCATATGCTCTCCAACGAATGGTCTGCACCGACTGCTCTCCAATGAATGGTCTGCAAGCGGATGCTCTCCAAACGAAATGGTCTGCAATCTCTCCGCTGAATTGGTCTGCATCAAAGCTCTCCATGAATTGGTCTGCCATGAATGCTCTCCAAATGAATTAATCTGCAACGAAGCTCTCCAACGCATTGGTCTGCAACGAAACTCTCCAACGAATTGTCTCAATATTTCCGCTGTGGTCTCTTTCAGCTACACCCGTGAACTACATTTCCACTGGGTGCTGATCATTAACCGCCAGCACTAACGTGAGATATCTCTACTTAAAAACTGCTTACTCAATTGCGTGACTGCTCTCTACTGCTCTCTATATTACACTGCCTAGTTATTACCCAGTGTTCCTATCACTCTCTGACAACTGCAACAATCAATCAATGCACTGACCAATAGAGTAACACCTCTTATCTAGAAATATTTGTAATCAGCAAATATTTCTAGGAATTGTCGATCGCCATCACGTCAATGCACTAATTAAATTCCTCAGCTATCAGAGCGCGATCTAAAAACAGCCTTACGAATAAATTCTAGTTTTTCTGGAGTGCTCAAAAATGTCTACCATTTTTACAAACACTACACATTAGTCAGAAAAAGTAGTACAAAAGTAATTTACTTGAGCAAAAGATGTTTCTCGCTAAAAAAAATTGGCAGAAGTGTAAATAATTAAAAATTTAAGCCTGGATTATTTTCTGTATTGTTTCACATTTATTTAATTGCTTTTCATCATGTGTTAATTCATATAAACAAAAAATTTTAAAAAGTTATCTATTTGAGAATTACAGAATATTAAAAAAAATTGGTCAAAACATTTTCTAGCTTTTAAGCAAATTGAAAAATGTTTCCAAATCAATGAAATGTTAATAATGTCCATAAGTTGAGCATCATAAATTACCATGCCATCATCTATATTGGCTTATATTTCTTTGAATCAATATTTAGCATTGAGTATATTGAAAACAGTGAAATATTTTATCAATATACTTCATTTATATATACATTAAATACTGCCTAATGCTATGCTAGTAATTATAAATACAATAGAAATTCATATAACATTATAATACTAGCCAAATAAAATTTTACTAAAATTCTTCCACAACCATGGTTTTAATAGATTTTTTCCCAAGTGAAATCCAACTAAACATACATATATATATACAGAACAAAATAGCCTTCCCATCATTCACTTCAAAAATCAATTTCCTTTAGCATTAAAGGATATTTTTATGAGATTGATGGCATCAGATTCAAAATGTTTTATCATCAAAGAAGAGTAAAAAAAACTGATGATAAAAGTTTTTGAATCTGAGGCTATCATTTTCATGAAAACATCCTTTGACATTAAAGGAAGTTGTTTTTTGAAGTGAATGATGGGAAGCCTATTTTGGTTTGTATGAATATGTTTAGTTGAAGTTCACTTGAAAAGATCTATTTATTAATAGATGATACCATATTTGTGGAAGAATGTTAATAAAATTTTGTTTTTTGGCTAGTATTGTAATGTTATATGAATTTCTATATATATATATAATAGTTTCATTGCTTAACAGAAGCATGAATAGAAGTTTGTATTATTCATTTACAGAATTTCGTATCTCTAGAAATTGAAACTTAGATGGATATTATCTTTAATCATGGCTTAAGAATATAATGGATATTATTTTTGGTAGATAATTTGTGAAGATATATTTTGGTAGAAAAAGACAAGGGTAGTATTATTGTATTATCTCAGTTGATTTTTTAAGGTTTCATTGTATGATTTATCATGCATGGATTTTATTTTTTGAAACTGCAACATCTGTTGACACATTGGTATGTTATTAAGATCTAGATCAAGAGTTCCCAAAGTGGTTGATTTGAACTTTCTATGGGTCAATAGTTTCAATAAAAAAAGTTGGGGGTCAATGACACCAAAAATAGATCCCCTTACTATTGCTATTTGTTTGTTACTTCAAAATATCTATGATTCCAATAGGTACCTAATTAAGAAGTAAAATAATTCAAAAAAACATTTTTTTGATCAAAACACATTACATACCAAACTTGTGAATGAAAAGATATATATCAATAAAAGAGTCATACATAAGAATGCATGAAAATACATATAGTACAAACATGTCTGTATTGTCTTAACAAATGTATTAAAGCAAGTGTGGATATAAAAAAACCATTACATGTTTGCACTTGCAGTGGGATGGGATGATATTTGATATTAGCAGAAGATATCAGTCTTGTACAATCATGTTTTCATAAAACACTATAAATTGGTTCCTTTGATGTGATGTATGGTTATCTGTGATTTGAACTTTGAATATAATTATTGAGGAGCAATAATATGAAAAAGAAAATTTAGAGGACATAGTTTCAACTAAGTACATACTTTAATTTTTTATTTTTATCATAGGATCTGTCAAAATTGTTTGCTAATAAAAGTTTTTATTTCTTATGATAATAATATGACAACCAAAAAAAAAATGCAAACATTATAGCTAGGACTATTTTAAACTAGGATTTGTCCATTATCAAACAAACATTTACCAATGAGACTCATATGTGAAAAAGTCTTTAGGAACAATGTTATGAGACCATCAAAACTAGCAGATCACTTGAACAGAATTCACCCTGACCAAAAAAAAAAAAAAAAGATTTGTCTACTTTCAATCACTTAAAGGTAAAATTCTGAAGAAAACTATGATAGATAATATTGTTTGTTTTATCACTGAAGCAAAATGATGGCTTAAGGGCATCATACAACATATCTCTATTCATTATGAAGTTTGGTGAGCCACACACCAAAGGGGAGAAACTGATTCTACTGGCCATCAAGGATGTATTGAACACTACTCCATAAACCTGCACAAAATGATATAAAAAGGATTCTTTTGAACATTAACACAGTTCAAAGACATATCAATAAAATGAATCATGTCATGTAAAATTGTGTAATCATTTGCAAAAAAAAACATTTTTTTCCTCCAATTGAATGATTCAACATTACCCAGTAATGAAGCTTTGTTGCTGGGATACACTCATTTTATTCAAGATCAGGAAATGCATGAAGAGTTGCTTTTTGCTAAAACTTTAGAAACTGACACCAAAGGCAAATCAATTTTTAATTTAATGGAGCTATTTTCAGTGAAAAAGCAATTCCATTGACAAATAGAATATCTATTGTGACAGATGGAGTACCAGTTATAGTTGGTCGTTATTGCAATTTCATAAATTACCTGAAATGTTTGCGGTTTATTGCTAGGCAACATTTAGTAGCCAAGAATCTTAGTGATAAATTGCATTAATTGCATCAGTTTGTTATAATAGCTGTGAACAAAATTCAAAGTAATTGTTTGAACACAATCGTTGCTTGATTATGCAAGGAAAGTGATGAATATTTGTATCAATTGGTTCTCCATACCAAAGTCCACTGGCTTTCAGAAGGTTTATGTTTAGCAAGATTTTTTGCACTTTTTCAATCTGTTTTAGAGTTTTTGGAAGATGAGGATTCTAGTTTGAAAGAAAATTTACTTAGGAGTAAAACAGATATTGTTTATTTAACTGATTTATTTGCCAAATATAATGATGTTAACTTAGGACTGCAAGGAGACAATTTGAATTTCATCAAAACAAAATTGGTCATATTGGCTCTTGTTGTCAGATTAATGTTTTTTAAGCAAAATATTGCAAGAGCTGAACTTTCCCAGTTCCCCAATTTATTTAAGATAGGCACAACCCAAAAAGAAAACATCTTGCTGTATGTCCACTATTTGGAGGCTCTTCACTTAGATTTCAAAACGAGTCAAAGATATTCTATCATTGGAAATATCAGACTGGATAATAAACCCATACACTACTAATGCAGAACCAAATATAATTTTGCAAGATGAGCTGATAACCATCAGCACGAATGAGGATTTCAAGATACAATTCAAACAGAGTTCTCAAAAGTTTTGGCTGCAACAAGATATTCCGCTTCCATATCTGGCTTTATGGACTGTTGAACAAAAGTATTTATTGCATTTCCATTATCATATCTGGTAGAGAGAGATTTCAGTGTAGTTTTAATTAAACTTGCTTCAGAACAAACATCAACTATCACTGAATATTGAGATTTGAGAATGCCACTCACTAATTTAAAACCAGACATTGTTGACAGATCACTAGGTGCACCCATCTCATTAAATTCAATTTTCCAAGCTAATTTATTTGGTATTCTTATTTTTATAATTCTGATTAAAATCTACCACTATTGTAATTTTGTCTGAATATGTTGATTTTTTTCAATTCATTTTTATATTTAATAAAGTAATATTTGTACTTATTTTGAATTTACATATTTATTTCATAAATGTCAAAAATTAAAAATTCTGCTTGAATTTTTTTGCTTTAATTTTTGTTGCTGCAAGTTTCGATATTAAATGTTGCACAAGATAATGCCTTATTTCATAGTCCTTTTATATTTTTTAATCATTAATTACAAGTGATCCAAATGAAAAGTTTGATATCTAGTGAAATATTTAATATTGAGTATTGTACAAATTTATTAATTTGAGTAAGTAAAGTAAATGACTAGAGGGTTGACGGTTTTAAAAGTTTTTGGTAAAAAGGTCTGCGGCTGAAAAAAGTTTGTGAACTCGATCTAGATGCTTATTGATGAATTTCTCTTTAACTTCAATTTTTTATTAATACACATATTTGTAATTCATTCTACCTTGCCAAAATATGGCATGTAAAATTGGAAAAAATGTATTCTATATTTAAATTACATTCACATTTCATGTCTAGCATCAATAAAGCAGAATGATTCATTTATTTCTGTTAAGATAATTTTTTTAAAGATACAACTCAAATCAAGATTGTTTTTCTCGATCTTGATTTATATACGTAATCTGCTAATAAGAAATTGACTAAAATAAATATATGAGATTATAGAGAGAGAACTTATCTAAATATATAAAAAAAATTATTGAACAATAAAATAATAAATTAACTTACTAAATAAGAAATTATTAACAGATTATATATATTATTGAATTAATTTAAAAATAAATATATGTAGTTGATGTTGATAATTTAAATGAGTATAAAAATAATTATATATGAAAATAAAGCAGCAAAGTAAAGGTAAATGTTAGTCTGATTTATATGTAGTAATTTCAAAATGATCAGATGTGAACTTAAAATAGATATGCAAATGCTATGTAATATATCAAACAAATTTTAATTGCTAATTTGGATTAATAAGTTTCAAGCTCAATATTATTTTAAGGAAAATAAAATTATTTAATTATTGAGGCATGTATATGTTTGAATTATTACACATACTTATATATACACACACCACACCAGAGAGTACTACTACTAGATAAGAAGTACATCACATCATTTGCTTTATATTCTAAGATATCTCAAACTATCAGATGATAATGGAGAGATATTTACATGAAAGAAAATTAAATTTACTAACAAGGTAGCATTAATACTTAGATACAATAGTCATTCCAAGTCATTTTCTCTTTAATAGCTACTCAGTCATGGAGATGGATACATTATGTCTGTAGTCATAATGGATGGATATATGCTAGATATATGAATGCACTAATATACAGGTTAATTATATATGCTATTGAAAGAAGTACATGTGTGTTTATATAAGCGAAATATCTTATAACAATGAATAATTTATTAAGTAAGCAAATAAATTCATTACATATGAATGTACAATATTATTTTTTATGATCTGTGATATTCACCGATTTGTGTAGTAGAGGTTCACATGTGCAACAAGTTTTTCCTAAACTACAATAGCTTTGTCATATAAAATTAATATGAAAACAATTCTCATAATGAATATTCAGAATTCTATGCAGTAGATCCCATAAGAAATTCAATCAATAATACAAATTAGGCAAGGAGGTATTTGTAGCACTATTATTAATTCCTACTTTCTTCTTTACATGATGCTAACATTATTATTAATCTTTATTTTCTTCTTTATGTATCTCATACTAACATCACAATTATTTCATTATCACTAAAATAATGTATCTAATAAATAAATCATTGATGCATCCATTCTTATAGCATAGACATTAAAGAAAGCAAAATAATAAGACATTAGGATTCACATAATGTTGCACTCACAATAAGAAATCATACTATAAATAAAATCTTTTAATTTCTCAGTAATCCCTAATTTGTCAATATATGTATGTGAATTGACTACCATCAATACATCAATTCAATACTTCCATCATTGAATCTTTTAATTAAATAATTTACTATCTCTTGGGTACAATTTTATCCAGTAATTCTTATTCACAATAATATTATACTATAACCCATTTAATGAACATACTCAGAATATATTTCAGTTTGCAATGAAAAATAACATTAAAATAAAGATTAATTCTTTAATGGTATAAATGAAATCAATAATTTAATTGCCTTTGTTCTCTATTTTAAACTTACAGAAAACAAAATATGAATAATTTTCTAATTGATAAGATTTAATAAAAATAATATAAAATAACAATTCGTGTCAATTGTTAATACAGAGTTTAATATAAATAAATAAAAACAAATAATATTTCCAAGTGCTTTCAACTCTTACGAGTCCTTTTCAAGGCAGTGTAAAAAATTCTATTTTCTCCTAGGTGATGAATCTAACATTTCATTGTATTGGCCAGGAACAACTAATCGGAAAGATGGTTAATTTTGAATTCATAGCACAAGATGAATTTTGTATAAGATATGATTCTTTAATCTTGCGTTTTTTATCATGTGTTTCATTCATTAATATTGTAAAATCCTTTGGACTACATATATGGCCTGTATTATTTTGGTGAACATAAAAACCTGAATAAACTATATGATCTTCTCTTGCTCTATTATAAGTATATTTATGTTGTTGAAGGTGATATTTAATATTTGTTTTTGTTTCTCCAACATATATTGCACTACAATTTATTTGTGGGCATCTAATAGAGTATAGAACACTGCTTTTATCCTCCTTATTTATTATTTCCTTAGAATTATTTATTAACCTATTAAGGTTAGGTGGAGTTCTCCATGCTAATCGAAAATCTTGACTTAAAACTTTTATTATATTTTTATTAATATTGGGAATAAAAGCTAATGACATCCATGGTTTATTATTCATATTTATATGGTCACTATTATGACATTGTTTATAATGCTTCAATACAGTAGATAATAGCATTTGTTTATTATAACCCACTTGTATTAAATCTTGCATATAACATTTTATATTATCTTTCATAAACATTTCATTTGAACACAGTCGTTGATTATGTGTTAAAAAAGCTCTAAAACCAGCTAATTTGTGTTTGAAAGGAACATTAGATGTTGGATGAATGTAACCTCTATTATCTATATGTTTTACAACCATTTTATATACTAATTTATCATCTACCCTTGATATTTGCAAATCTAGGTATTTAATACTAGAATTGTCTTCTCTTTCTATTGTCCAAACTAAACCATCTTGGTTCTGCAAACTATCAAAAATTTGCTTTATAATGTCTGGTAGCCCATATATCAAAACATCATCCACATATCTACAATATAATGTGTTCTCATTTCTTACTAATATGGGATGCACAATTCGCTGTTCTATATTATCTACAAACAAATTACTTAATAATCCACTTACAGCCAAACCCATTGGCCATTCTTTTTCCATTCTATATAAGTAAGAAATGAGAACACATTATATTGTAGATATGTGGATGATATTTTGATATATGGGCTACCAGACATTATAAAGCAAATTTTTGATAGTTTGCAGAACCAAGATGGTTTAGTTTGGACAATAGAAAGAGAAGACAATTCTAGTATTAAATACCTAGATTTGCAAATATCAAGGGTAGATGATAAATTAGTATATAAAATGGTTGTAAAACATATAGATAATAGAGGTTACATTCATCCAACATCTAATGTTCCTTTAGTACACAAATTAGCTGGTTTTAGAGCTTTTTTAACACGTAATCAATGACTGTGTTCAAATGAAATGTTTATGAAAGATAATATAAAATGTTATATGTAAGATTTAATACAAGTGGGTTATAATAAACAAATGCTATTATCTACTGTACTGAAGCATTATAAACAATGTCATAATAGTGACCATATAAATATGAATAATAAACCATGGATGTCATTAGCTTTTATTCCCAATATTAATAAAAATATAATAAAAGTTTTAAGTCAAGATTTTCGATTAGCATGGAGAACTCCACCTAACCTTAATAGGTTAATAAATAATTCTAAGTAAATAATAAATAAGGAGGATAAAAGCAGTGTTGTATACTCTATTAGATGCCCACAAATAAATTGTAGTGCAAAATATGTTGGAGAAACAAAAACAAATATTAAATATCACCTTCAACAACATAAATATACTTATAATAGAGCAAGAAAAGATGATACAGTTTATTCAACTTTTTATGTTCACCAAAATAATACAGGCCATATATGTAGTCCAAAGGATTTTACAATATTAATGAATGAAACACATGATAAAAAACGCAAGATTAAAGAATCATATCTTATACAAAATTCATCTTGTGCTATGAATTCAAAATTAACCAGCTTTCCGATTAGTTGTTCCTGGCCAATACAATGAAATGTTAGATTCATCACCTAGGAGAAAATAGAATTTTTTACACTGCCTTGATAAGGACTTGTAAGAGTTGAAAGCACTTGGAAATATTATTAGTTTTTATTTTTTTATATTAAACTCTGTATTAACAATTGACACAAATTGTTATTTTATATTATTTTTATATTATATACAGAAGTATTATTTATTTAAGATTTAATAAATCTTTAAAATCTATTATTTCTCAAGAAACTGAAAATGATTGGAAATAAGTTAAACAAGAAATACATAAGTATTTCGCAATAAAAGTTTGTTTTAAATTACCTAATCTGGGTGGAATCTTTATGTTGGCAATTTATTTAACTCCGTCTCTAAGGAATGATATCAGTTATAATAAATGAAGAGGGAATGATCTTGTCAATTGGTTTAAAGGATGTCCATTTTTATGCCTGTAGTAATTTATGATTATATGATCATTTAGTTAGGTGATTCATTTATAAAAAATAATCATTGATGATTTTGAAGAAATTTTATATCAGTAATCTTAAAAGGGATTTGGGTATGTCAAGATTATTTAATATCTGGCAACCTTCCATTGAGTGAAAACATGGATTTAGCAATGCATCAAAAAAATCATGAACATTTTATCATATTTGAAATATGTATATGAGCTTTTGTTCTAATAAAAGTAGGAAGATAACACAATCAGTTAATGCATACTAGTTATACTCAGAATAAATAATTTTTGGAAAGTTCTCCCTTCAAAAGCCACTTAACATAAAATTCCAATGAAGACAGTGTGAATTGTTATAAAGTTTCTAATTTAAGCATATAATTATAAAATTATAAGTTTTAGAAATCAGTTTATCTTCATTAATTATATTGATAAAATTATAATAACTCAACCTTAAATTCTAAATTTAATAAAACTGATTTTATTTAAACAAAAGAGAACAGAATGTGTGTAAAATTCCAAACCATATTTGAATCAAAGGTCACTTATTTATTTTCATTTTATATTTTATTGAGCTTCATATCTAGGATTATGTTTAAAATTATTTTTAAAACAAAATACTTTAATTTCCTGTTATTCATTATTTGAATGTTTTATATTTCACTAATTGATTCCTTACATAAAAATTCTTTTATAATTATATATATTTGCACACACATGAAATAGCCATTGCTTATCATTTCAATCTATATATATATATATACTGCTACCACTCTATTAGTAATTATAAATAATAAAAAAATCATACAACATTACAATACTAACCAAAAAATATATTGTATCGTTTTCCGTTTTACTAGACCACTATACGCCCCAAATGTATATTTGAGCGTGTGTTGATCAAGCTGTATCAAAATAATAAAAAAAGTTTTATTTAATTCTACACACAGCTATTTTTCCTGATCAACTTCGGCCTATTGATGGTTGAGAATTATGCTATTGATGAGATCAGCTTTTAATTTATTTGATAGGCGCCAGGTCTAAAAAGACCGCTGATATCTGTCGCCAGCATGTCTCGCAAATAAAAAAAAATAAAATATTTTTAAAATTATTGGTCTTAGATTTTAAGACTCGGTAATTTTGCGGTAAACTAGAATTATCTTTTTTTTAAGATTATTATTCCTGGGCTTATTCAAACATATTGGCAAAGGTAAAGTACATTTTTAAATCTTATTAAACTACTAATAGATTTAATAATAAAAAATAATAACTATTATTAATAACGAACAAATGACAATTGAAGTTAGAAATATTTTTATTATTATAAGAGATTAAAAATCTGTTTAAGTTAAAATGAGGATTCCTAATCCAAGTAAATCAGAGAGAACACATATTAATTCAAATATGACACAATCAATAAAATAAAATAATTAATTAAAAAGTTCTGGTATAAACAAAAGTCTCTTGTACAGAAAAAATCAAAGTCTCTATCGGGATTATTTTAAGACTGGTTTGCAAACGCTTAATTTTGTCATAATCGGGAATAAGTAGTCTTAACTTACCGGTAAGCTTTGTGAATTCACGAAGGTTGTAGATAACTATGCATAGTTTTTCGGGGTTGAATTGAGCTCACGGCCTTTGATTATTAGTTGATCTTGGTGCTGGTTCCATAGGCTAGTCGCGTAAGCTTCTCTGTTGTCCATCGGTAATGATGTCAGCTAAAGCTCCGGTCTACTCTCATATGAATAACTTCTTCATCGTAGAGTGGTCTGGATTCTCTAATCCAAAACCAACCAAAAGAATATCAGCTAAACCAAGACGTTCCTCCAACCGAATCCCTCCTTTTTATACTCGAGGTCCCGTTGTCGGACTTCTGCGCATTTATCATGGTGTTTTGTGTTTATAATCTTATACAGTCTTTATCATTTTTCAATTACTAAGTTCTCATTTTTTTATCAAGTTTTCGGCCATGTTTAATTAGCTAAAATATTTTTCTTTTAGCTTATCTTTTTACTTGCTTTTGGAATTCTTTTGTTCTCTCTAATTCTACTTTTATTTTTTTAGCTTCTACCAAATGCCAATATATTTGCAACGTATATAAATAAACGTTACAATACCACCAGTGCCAGGAGATGAGAATAAAATAGGGGTTTACACTAATTTTATTCTTAAGTTTTTTAAATTCATATTCGTATTTTTTTTTTCTGTAGTAGCGTGCTGATATATTGTGTAGACTCATTCACAAGCGACATTCGGCTTTAACGCCCACTTTTAGGTCTAACACGGCGGGAATGGAAAATATTTCAACATTCATCTGTGTCCTATCCGCTTTAGTGTAATATTAACGATAAGAAGCCCAAGTTATAAGCACAAACGAGCGTTGCTCATCGTTCTGAGTCTTACAGGCTCGTGGCAACTTGGTCCAACTTGATCTGCCTTCCCCTTTATTGGGATCTCTGCTAGAAATAGTCTGACGAGCATTTAAAGACGGTCTTATGTTCATATACTGCGGATAAGGACTCGGGGCTATGTTATTCCCCTCTTCAGTAACCGCCTACCCGGTCAAATACTTGTGACTTACGTCTACATCAGCCACGATCGTGTTTTTAGACATATATAAAAAAATAAAAATATACATATATTTTTTTTCTTTCTGGAAGTCATATTAAAAAAATATCTTCTTTCATATTTTAATAATCAGGGTTTAATTAGTTAGTTTTTTTTTTTTTATAATTTTTTTTTTTTTCAAAAAAATCATAATTTTATTTTCCGGCTGTGAGTTTCTTTGAGTCATCATTGTAATGTTCTTTATCATTGCAACTCATCTCAGGTTGTAGTTGTTAAATCGAAGCCCGAGTTGGGTCGCCATTGTATCGTTTTCCGTTTTACTAGACCACTATACGCCCCAAATGTATATTTGAGCGTGTGTTGATCAAGCTGTATCAAAATAATAAAAAAAGTTTTATTTAATTCTACACACAGCTATTTTTCCTGATCAACTTCGGCCTATTGATGGTTGAGAATTATGCTATTGATGAGATCAGCTTTTAATTTATTTGATAGGCGCCAGGTCTAAAAAGACCGCTGATATCTGTCGCAGCATGTCTCGCAAATAAAAAAAAATAAAATATTTTTAAAATTATTGGTCTTAGATTTTAAGATCGGTAATTTTGGGTAAACTAGAATTATCTTTTTTTTAAGATTATTATTCCTGGGCTTATTCAAACATATTGGCAAAGGTAAAGTACATTTTTAAATCTTATTAAACTACTAATAGATTTAATAATAAAAAATAATAACTATTATTAATAACGAACAAATGACAATTGAAGTTAGAAATATTTTTATTATTATAACAGATTAAAAATCTGTTTAAGTTAAAATGAGGATTCCTAATCCAAGTAAATCAGAGAGAACACATATTAATTCAAATATGACACAATCAATAAAATAAAATAATTAATTAAAAAGTTCTGGTATAAACAAAAGTCTCTTGTACAGAAAAATCAAAGTCTCTATCGGGATTATTTTAAGACTGGTTTGCAAACGCTTAATTTTGTCATAATCGGGAATAAGTAGTCTTAACTTACCGGTAAGCTTTGTGAATTCACGAAGGTTGTAGATAACTATGCATAGTTTTTCGGGGTTGAATTGAGCTCACGGCCTTTGATTATTAGTTGATCTTGGTGCTGGTTCCATAGGCTAGTCGCGTAAGCTTCTCTGTTGTCCATCGGTAATGATGTCAGCTAAAGCTCCGGTCTACTCTCGTATGAATAACTTCTTCATCGTGAGTGGTCTGGATTCTCTAATCCAAAACCAACCAAAAGAATATCAGCTAAACCAAGACGTCCTCCAACCGAATCCCTCCTTTTTATACTCGAGGTCCCGTTGTCGGACTTCTGCGCATGCTCATATCATGGTGTTTTGTGTTTATAATCTTATACAGTCTTTATCATTTTTCAATTACTAAGTTCTCATTTTTTTATCAAGTTTTCGGCCATGTTTAATTAGCTAAAATATTTTTCTTTTAGCTTATCTTTTTACTTGCTTTTGGAATTCTTTTGTTCTCTCTAATTCTACTTTTATTTTTTTAGCTTCTACCAAATGCCAATATATTTGCAACGTATATAAATAAACGTTACAATATATATACTAAAATTCTTCCATCACCATAGTTTTATATATTAACAAATAGACCCTTTCAAGTGGAATTTAACAAGATACGTACAATATATATATATATGCAAAACAGAATAGCCTTCCCATCATTCATGTCAAAACCTAATTCCCTTTAACATCAAAAGATGTCTTCATGAGATTGATAGCTTCAGATTCAAAAAAATTTATCATCAGAGTTTATTTTACTCTTTTTATTTCACTTCTTTTTTAAAAGAGCTTGGTATTTCCAAATAATACTTTATCATCTGAATTTAATTCATGAATATCAAAGCTAAGTTTTGATATTTATTTTTAACCCTACTCTTATGAAACTTTAAATCTTTCATTAGGACTTAATTTACTTTGACCTATATAAATTTTAAAACAACTGCAAGAAATCTTATAAATTACACTAGGAATAGATTTGCTATCAGTTGATTGTTTTTAATCATTTAATAATGAATTTAAATCAAGGCCTTCCAGGCTACTTTTATACCTCCCAGAAAAGTATTCTTTTATAAATCCATTTATAAACTAATGACTTATAAATTGATTTATATTGGGGGGAGGTATAAAAGTGGCCTGGAAGAAAGGCCTTGAACAGTATTATTATTAAATCCATGAATCATACATAAATATAGCGCATGTGCAGTGAAGTAAGCTACAGTTATTATAATTTATAAAAAAAACATCACGCTATATAAATTAAATATTTATATATATTTAAAGTTTTCATTTAATAATGACTTATCATAAAGAATAAAAATTTAGCAACCTCATCAACAAAAAATCCAAATGCTTCAGATTTGCCTCTACATATACTTTGGGTGAAAAGGATAGAATGGATCCATTCTATCTTTTAAAAAGACTTTATTTTGTGTTTGGAAAGGAGAGAATTCATTATAATTAGCATTCGATCTATAAAGCGCATGTGCAGTAAAGTAAGCTACAGTTATTATTATAAATATAATTTATAGATCTATCTTTCTGTGTCTATCTATTTATCTGATTACTTACTTGTTAGTCTTTGTTTCTTCCCTTCTTTCTCATTAAATAATTAAACAATTAACCATGTGATTATTTTACCTTGCAAGGATTAATGCAGTGTTATAATAGCAGACTGAAGCTCAAGGACTATGAATTGTGGGCCCACTTTCATTTATGGATGCTTATGAATTCCTGAGAAATAAATAATTCCATTATATAATATTTATTGTTACTGCTAATTTATGTGTTGATGCTGCAGTTTTTATTAGTCAGTGATGGAAGAAAAATATTCCATAACTTTTTGTTTGTGTGGTTATCAGATTGAGAATGTGATACAATCTAAATATTTTGATAGCTTTTTAAATAAAAATGTGAACCTGAACCTGAGGTGCAACACAAACTTCAATGCGCTGTTGATGCTTTTTATAAGTTAAAAGATATATTCCTTACAATGAAATAACTTCTGTAACTAAATTTGTTATATATTGTGCTGTTAATGTAAAGTAAATCCATTAATGCTATATAAATTATCTCAAAAACATTCTAAAGAAGTGTAATGTTTATTGTTTTAACTAGTAAGATGTGGGGAAAAAAAATACATTAGAATGCTAAAACCAAATAGTGTTGAAGTATTTCAGAAAAGAGTTTTCTGCAGAAATTAAACAACATTACAAAATATCAAATAAACAGAAGCATGAATCAGGGTGTTCGATATATACTGGACTAGTATATTTGTAGTCCACATATTAGTTTATTATTATCATCATCGTCATCATAAATGTTGTTTGTTGATATTATTATTTGGAGCTGAAATGGCTATACTTATTTGTAATTGACTGCTGGTGCTGCTTTAATGAGTACTAGTAAATAAGATAAACGTTCTATTTGTCATCTGCTGTAAACTTAACTAACCACTGATTTACAGCATAATATAATAAATCAAGTGGTATTATCATTTGTTCAGAGAAAAAAGATGTCTCAGTTAAAAAAAAACAACATTACAAATATATAGTTAATGATCTGCTGCCATATATATATATATATATATATATATATATATATATATATATATATATATATATATATATATATATATATATATATATATATATATATATATATATATATATAAGCAAATTGTCTTTCTTCAAAATCTTTGAGTTTTTTTTATTTCAGGATTTTCTTTTGATAGTAAAAAAAAAAAGTCATTGATAGATGCATTGATTATTAGTTTTGAATTTCAAGTCCAATAACCAGTCTAAAGTAGATAACTGCTTTCTTTCATTATAATATAATGATTATAAAATCAAGTGATGTATTAATACTTACAATTTAAACATTCTTATACATGCATTATTTGTACTAAAAAATACAATTACAAATTCACACACCATTATATTTTATATATAAAACTGTCTATAAATAAATGTTTATTTATGCTATGATGTAAATAATTGTAGTGATATTAAAACTTCCCACACCATCACAAAAATAATCAGAGATAATATTTAAAAAGTTTTAAAAGTCTTTTAGATAGTGCATGGAAATAGAACATATATATATTGCTGACACCAAGCATTATCTTAATTTCAGTAACATTCCCTTGTGAAACAAATATGTCTGAATAAAGTGACATTAGCCACAAAGTTGTAATGTGCATTGAAATGACCTATGTGAATAAGAAGCATGAATCAAAATCAGCAAAGATCTTATTTTATTAATAAATAAAGATAAGTATAATAATCATTTTAAACTTTGAAAACTCCTAAATACATATATATATATATATATATATATATATATATATATATATATATATATATATATATATATATATATATATATATATATATATATATATAAGAAATAGAAGCAATTGCATATCACTGCTGAAAGTCATATATAAAATATTACTGACTTTACACATTATCTTAATTCTAGAAGTACTCATTTGTGTGAAACAAACATAAGTCTGAATAAAGATAGAAATTTATCTTTAACCTGTGCCACTTTATTCAGACATGTTTGTTTCACAATGGAGCTTTGGTGAAACTAAGATAACATTTGGTATCTGTAATATTTTATAATTGGATTTGAGCTAGTGATATGCAATTGGTTCTACTTTATATATAAAATAACATCTTCATCTATCCACTATTCTCATATAATGATTTAGTAAATGTTTATACATTTAACAACAGAACAGGATTTTTTTTCACCCTGATGTTACAAATATTTATTTTATCCAGCTAAGATTTTATTATGTCTTTCCATTTTCTAATAGCCATAAACTGTGCTTATAAAGAGAAAAAACACTTTTTTTTTCAACAGTTAACGTTAACCATTGTTAACTAATCTTTCTTATTGCATTGCAAAATGTATATCATATAATATTAAATCATCCATGCTTTATTTATATCCTCTTTTACAGTTTACAGTTTCAATTGCCCCAGAAATCTTCTTCAGAACTTTTATATCTCCTAACTTAAAAAAAAAAGTTCTGAAGAAGATTGCTGGGGCAATAGAAACTGTAAACTGTAAAAGGGGGGGGGTGATAAATAAAGCATTGGGTAACAGTAATAAAGTGCATGGATGATTTAGTATTATATTCATCATTGTTCTGAGTAAATTTTTTAATTCAAAAGAAAAAAGAAATTAAATGGTAGCCACTTGTAAGCTAGTATGGCCATTCCCATTGCAAGACAAAAAAAAAAAGATAGGACAAAAAATACATTATAGATGAATTTTATGATAACTATACAAAACAATTCATAAATCACAAATACATCTACATATAGAACATGCTGACCCATTATAGTGTGTGATGTTGACTTCATTTGCAGCAAGCTTTTCTTTTTAAAATATTTCACCACCATGTCAAATTATAACTATCCGATATATTCTAACTTCTGTCATACTTTTTCAATAAACCCAACCAATATTGCATTTTTTTGGGAATGTCTTTGAAATAATATCTATAACATAAATTGACTTTTCTTCTCTTATAAAAATCATGCTCAAGTTCACCATGAAACATCTTTTTGGTAAAATGTTCAATCCAATAATACATACATATATCATAAGAGTTTCAACAATATAGCAGTCAGTATATAATCATAACCTGGATTTGAATCATAGTGAAGCTTGGAAGTTTTCAAATAATAGAGATTTTTTCAACCGTGCTTAGTTTTTTTTTCAGTTAGCCGTTTGTGCATGTGTGTTTATTAATAACGAACGTTAATAAGACAAATGCAAATTGTTAAAACTTTATGTATTTGTTCTCTTAATATTGCATGCAATTAATGTTTTTTAAAAAAATTATTGATTCACCAATGTGATGAAAATAGCTTGTATTTTATGCGCACACACCCACCTATATATACGGACATACATTAAATTTTAATCATCTGAATAAAATTATAATTATTTTATAAAGTACATTAAATAAATTACCACTACATCTGGCATTTAAAACAAAAGTAAATAATGTTTTCAGCATATTTCAGTTTTGATCCAGCATTAAATACCAACTGAACCATCTGTGGGGGTGGAGTAAAATTTGAGATAATATATAGTCTAAATGAAATTGCAAGATTATTTCTAATAATTTCAATTCTTTTATTTTAAATTGCTCTTAAATTAAAACAAGAGTTAGACATTTTTAGTTATATAAAGAATGGCTTTATTTATATACATAAAAAGTTAAATAGTTTTGCATCGATGAAGTGTAAAAGTCTCACAAGCATAATCCACAGGGAAACAGTAAAGAAGAAAATGCTACTCATCAGGATACTGGCACAGCTAAAAATGTCTAAATATCATTTAACAATAATTGATTATATAGCTAACTAGTTGATTCAAGATCTTAGCTAGCTGAAAAAATCGAAACTCATTAAGAAAATCATAGTTATCTATAAAAATCCCAAGTTTCAGTTGTATTCTAACCCAGGTCAATAGTATGACATTCAAATGCATAATGTGTATCAATTCTATGGTGTATGTGTAAAAACTAGTTTCTTTCCGCAATATATATATATATAATTTCTATATAATTAATTATCACATATATTCAAACTAATAAGATTCAGTATTGCAGGTAGTTAAAAAAGGGAAAATTTCTCTTTACTATGATATATAAACAATCTTGTACAAGTATATTTGTCAATTTAAAAATCAGATTCATAATAGGTTCAAGCCCTAATTTAGGCACAGTCAATAAAAGTTAATTATTTAAATAATATGCTCTAAGCATATAAATGGACTACCTATGCTTTTCAAATGTTTATTGAGTGGGGAGTGGTATGTCAATTCTATACTACATGTATGAGGACTAGTTTTTCTTCCACAATATTATATATATATATATAATCATTGTGTCATTAATTATTATATATATACTGTATAATTTACTTCAATATAGAACAAGATTATATATAGTTATTACAATATTATGTTGGGTGGTGTGATAACTCAGAATTTTAAGATTAGTCTGAGAATAATAAGGTCATTACTGAAATGAATAAATAATTTATTAAACAGCAATATTTTCAACTTTCAAGAGTAGTTTTTTCATCCTACTTTGGAACCATTTACTATATGCCTCAGTAATAAAATGATACCAGCTGGTATAGTGCTTTAACTATTATCATTATCCAAAGATTGATTTCTGGCTTTTACTTTTATCAATGAAGATTTAGGGATCAAAAGTGAAAGTAATATCTTTGTTTAGCAACTACTCTTAAAATATGAATATGCTGAGAAAATCATGTGATGTTATTAATGTAACAGCTGTAAAAATTTAATTGTAGATGCTTTACATGTAATGTTTGGAGTCACATGGACACTCTTTGCTTCTTAGACTAATTGATCTCTGGCATCATCTTGTAAGAATAAAACTTTTTTGCATGTCTGGAGTTCTTAAGCAATTATTTTCTTTAATTCTTTAGATGGGATTGTTGGTTGAGTTACAGTTGTACTTTTTGGTCTACAGATATTTTGTTCATTTAGTAGAGATTCTAGCCAATAAGATTTTTAAAAAATAACCAGTCATTTATATAGTTAATTAACTAATTGGCTTTCAGTATGGTTGGTGTCTTTAATTAGTCATGATTAATTGGTTGAGTTCTTTTTTGTGTGTAAATAATACTTTCTGTTGACAAATGAGGAGACTAGAGGTAGAGTCATAGCACAAAAAAATTTCTTGTAAATTGTTTATTAAAATATTAAAGTTTGCTTTAAGAAAATGAAAAAATAAAATAAACTTTACATTAAAAGTAATTATCCATTATACATATTTTACTCTAGACCCATCTATGTTAATGTAAGTAATCAATGGATAACAGATAGCAGCATTAATCTTGCCTGATGATCATTGTAATTTATGTGGAGAGAGAATATTAAACTCCTATTTTCAAAAAGAGAAAATTGTTTGGAAAATAAAAGAAATTTAAAAATAGAGGGAATGAAAGATGTAGAGATTTTTTGTTAAGATCTTTATAACAAAATTGGGAGATATAAGAATAGGATATTGGAACTAATGAAATAGCTTTTATTAAAATGTGATTTTACAAAAAGGAACCAGGACTGAGAAAATACTTGTATAACAAGGCATAAGAAGTAGAGTTGCTTTTAACAGGGTTGCTGGTCATATAACTTTAACTTTGATTAAGGAGAATTCATTTTACATCACATTATAATGAATATTCTTACTTACATGAATGGATCTAAAATAATTATAGTGCAGATAACTGTTGTTAATGTAGGTGATAAATGTGTACTAAAAGAGATGATACTTTCTTTTGATGAATTTTTATCACTATTTTTTTTTCTATTGTATTTATTAGTCTTTAAGACATTAAATGTATATGTAACTATTTTAAAAAACATTGATTTTCTCTTGTGTTAACTCATCAAAAACAGTTAAACTTTGTAAAAACTATATATATTTCTTACTCTTAATTAGATTTATAAGAAAGACTTTTTTACTTTTTGTATATCACATCATTTAAAATTAAAATAAATCAACCCATCAAGTGCCTTTCTTATGCTCAGATGTCACATGATTTTCTAAACTAATAACCATTCGATTATTTTTATTTAATATTCATCAGAAAAGTTTCATTTAACTGTAAGCAATAATAAAATTTTTAAAGCAATTCTTTCATGAGGTAGTTTTTAAATTAACAAGCTTTTTTTTAACTCTTCATAAAATTATATTTATCCAAAACTCTTTCTTTTATTAGTTTGTTTTACCAGACTTTACTCTAGAACCTTCTCACACCAGCACGATTATACAATTAAACAATTAGATATTATGATTACAATTCTTGGTTATTATTAGAAGTACCGCCCCCCCCCCCTAACTTATTTTAAAATTTTAGTAATTAGGTCTACATTATAAAATGTAATGAGGCTTTTATTAACTCCATCACTGAAATATAATAAATATTTCAATAAATATTACAATTAGGCTCCAGGTATGTGAAGAGTGGCTGTATTTCAAATATTTGAAAAATAATAAAGACAATATTAATATCTTTTCATATAAAGAGAAACATTGACAATATTAATGCATTTTTGGTACCTTTGTCAATGGCAATTGTGTATGAAGAGATATTAATATTGCTTTTAATTTATTCCATCTTAGTGACAGAGTTAGTTTAGATTTTTTTTTTCTAAATTAGGATTATAACATTTGCTATTGAGGGTGTTCACCATTACAAATGCATTAATATGGCACTTAATATTGTCAATGTTTTTTCTATGTATAAAGAGGTATTAATATTGCCTTTAATTTATAAATTTATATTTATAAGAATTAAATAAAAATTCTTTTATACACTTTTTACAGTGCAATAATTTATTTTATTCTTAATTTGACTAAATCTATATATAATTTTAACTGACTAGCAATATTCTACGGAGATATAATATATGTATGTATATGATTGCATTTTGATACTCTGCTGTTCTAGCTATTATAATGTAAAAAATCCTAAAACAAATTTAGTAACATTTATTGTCCCAATTATACTTTCAACACTCTATATTTATGGTTAATCTGCTAAAAACATTATTTTTTTGTTAATTTGAATGCTATTTGATTTTTGTTTTATTACATATTTGTTTTATGTAATGAACCATCCCTCTTTTATTTTACATTTGTGATCATTTCTTTCTTAGCACATAACTTTAGCAGCCATCTGATCACAATTGTGACCATGCTCTCATGATTATGAGTCAGAGGAACTTAATCTTAGATTTTTTATACATTAATGAATGTTAACTCAAATTACAATTATGGTCATGTTCTCTTTTATGATTATGAAAGACAGAGGATTTAATGACTTTGGGTTTAATCTTAGATTTCTTATACATTAATGAATGTTGAATGTATAAGAAATCTAAGATTAAGCCTGAAGCCATTAATTCCTCTGTTCATTAATGTATAAAAAATCTATGATTAAGTCCAAAGCTGTTAATTCCTTTATTTTTTATAATCATGAAAGAAATCATGGACATAATTGTGATCTGAGTATTGTTAAAGTTATGTGCAAAGAAAGAATTGAACACAAATGTAAAATAGAAGAGGTGTGGTTCATTATACAGAATGAATATGTAATGATACAAAAATCAAATAACATTCAAATCAGCAAAAAATCAGTCTAATCATGAATATGATATGAAAGCATTGAAAGTATACTTGGTACAATAAATGTTACTAAATTTTATATTTAAACTCTATTTTAATAGTTTTTACATTATAAATATATATGAATATATAAACATAAAATTTTAAATATATAATTAAATAAAATAAGTTTTATAACTTGTTCATTTATATATACATTCAATGTAAGCTTTAAGCAATATATTGTATCTTAAAACTCAATATATAACCATACCATTATATCAATAATGATTTTTTTATATATATAATACTTTATTTTTTACATAATTATTATAAATATTATTAAAATCTTAAAATATTGCTTAATTATTTAAAAATTAAATTGTTATTAAATCATTAATATTTAAACTTTTTAATTTGTTTTTGTTTATAATTATTTTAATTATATTATTACCTTTATTATATATACTAATTTTATATACTGATTGAATATATATTTTTATTACAATTTAAGTTATATTTAAATTGCCTTCTTTTAACTTTCTACTCCAATAACTAAATAACTTAAATTATAATTATTTTCTTGCATAATATTTTCTCTTTTATTGGTTTTTTTAATTATAACTTCTCTTTTGTTGTTGTTATTGTTACTTAATTTTATATGATTAATCTTTATAAAAGCCATTTTAAAACCTAAATCCTTATTCAAACTTGTTTAATAAATATTTCTATAAGATAAACAAAAACTTTGATTAAATTATTGTCATATCAAGCTTAATAATTTAAATAATATTGTTTCTTTCTTGTTTCAATACATCAAAAACATTTAACATCATACAAAAAAAAATCTCAACCTTTTTATGTTTTTACTATAGTTTTTTTTATATATATGCAGATTTACAATCCACATTTTAAGTAATCTATTATTTTAAAAAATATTCAAAAATAAATTGCCTATTTTTAAATTTTAAGTATATATCTCCTGCATGAATATCATCTCAAATCATCTATTAGTCAGACATTTTCTCATCTTGCACATTTAGCTTGTATTCAGTCACATCTTTGCTCTTTTCTTGATTACTGTACTCTCTTTTGCATGATTGCACTACTCTATATTTGTTAATTATTTTTTGTTAATCTCACAATTATTTAACAAATGAGTACATATATGTCAAACATTTATATTATATATGATTTGCTACTATTTATCATTTTAGATAACCATAGAAAGCTTGAAACTAAATATAGTGGATATGAAAGATAACAGTATATATATTGTAACTTTTCTGATGTAGGTCACATGTATGATTGTTAATACATATATGTGTTTTATTATGTGTTTAAAAAAACTTTGTAATAAATTTCATTTATTTATATATTTTTATAAGCAAATCATAATATGTCAACAAGTTGAAAACAAAATAATTTGTAAGAAATGAAAAGGTTATTTTTTTGTTTATTTTTAAAATAATATTTTGAAAACATTTTCAAAAATACCAAACATTATTAAAAAAAACTTAATAGAACAAATGGTAATTCAGACATTCCAATAGTTGCTCTGGTATTTGGATGATTGCCAGACAAAGAAAAAATCTAATCATTTGCTATGAAAATAAGAGATCAGTTTTTCTTCATGGTGTTTATAAAATTAGAGTTATGAAATGATGGGGTTCTTATATATTTATAATGATGGGGTAAAATCTGAGTTGGAGTGTTACTTCATCTTTCCAGAAATATAATTTCTTCATGGAATTGTAATGACACTCTAATAATATTGAATAATGCTTAACTATTTGCACACTGTAGCAAAACTGGATAATTATATAAATAAATACATTTAGAAATCAACAAAAATTACAAGAAGAAATCGCTGAAGAATAGAAGTATTTATGCATTTTAGACATCTCTGATCTTCTTAACAATAAACATAACTACAAAAAATTATTGCCTTAGACATATACATATATAGATAGGGTATCACTAATGATCATAATAAATTAATTCCTGATTAAAATAATCAGCTCCCTGATGTAATAGAAAGTCCACAGAAACCTTGCGCCATTAATGAATGAATCATAAATTATAACATAAAAAGAAAGGCAAGAATTAAAACTAAAATATAAATTGTTTTCCACACTTTCCAAATATTTCATGTATTAGTAAGTTATTAAATAGTTCATTATCAATAATTACAAAATAAGACTGTCCTTTAATTAATATAGATGGGGCATTGAATATCAAACTCACTTCTGGGTGAAGTTTGACAACATACAGCATAATAAATTGTACATCACAATTTTAATATTTTACTGACACAAATGAAAATATATATGTATGAAATCTATAAACACTAATTATCTTTTAAGGTATTTGGTTTACAGAAATCGTGATATATTTTGCTTAAATGATTTAATAAAGTATATTATTTTCTCAGAGCAAATTATGAGGGCAATTTTGAGTTGGAAATAATAATAAGATACTTAACTTTTAAAATAATTTCAATCATTTAAAAATAAATTTATAATATGAGGCACAAAACTAAACAAGCTTTTTTTATTAATTAATTTAATGGAAATAAGTTTTCTGAAATGATTTTAACTGGAAAAAATAAGAGGGAGAGGATTTAAAGTTATTTGCTCATTGAGTTTTATACTTGATAGTTTCATTAAGTCAATATTATAAATAAACCAACAAAAAAATAAGATAAATTTGCCACATCAAAATAATGTGAGATTTTTATAAGAATTGATATTATAAATTTAAGAGAAAAAAAAATTAAAAGATGCATTTTAAAATTAAGTTGTATAAACATTACAGATATATTTAATATAAATTAATATTGATTTAGAAAACAAAGTAAGCTAGAATCAGAGGCTTGTGGCAAATTGGAGGTTACCTCAGAACCAATCAGTAGAAACAGGCAGTTATAAAATCAGATCATTTAGCAGGCTTTCTTGACACAGCACAGCCTTGGGCTAGGTATTCAGACCACTGGAATGGCAGTGTGATGAAACTGGTGGAACAGAACTCCAAAAAGCAAATGACCGATCTTTTTACTCCCTCATTCTTTAGGCACAATGTACTATAACCCTCTCTTCAGTGAACTGTTCTTCAATCATCTCTTATCAAAATTTTCTACTATTTATCTGATCTAGCCTTTTCTATAGGATTCAATCTACATGACGTTTGATAAATGTATTGATTTAGATATGACTACAAAAATACATTCCTTGTGATCAGAGATCTCATTTTTGAATTGGTATTAGTACCTAAAAGTGTTGAACTCAATAAAATTAAAATAAAATAAAATTGATAAGAACTTTTTGAATAATTTTAGTGAATGAATAATAATTTAAATTATAATATCAAAAGAGATTTTGCTTTTCAATATGTTTATTTTCCAATTTAAGTAAATATTAATATAGTGATATTTTCCCCTCTTTTTGGATTAAATAATTAAATTAAGAGAATAATACAATGAAAATATTAATTTTAAATATTTTCTGGTATGTATATTTCATATTTCATCATGATGATTATGTATATTTGTAAATATACAAGAGTTATATTATTTATATTCTATTGGTGTATTAGATAAAGTTCTTATTATAGTTACAAATATTTTCTCATTACATTTTCATCTAAACATTCAAGTATATTAATTTCATATTTACATCAGAATAATACTATAAATGTGGAGATAATGATGATCAAGAAATATAGCTGGATCTGCATAAAGGCTTGTACTTGATGTAAATTACAATCTGATCATTTTTCATGGCTATTATCAAACGATGGTAAAAATTTTGTTTAGTCATGTTACCATGGATATGGTCACCTTCTAGTAATCATTTTCTCATTGATGAGTATAAATTTTAGTCATATTTTATTTATTATTGTGGATAATTCTATTATATACATATATATTTTATGAAATATGTTTTGGGGAATCACTATAATAAAATAAAACTAAAATAAAATATATACCAGTGTTTCAATAAAATAGCACGTATCCTCAACTGGGTGAAAAAAAAAATAATAATCACATTGTAAAAAAGTGAATAAAGAAATGAGATTGATATTAATATTAAATAAAAATAATCAAATGGTTGTGGTAGATAGAATTGTATCATGTGGTTGTTGTCTCACTTAGTTGTTGAATAGTTTGATTTACATTTGGCAGTATTTTTTATATTCACTTGCGTTAACTTTCAAATAGTTGTTAATTTTATTGTTTTATCATGTTTATTAATGCAATTAATTAAATATTTCTATATTTATTTCTGAATAGTCTGGGCATTACATGTTGATATGATTTTAGTATTTGAGAAATCTATATGATTACCATTATCTAAAACATGGAGAGCAAGTGCTAAAAATGTTTTTTACTGCATTAATGTGTTCATCTCTTCTAGCATTTATACTTCTATTTCTTTTTTTTTTATGTATGTAGCTGGGCATATGCCACATGAAGTTTCATAGATTTCTTGAGAAATTGATGTATAACTGCTAGAAAAGATGAACACATTAATATAGTAAAAAAATTCTAAACATCTTCAGAACTTGCTCTCTATGTTTTAGATACTGGTCAATGCATAGATTTCTCAAATACTAAAATCATATCCGCCTGCAATAACTATGACTAAACAATATTTAGAGAAACCATAGAAATATTTTTAAAAAATGCATTAATAAGCATGATGAAATAATAAAATTAACAACTACTTGGAACTTAATGCAAATGAATATAAAAAATACTGCCAAATATTCAACAACAAAGTGATACAATAACTACATGATGCCATTTTATCTACTATAACCATGTGATTATTACTATTTTTTCCCCACCTAATTGAGGATAAGTGTTATCAAAATTTTGATTTATTTATTTTAGCATTAGTTTATTAAACATGGTTAGTCCTAAAAACATGCTTTATAAAACATCTTTTATCCATGAGAACATTTATTTCAACACCCCCCACGCACACATATATATATATATATATATATTAGTAAAAATCAGTCACATGTCATATGACCTATATAGCTTGCATTACTAATATGTAATATATAAAGAGTCTGCTAATAGTTCTAAACAAGCTTATTTATTTCCATTTTTTATAATAAATGCTACAAGAGAAAATATCTGAAGCCTTTATCTATGATGGTCCTCATCCCCAGACTGGTTTTGAGCTTTGGCCTTCATCAGTGAGAAGCTAGGACATTAGGGCTTTGGCTATATTAAATTGCTAAGCCTACTAATATATAGGATCACTAAATTTAGTTCAGGCTCATATAGTTTCTTTAGTTAAAGAGCTGAATTTGAAGACATGTAGGTGTTTGAAGATTTAGATCTTTTTCTTAATATTTAAAAATTAAATAAATGCTTGGCTTGAGTTAATATTTTGAATCTAATGTCCTAGCTTCTCATTGATGAGAGCCAAAGCTTGAAACTGGTTTGGGGATGGGGAGCATCATAGATAATGGGTTCAGGTATTTTTTCTTGTAGCATTTATCAGAAAAAATGAAATAAATAAGCATATTTAGAGCTATTAGCAGGCTCTTTATATATTACATATATATAGTAATTGTAAGGAAGTGGGGAATCCATTTGATAAGGTCCCACAAGTTTGGGCAAGCTAAAATGTAACTGCAAAGAAGGGATTCAGCTCTGTTACACCCCATGAATTAGTATTAGTTAAAAAAAAGATAAATGTATAGTAAGGAATTATTTTATAAGTGAATTTTAAATATAAATTATTATTATGTAAATTAATGAGACTTAATTATCAAATAAATGTAATCAAGAATCAAAGAGACATTTTGTTGAATCCAAATTACATTTAATAAATACATAATCTAATGTTTTCATTAATTAAATTCTATTCATCATTGGAATAAAGTATATGAAAATAAAGTTTGCAGTACATTAACTGTTAATTTGAGTATCTCAATGCAAGTTAAATATATGAATTAGCTATTATAATCTGTGACCCAAGACCTTTGACAAGTAATGCAATCTTAAATAAAAATATACAAAGTCCATTTTAATGAATAAATAAGATAATATTTTATTTACATCAATAGGATAATGGCAATAATAATAATAATAATAATAATAATAATAATAATAATAATAATAATAATAATAATAATAATAATAATAATAATAATAATAATAATAATAATAATAATAATAATAATAATAATAATAATAATAATAATAATAATAATAATAATAATAATAATAATAATAATAATAATAATAATAATAATAATAATAATAATTTTTTTTTTATTTATTTATTCATTATGAAGCAAACAATAAATGTATAATACAGTGAGATAAATTCCATACAAGAAAAATCTTGTGTGAGGAATTTAAATGTAACAACTAAAAACACTAATAAAATACAAAAAAAAAAAAAAAAGTATAAATATAACATAAAATATTAAAATCACACAGATATTGCATTTGGCAATTCAATCACAGTAGTAAATAATTACATCATAACATATAATATAAACAAAAATAAAATAAAAATAAAATAAAACTAATGCTTAGCATAATATAACCAGTGCCATAAATGCTTTTTAAAAATCAAATAAGATAGTGTTCATTAAATTCACAGAACAATCTCTTATAAATAAATATTAAATAATTTAGGACCATTATAACTAAATTGCTTCCTACTGGATGTTTTAAGAAAATTAAGTAAAGCTAACTGATATTTAGTAGATAAACGAGTATTTACTAAAAAACACTAATAAAATACAAAAAAAAAAGGATAAATATAACATAAAACATTAAAATTATACAGATATTACTTTTGGAAATTCAATAACAGTAGTAAATAATTACATAACATACAGTATAAACAAAAATAAAATAAACAAAATAAAACTAATGCTTAGCATAATATAACCAGTGCCATAAATGCTTTTTAAAAATCAAATAACTAGTGCTCATTAAATTCACAGAACAATCTCTTATAAACATATTAAATAATTTAGGACCATTATAACTAAATTGCTTCCTACTAGATGTTTTAAGAAAATTAGGTAAAGCTAGCTGATATTTAGTAGATAAACGAGTATTTACAACAGAAGATTTAGTATCCAAATGAAGTTTCCTACAATAAATATCAAGAATTACTCTATATTTATACAAATGGAAAACATCTAGTATATTAAAAGTGGCATAAATATCTTTAACAGATGTGGCACGTGATCTACCAAAAATGATACGCATTGTATAATTCTGTAAAACAGACAATGTAGTCATTGCAAAAGTAGAACAGTTCCCCCAAACTGATATATTATAATATAATAAGCTTTGATAAGAAGAAATATATAAAGTAATCAAAGCTGACCGAGGAAAAAATTTAGATAAGTAGAAAAACATATAATTTAATTTACGTGAACGAACAAAGGAAGTCAATATGGTTTGACCAAGATAGTCTGGAGTCAATAAAAATACCTAGATAGCAAATATTATCAACAAAAGAAATGTTAGCACAAGTACAAGTGCTATTACAATGCCAAAAATACTTATTACAAATAGTAATGTTAAGCGAATGAATATTTGACCTATAAGAAAAATTAATAGCTTTTGTTTTACTCAGATTAATTGATAAATTATTAAATGCTAACCATTTACTAATTAGGATTAAATCATCATTAATTATTTTTTCAACAAAATTATATGAAACTGCAGCATAAGATAAAGCAATATCATCTGCAAAACCATAAATCTTAGATTCTAAAGGTAAAGAAAATAAATCATTTATATAAATTATAAATAAAATGGGACCCAAAACTGAACCTTGTGGTACACCATGATTAACTGTTATAAAAGAGCTTATAACACTAGAAATATTTGTTGCTTGTTTTCTATCCTTTAAGTAACTCGCAAACCATGAAATAATAATAATAATAATAATAATAATAATAATAATAATAATAATAAATAGCAATTCCATTATAAATAGTTCCCAAATAATTTAGGAATATCATGTTTGGATAATAAACATTATTTATTATTACAATATTAATAAAGGCCATCTATATTATGTAAATAGATAATATATCTTATTTAATTAATAATTAAATAACTTGAAATAATAGAAATATGTTTTCTCTGGTGAATAATTATTACTTTTCCAAATATATGAAACTCTCCCTAAGTTTAAATATGCCTACCTATTCTTCACGAATATTAATCTAACAAAATAACTAAAACATAAGTATGCATAATGGCACATCTTTTTATCCAGTGGGAAAATATCTAAATATCTGAACTCATATGTTGTCTCAACTTCATTTATATTCAAAGGGATCCAATAAATACACAAAACAACACAATTCTAAAAGGGCCATTAATTTTTAAAATATATATTTAAAATGATTATCTTCAAGTCTACAGAACCTCACATTTAATATCATAACTTAAAAAAAAAACACTACAAAATTAATTCAACTTTTAAAGACGTACTTTCAAAGATTAAATAAATTATCACATATCAAATATATATATATATTAATAATAATAATAGTTTAATACTTTAGGTAGCCTTTATCAAAAGGAATTCTGATGTATATTTAAAAGTTTTTCATAATTTTAAAAATTCATATTCTTATTTTCAAACTTTGTACCCAATGATTTCCATGCAAAGACAGATTGTAATAAGATTGCTGAAAAAAATCTTGCTTGTGTGACATAATTTTTAAAAAAAAAATTGAACTATCTATTAGTAAATATAGGGGATTTGAACTCAGACTCTCAAGCCTCTTCACTATCCACACTATCTCATACTATTGATAGACATGACCACACACATGCAGAAAAGATAAAAAAAATCACCAATATATGTATTTTGTGCTAAACCAGCACTTATCAGTTGGTCCAGATTACCATCTCCCATACATATATATATATAATCAGTGCTCAGTTTATGTTAAGATAGCAAATCATTATACTTTAATGGACAGGTTTCAACCTACTCCAATCTCCAACTCTTCCATAATCAACTATTAGCTATGTGCTTACTTCTTTTAGAATAACTATGGTAAACAGCTGAGAGCAATTATCAGTTCTTGGAAATGTTTTATTAATTGTGACATTGATATCTTCCTTCTCCAGGAATTTAGATAGATTGTCGTTTATTATATTTTCCTTCTTCTACATATACATTTAGTTTTGATGATTTTTGACGAAATGGACTGCTAACTAACAAAAGAATTTGGCGAAATTTTGGACAATATAAACTTTTAATAATGCATTTTTATAGTATGCTCACACATTAAACAAATTTATTTAATTTATAATCTAGCAATAATAAAGCAAAACAGCAAGTAAATTTTTTGCTAATCCAGGCAGAAGTGTAAGAAAATACCAGAGTAAAAAAAAAAAGATAATAATAATAATAGTAATCCCTTTCCAAAATTCTATTTCCTTTCCTTGCATCAACATTTTTATGGTACTTTCCTAATATCTCTGGCTCCTTGTATTTTATACTAGCTTATTGTTATTCATAAAGATTCACTCACACACCTGATGACAATCTTTTAGAATGTTTCAGCATCCAGAATAAAGCATTAAATATAAAATAATACAAATAATTTTAAATAAATAACCTTAAATAAATTTTTATCTAAAAGAAAAAATATATATATAAAGCTTTTCTCCATTTCCTTCATGAACTATTCACACACACATACAATTTAATCATCACTACATTTAAAATGATTTTTTTTTTATTAAAATAAATTAAAATTTATTAGATACAATTGAACATGTTTATCTATACATAGCTATATTCTTTTTACACTGTTGCAAAGCATTCACTCTGTAGAACTTGCTGTGGTCTGAGACTGTAGGCCATTGCCCTCCTTCACTCCTCAGGGAGGGTGACCTTAGCCCAAGTTTCATGGAAAAGCCAATCCGGAGCCAGCAATCTATCTCTGTTCCTGAGCCACCTGAGTAATTTGATATAGATGTTGCAGACACTGCAATTAGCATTTTCAAATATACACTTGCTGCTGGATAGCCAAATTGCAAAAGTTAGAATAATAGCGATTCTGATTTTTGAGAATATGCTACTCTTTATAGCCTTGATAGCAATTTAACCATAATTTAATCATCTCCTTATTTCTATATTATATTGCATTCATAATACAAATGCAAACAAAATTAATAACTTTAAATGAATAATAATAGCTGAAACTTAAGATGTTTTATTTGGTGACATCACAAAGTCATCAACTGATTGATACAAATGTCAAGAGGTCCAGTAAGTCTAATATATGCTCCATGTCGCAGCTCTAATACCAAAGTACCAAAAAAAATCATATAATCAGAGATATTCAAAAGGGAGTTATAAAATATTTATCTTAAATTTAGGGTAACTAATAAATTTTCTCCTCCCCCCCCTTTTAAAGCACTCATCTTAAGGATTGGACTAGCTAATCCTTACAATATATATAATAATTGGAGTTATAATCACTTAATTCCTTAGTACTGGTAATATTAATGTAATATTCTCTAGTGTCAAGGCTATTTATATAATGAATAAAAAATGAAGTTACTTTCATTCATCTTCCAAGATTTTACATAGATAATAAATTAAATAATGGCATTTATTAAAGTTAATATTAACTCTGTAATAATGAGCATCATTGTGTAATGTTTTATCGACCTAAAAGCTTGAAAGATAGGTAAGAGTGGAGTCCTTTTTTGTTCATTACATACATAGCTTTTGAGTCTTGAGGGCATTGCAGTTAATATGATCAATGCTTAAAGGTTGAGACATTATCTCAATTAACATTGTATATCACTTAGCACTGTTTAATTTAAATTGTATATTTTTTATATATAGTTTTTAGGTTTTCCCCAAAACTGAGTCCACATCTTTAGGTCATAAAAATCTTCATTCTAACATGGAATCATTTACTACCATTGCAAAAATATGTAATGCAATTAATTAAATTCTCAAAACATCAGTGGTAATATTACATTATTCCTTTAACAAATATATATAGAAACTAACAAATTTTAAAACATATACTTTTAATAAAAAAGATAAGACAAATTTCATCAATAGAATGGCCTTTCTGATAAATATTTTGTCTCTTATTTGTTTCTTCAATCATATAATTCTTCAACAACTATAGAATATAATAGGAATATACTGTCTATTATTAAAAACTTTTCCCTTTATTAATTTCTTATTATATGTTAGTTCTTTTTTTCATGATTTACATCATTAAATTATATTTATTTAATCTCTTCATGCAGTATACTGAATGTTTACTATAGTAAATAAAAGGATTTGAACTAAGGATTTTCATTTTATATTCATTCTCCACTCCATTTCAATTAACCAATGCACATGACCCCACACATGTAAAAAAGATAAATGATCCACAATATACTTATTTCATGCAGTACCAGCAATTATCAGTTGGACCAGATCCTAATCTCTCACACTTATATACAACCAGTGCTTGGCTTATATTAAGATAGCAATTCCTTAAACTTTAATAATGGACGAACTTCAATCTTCTCAACCTTCTAACTATTCAACTATTCACTTCATTGAAAAATCAACAATGGAAATGCTCAAAGCCCTTGATGGATTTGATATTTTAGTCATACTCATTTAGACATTACATCAATCTAAACCCTCATATTATAGGATTATTACATATCCATTTATATTAATAGGAAGATAAATATAGACTAAAAATCATAAGTTCAAATCCCTTTATTTACTATAGTAAACATTCAGCATACTGAATAAATAGGTTAATTATTCATTGCCTTGGAAATAGGTTACATCATAGTATTAAGTTCAACCCATCCCTCTCCTATTAATGTAAATGGATACATAATGGTCGAATAATGAGAG
The DNA here is from genome assembly GCA_028023455.1 of Epiperipatus broadwayi. NCBI lineage: Eukaryota > Metazoa > Onychophora > Udeonychophora > Euonychophora > Peripatidae > Epiperipatus > Epiperipatus broadwayi. The sequence continues at coordinate 8,602,188 of JAQFVV010000003.1, forward strand.
GTTAGACTGATATAATGTCTACTTGGGTATGATTACAAAATCAAATCCACCAAGGATCGAGACTATAATATGAAATCTACCAAGAACTTTGAGTTCCATCATTGGTTTTTCAATGAAATAGATGTATGAATGATTGAAGCCTGTCCATTAAAGTTTGAAGAATTATCTTAATATAAGCCAAGTACTGATTGTATATAAGTTTGGGAAATTATGATCTGGTCCAAATGATGAGTGCTGATTCTGTACAAAATATGTATATTGGGAATCATTTATCTTTTTTACAAGTGTTAGATCATGTGTATTGGTTGTTTGAGATGGAATGGAGATGGAATGGAGATTAATATAGACTAAAAATCCTAAGTTCAAATCTCTCTATTCATTAAATATTGTTTTTTTTTTGTACATTCATTGTAGCAACAATCCAAACACCACTTCTACTTTTTTTTTTGTGGGTTTTTTTAAAAAAAATCTTTATATACAATTATTAATGCTCTTTCATCTTTTTTTTTTTCTTATAGTATATTTTGATTTGCTGATGTATGAATATTTATAATTTTGAACATTTAATTCTAACAGAAAATCATGTGATGTTTGGATGGTATATATCTTTTTATTTAAAGATTTACAATTAAAATAAAACTAAAGTCACTAAAATATATAGTTACTGATCTAACATCTATTTAATTATACAAAACAAGCTGATTTAGGTTTAAAAATGTCTGTGTGTGTGTGTGTGGTTTTTTTTTTTCAGGATGTTAGCATGATAATATAGACGAATTAAAAATAATTGACTGATGAAGATTATTATTCAAAAATTAATCTGAGGATATTAAAAACGTGTTAACTATTGTTCATTAATTATTAAAGCTTACTACCATGTAGGTTTTGTAATACAGTAAATCTAATTGTTCAAGCTTACTATGTTAGCATCGGAGTACAGTAATTAATGATTACTATTTATAAAAATATTTAATTTTATAAATTATATTATTATTCTTTTAATTTTTATTAATTTTATTCTTGGCATCATTTAATAGGAGATTCAAATTCAGAGATATTGTATATGCCACTTGTAATATTTGTAACACATTTTCTTTAATTTTTGCTTATTGAAATTAGTGATAACAATTTTGTTAATAAGTTTTTTTATACCTATTCTTGAATTAGGCATTCATAATGATATGGTATTTATATTGATTATTTAACAAATTCTAGACTTCATTGCAAGTTTTTTTTATCGGACTGAAATTTACACAATTTATTATTTCTAATTAGTATATGAATTTTTCTACAGTACAGGCTTTTTTATACCTGCAATTGGAAAACTGCATTTTGAAGTCAGAAAGTGTTATACTCCATTAATTATGTCTCTTCTTGCTATTTTTCCAATATATCGATGCATCTTAATGATTGTGAAAGGTTCATCAAAATTTTAAATGTAGCTGTGAATATTAAAATACTAGAATAAATGTTAAAAAGGTGGCAAGCAACTTAATTAACAGAGGTGATCAATAGTTAATATTTGGTCATGATATATTTTCTATTTGCCTAGTTGCTCATTGGCTATTAATCAAATAAATATTATCAAGCTATGATTATATATGAATATAAACTGTATTCCATTAATAAATCCAATGCTATGCAAATTTGCAAATACTAGTTTTAAATTCATATCTGAAGGGTTAAGTTTTCACTCTTAAAAATATGCGTTCTCTGAGATTAAATACTCTCCAAAACATTTTGTTAAAACTAAAACTATTTTGGTCTTTTTTTTTAAAAAAAAAGAAATATGTCTGTGTTCAATTAAAGAAGCAGTTGCATGCATAATGCTTTTAAAAGATGGTTTTCTAATGAAACAACAGCTGCGCTTATGTTTACAATGGACTATGCATAAGATTTGCATATTTAAAAGGAAAAATTTAAGATTATAAGTATTTAAATAGAAAGCCTAAAGATTCTGTACAAACACCATTGTCTTTATTTTTCGTGATTCAATAGAAAAACTTAATGTTTATCCAGCTTTCAATTAAATTTGAGTTGCTGCCAAATGGAAATAAATTCTCAATTTCTAATGGGTATTAATATGCTGTGAAATACATATTCGAGCTCATTTGGAGATTAAATACACTTAATGATATTTGCATTTAATTAATGTTCGAACTATTTTTTTTAATAAAACGAAATTTTTATTATAGAAGGCGGCACCTGTAAAAATATAAAAAGATTTATTACATTGGTTTTTGAAGCTTTTTTTTTTACAAGTAGGAAGTAGGCGCTGATGAAAGTGACCCCTTGGGGTGAAATTATTATCTACAAAAATAGAATGAAAAAAGACATCTATAAAAATGTGTGTAAATACACACAACGATATATTTTTTAGGCAATTAATTTGATTTTAATATTCTTATGGTTTATTATGGTATTAAGACACGGATATTTCATCATTTATAGTTTAGCATTGCTTGCCATATTTTTAATACTATTATACTTGCTTAGTATTTTCATCATATACTACTTTAATTAGTCCTTTGAAATCATTAAGATGCAAAAATTCATCTATCTATCTTTTGTCATTTTCAACATCAGTCAAACACGTGTAACGATGTCAATTACAATCATCATCATCATCATCTAGAAATGAGTTTCATGTCTAAAAATCAATCCATGACACACAAATATATTTACAAATAGAAAGTATTGTTCCATTATTCAATGTATTTGATATTTTGCAGTTGGCATCCTTTAACTTTTGCAGCTAACTTTTTTTTTTTTTGTAAATTACTTTAATATACATCCTGAAAATAAGTATTGCTATAATACCCCTTTTTTGTATAAAATATGCTAATAAGAAAATATAGGCTACACATACAATTTTGAAAAAGAAATAAAAAAAACCCACTGCTCCGAGAACATGCACACCAATGAGTGAAGGGTCTGGATGTTATGTTGATAGAAACAATTGATAAATAATGATATTATTATTGCAAATAACTAAGTAAACATTCTTATTTTAAAAGGTTTGCCACCTAGTGTTTTAATAAATAAAAATGCAGACAAATAAAATACAATAAAGCAATTCTTATGCTAAAAGCCATCATTATTTTTCTGAATTGATTTCTATTTTATTCATAGGATTTACAAATAAATATTTCTATAATTATCACTTATTATTGGTGAGGATTTAAACCTGAAATCACAAAGTAATACATTATACATTACATCAATAAAGGAATAATATCATAAGCACTGTCAAATAATTGTTTGTACCCTGGTTCTCATTACATAATTGGCACCAACAATGTTAAGGGCTTGAACATCCTTTTTCTGATAAAGAAAATTGACAGATGACTGTGCATGGTATGTATGTATAAAATAAAAAGCAACATTTTTTTTGGAAGAACCTGAAATTAAAAGGCAATATTAGAGTCAAATGAAGATAGATCTGGATAACATTATGCTGGGGTAGAGAATGATGGTGCTTTTAATTCATAAAATAATTGAGAAAAAGAATAAATTGTGTAAACTTAAGATAAAGTGAAGAAAGAATAATGAAGAGAAAATTTGTTTAAGTTTTATATAGAAGACACTGATGATAACACATTTAAAGAAAAAAAAGTCAGATACAAATAATTATTAATTTATGCAGTACAGAAGAAGTACAATCAATGGAGGCAAAGCCAGTCATTCAAAAAGAAAAGTCGATTGTTAAAAATGTTGCTAGAAGCAATGAAAAAAAAACAAGAAAATGGATCAAAACCAAGAAGAAATGAAAAAAAAATAAATAAAATGGAAGAAAAAATATATCAAAATTAATAAGAAATGAGGAAAAAAAAACAAGAAAAGATGGAAGAAGTGTATATTCAAAATACAGTAGAAATGAAGCAAAATCATGAAAAAAATGTATGTCCAAATTAAAGAAGAAATGAAAGAAAAATTTCAGGACATGGAAAATAATATATAATAAATTGAATAAATGAAACAAGTACAGAAGAAAATAAAATTTATAAAAAAAAACTATATTTAGATGTGCAAGATATGATTCTAGAATTCATCAAAACATATGAAGGTCAAGTTCAAGAAACAGTTTTAAACATCATTGAGAGATTGATGAAAAAACGGTGTAGAGATTTCAAATTGAGAATTCTTCATTAAAAGAAGAACTTTTAAATACTCAACACATATTGCAGAAAACATAGGAAAAAGTAGTTGTCACTATGAATGATATTAAGGCTGATTATAATAAATTAAAAAAGAGTAAAAGAAATTGATTTGAGAAGACTGTCAAACAATATAAAGAAGAGAATAAATGTAATAAAATAGATACAAAATTTAATGAGAATCAAGAAGATACAATGGTAAAAAGGCAATATCAATATTGCAAGAATTTTAATTATATTAATCAATTTATAAAAATCCAAACTTTTAGAGGTGACACAGGAATGATGCCGATGGAACATCTGGATAACCTAGAAAGTTATTTTGATTTAAAATCAACTGGTAAAAAGAGAACAAATGGTAACCACATATAAACATTTAAGTAGACATGCACTTATCTGGAGTATAGAAACAAAACCTGAGTAATTTTTGGTCAGAAAAAAGATAGGAAACTATTAAATATCAGATTATGCAGGAGAAATTCCTTATTAAAGAGTGAGAAACATATACCCAGTGTTTTAGAAGACAAGTTACAAAATTACAAACATTATCTGCATGTAGAATCACCAAAAGCCAGATAATTAGAATAATAAACCATAATTTGTCATATGGAAAAGAACAAATGGCTATCAGTAGAGATAGGAAGACTACCAAAGAGGTTGCTGAATTCCTGAGTGCATTGTATATGAGTTATAACAATCAAAATGAAGAAAATAACATTCCCATGGTAGGCCAACATCATCTAAAAGAGATGATTCCTCTATCAGCAGTATTAACATCAGGCACAATCAAAGATATCAATCTTATAAATGGTGGAAGAGAAAAAGAAAAAATTTGGATAATAATAATAGAACTAGAGTGATATCTCACTCTAAGAATCAATCTAGTCCACAAAAGGAGGTTTCCACTAAGTAATCACCATCTTCATAACCTGTTCCATGTGCAACTAAGATATCCACCAAATATGAAATGTCACAGGAAACAGAAAGAGTTAAATGTACACAGTGAAGAAGAGTGCAGTCCAAATCAGAAAAAGGCAGTTAATAATGACCAAGAAGATGGAAAACAAGTGAAAAATATGAGCTGGCCAATTACATCTCCACTTAGCATATTTTGGAGGATGCCAGTGCTGATACTAAAGAAATACAAGGGATGGTCCATTCCCTGTCAACTTTGGATCTGTTTAAAAGAACCAAAGCTGATAAAAATGAAAATGTACAATGATTTTCTAACAGAAAGATGAACATTAAAATTATTAATACACTAATAAGAGTTTACCAGCTTACAGAAAGGCAAGAGAGACATTAGTAGATATGCTATATAGGAATACATATTGACCTAAATTAAGGAAATCTTCATATATAAAAGAGAATGGAAAGTTCCATTGTCCCATTGTCTCCTTTTAAAGGGAAGGGATATGTAACCCTTGTCATAGCAAAGCAAATGCTACATGATAATATTTTGATAATAATGTGTGTGTGTTCACTTACACACACAAATATGTGATGGAAGAAAGAAGGGAGGAGAGTCTACAATCAGCAATTTTTGGCATTCTCTCTCTTCAGTTACAAACTACTACCTCATATGTCAACTTTATGACTCCTTGGAATTGGAATCATAATTTAATTATATCATGATTGTAATTATGATTTTAAAAAATAGCATATTTGAACTTTTAAATGAAGTATTAATGAAATAGTATTCAGCCTTCATTAACATGTGACCTTCTTTGTATTAAATCGACACATATAATTTTTGTATATATTTTTTTGTAAATTTCTAAAGAAAATATGAAAGTTTAAAAAGTTCAGAAATATGGAATCATAACATGAGATTAAATAATTGGAAGAAAACTGAGCTATAAGGAAATCTGGTGCAGTCCTATGCCACACATAAGGAGTTAAAAGAATAATAATTTTAAAAAATATCAAAGATAACTCTGAAGCAGCTGTTTCTTTAATAATATTAATTACATTCTAAATAAATCTTTCCTCTCTTCTATGATAAATTTATAACAAACAGTTTTACTTAAACAGTTGGATAAGGCAATTGCAGTTCCATTTCAGTTGTATCTATTTTCTGGGTTAATTGCTTTTTGCATATTCTGTATGATTTAGTTTAATGATAAATTAATGAATTTAAATATTAATAGTTTCTGGATTCAACTCATCCTGTCACTTTTTGATGCTCAAATGTTTTCTGACTTTCCAGATAACAAACTAAAGAAAGAGGTGATTCTCATTAGACTTTCTAATTTCTGGGTGATGATAATTTGTTCAATTTTATAATTTTGATTATCCTCTAGATAAAAGTATTCTCTTACCCATTTAATGATAAATATGAGATGATTAGCTGGGATTGGCTACTATAAAAAAATCTCAAGCCTAAATTAAAAACTTGATTATGATTTTGATTCCAGAATGAATTGCAGCAAATGCACAATTACTGTGCCATGAGGCTCTTTTGGATATGGATGTAAATTCATTTAATTTTGTATAACTATGCAAAGCATCATTATGTACTTTATAATCTATATTTATAGTGTTTAAATCAAAAGAAATGTCTGTTATGTAATACTAAGCAGAGAATTAAATTAAGATATGAGTATATATTGAAGCTCACTATATTTTTCAATAACCTTTTACATCAATTGCTCCCGGAATACTGTTTTTGGCCCTGTAAGTAAAAACTCTCATTTCTTCTCTCTCTTCCCATGTTCTTATTTTAAAAGGCTTCTAGAATATTAGTTGTGCCAGACCTAGCATTTTTTCACTATCAATAATCACATAGCTAGCAAAGTCAGCCAAAAGTGGGCCACTTCTAAAAAAATGCAAGCTTTCTTGGAAATACTCAGATACCAAAAATATATAAAATTTTATCTGCTTCAGATTCAACCCAAAAACAACATAGAAATGGCTGCCACTGTGCAAATTGCTACATCGTTTGATTTATATATACTGAACTCAGACATTCAAGTTCCCTACAGCTATGCACTCCATCTTATACAATTGATACACATGACTACATATGTGTGAAAAAGATTAATGATTTCCAATAGGTGTACTTTGTGTTGGACCAGTATTCATCAGTTATAGTCCTTATAATTACATTAAGTTTAGTATAGACAATATACTTATATTTGAATATTATATATATATACACACACAAATTGGAATAAATTCTGCAATATTAAATATAGCAATATAAAAAATAAATAATAACTAGAGCCAATTATATATTAATGTATAGACGTGATACTATAGAGTCTATTATTGTAAAATTACTTCTTTGTTGGATTGAATATGTGAAGCAAATGAGTGATACAAGAGATCTTAAAAATTTTTTTTATAGTGAACTTGTTGGCTATGGGAGAAACAAATTCCATTTATATTATAAAGTTTATCTCAAAATCACTGTAATGTGATGCAGTATTGATTACTTTCATCATAAAGATCTACAATAAGCAAGATATTAAACAACAAACAAAGAGATTAATAAATAATAAAATAATTTATTAATGCAAAGAAAGATAAATAAAATAAATATAGTCTTGTTTTGTAGATTTCCTCTTGCACAAACTTATCAAGCTAGATATCATTCATATCATTTATTTTCTCTAATTCCTCTATTAAAGCTTCTCATATATATATAAATCATTTATTTATACAATCTTTATAATAATACTTTCCTTTGTATTTGTATATGCGAATTAAAGCACAATTCACTGCTCAAATATTTTTAATTTAAATATTTTTATTGTTTAATAGTCCGATATTATTTAAGTATAAAAGGGGGGAAATATATACAAAATAAAATATTGAATTTCTTTCTTTCAGATTATCTTACTGTTTTAGTTCTTGAATTCTCTCATGATTTTTTAGATATTTTTTCTTCTCTTAATGATTTTAGTATTATTGGTAATCAAACTAGTGTTGAACACTGTTATGCTTGGTGTATGTATATTATTCTTTCATTAAATAACATTTTTTTAGTAACTTATCTGCATAGTTCAGTTTTTTTTCTTTCCAGCCGCTTATGATAGTTGGTATGAACAACTGGGCAATATACTTAAAATAGAAACCAAGGTGCTATTTCCTTCTTTCTAACCTTACATATTCAAAAGATATCTTAGTATAATAAATATTTTCATAACTTCTTTATGAGGTAGTAAATCCAAATAATTGCAAATCAACACACACTTTTCTAGTTTAACCTTTTAAACTAATCCTTCCATCTTCTTCAATGATAACAAGGGGAAGCAAGAGGAAAAAATCTATCTCACTTGTATACAACCAGCTTCATTTACATATAATCCCCTTTTACTTCATCTAGAATTTTTGCACTGTCACCTAAATAATTTTCTAAGGTAATCTATTTTTCTAATTAAAGAGAATATTAATTAAGTGAATATATCCATGCGTATTTATAAAATAAATATCCTTTATTTTTTTTTTCTTTCCATATGTCAAAACGTTAACCGGGAAGTGAACCACGGCCAGATACTTGGAAGGCAGCTATGCTAACCGCTAGGCCATCAACGCTTGACAAATAATCTTTATTTACATAATAATTTTATATGTGTGAATATTCCATTCCTCCTTTCTTTCTCTCATCGTATATATATATGTAAGTGAACACACACAGATTATTCTCAAAATATTAGCCTTTGCATTATTATGACAAAGGTTACAATATATATATAAGAAATATAATCAGTTACATATTGTTAGCTGTGATTCAAATATAGAAATATACTATCACTTAATATTACAAATTATTCCAGGAGTATTATCTGGAAGACATTAAGTCTGAATAAAGCAGCATAGGTAAAAGATCAATCTCTTACTTATAAACTTCAAAGTAGAAGACTAATGTAAATAACAAACATGAACCTAAATCAGAAAAAATAACTAATAGCTTAACAAACTTCCATGATATTATATTATGTATATACAAAGAAAAATTAATCCAGTAATCATTTTAAAATTTGAAAACTCCTAAACATAACAGTGAAAGAAATAGAATCAGTTGCATAGCACTAGTTAAATTAAAATATAAAAATATCAGTAACATCTAATATTACAAGTTATTCCATCAAAATTACCTGAGACAAACATAAAATCTAAATAAAATAGCATGTTAATGGTCAATCTCTTACTGTACACCACAAAGTTCTTAAGTATATTGAAATTTAAACCAATATAAACAGCCTTAATTTGACTGCTAATTGAAATTTTCAGTTTAACCAATAAAACCAAATCCTGTTGAAAAACAATTCAGCAAATCCATTGTAGTAGATTGCTCTGCCAACACAAAATGATCATTTGAAATAGTTCCCTAAATGTATATAAGAGTTAGCAAATCTAATAACTATTTTAAATAAGGGTAAAATTCACTGCAGTCTAGATGTAAAACACCCCCATTTACATGTAATCTAGTTTTAAATTTTATGGGAGAGTCCATTACAGACTCATTTAAAGCCCATGGAAATGAATGATTTTTAAGTGAAATATTTGTAATAAAATAAATACTGTTATTTCACTTTTGATATGTAATCTGTGGTCTTGGTCTATAAAATCAAACCCTATTAAAAACATTTCAGTACATTTTCATTTCAGCTTGATTGAGATTCAGTGTAACAATATCATTCATCAAACTGGCTTTAATGTAATTTTTGCAAATCTTCAACAGGTGACTTAATTTTTTGAAATTTTAACATTTTTCAACTTTCCATTTACAGATTCTAGCTATGGGTTATTTTCTGCAATAGCAATATTTGATTGCTTTATTTTTATCCATTTCTTTGTTTTAATAATAATTATTTTATGCAATTCTGCTATTGTTCAAACTGTTCAAGCACTGTTTCATGAGTGTACCCAATTTGATCACCCGTTTTGTGTGTAATGTCTATGATTATCAATAATTGTTCTCAGAGCCTCCTATGCAACATGCCCCACAAAAATGATTGTAACATTGCTTCTTTTAAATAATTATTAAAGATACAGTCTTTTACTAATTCTTGCAATGCTAAATTAAATTTTTGGATCTTTTTTACATCTGTTTTGACAGTGATTATATATAAAATTATTATTTTACATGTATAGTCAGTTTGATATAGAGACTGAGGTACCAATATTAATTATCTTGTGGAAAGTGGGTTCTTCAATATTTACATTTGTTTGAAAAGCTATATTAGCTAGTTTACTTCATATATGACTTTATATTATCCATTCACATTAGTTTAAAGTGAGTGGAAATTAGATCTACCAGGTGAAATTTAATGCTTGACTGCATCTATCTTTTAATATTTCAACAAGAAAAATGGTTTTCATCAAATAATACAGTCAAATAATATGCTTCAGAAATTAAATATTAAAAATCATTTGTATATCTGATAAATTAAAAAATTTTTCTAAGTTAATAAATTTAAAATTCCTATATAATTAATAAAAATTATTAATATATAGAAATTTTTTAATTTATCTGATATGCAAATGATTTTTAATGTTTAATTTTTGATTAACATTATTTGGCTGCATTTTCTGATGAAAACCAGTCTTGTGGTTGAAATATTAAAAAAAAAAAAAGAACAGGTGTATAGACAAGTTACTGTGTTTTGTTTTTTATTTATAATAATCAATTTAAATAAAATTGAAACAATCAATTATATTTACAATTATTTAATTATCAACCTGACTTTTATCTCTTATTGAAACCATTTCATAGTTTTATACATCACATGATCTATTAATTACATTTACTCCACCTATTAGACATTATTTTACATTCAATAATATAATTAACATTATACTGAACATATACACATATAAATAAATGACATAAAATAAAAAAATATATAAAGATAAAAATAAAAATAATAATAACAGCTTTAAAACTATATAAATACATATACATATATTTTATTATACCTACATAAATAAACATTCTACTCCCCCTCTCCTTTTATAAACCCTCATTCACAATTCTCTCATGACTTTTTTATCATAATTTGTAAGTCTTCCAATTATCTAATAACACTCATTTTGCATCTAATTTTGGTGGATCTTTAACTATATTTACACATCTATCCAAATTTTTTTGAATGTAGAAAGTTTCATAACATTTTTTTTTTTGATAATCTTTAACATGTTTTATAACTCTGATATTCTTCTTACACTCCATTTTATGACCAGTATTTATATAATGAATATATGGTCCTGACCTAATATCTCTCCTATTAATCACCCTATCATGTTCCTTCCATTTATCACTTATCATTCATCCTGTCTGTCCTATATATACCTTATTACAACTTCCACCTTCAATTTTATAAACCATTTCTCCCTTATACTATTAATAACATTTATCCTATTTGTATTACATAACCATCTATCCAAAGACTTACTATTTACCGAAGCTATTCTTACATTATCTGGTAACTTCTCTTTTACTAACTTTTTATACACTTCCCTTAACTACAGAATAGACAAATAATTACAATGTTTCCATTTATTCTTATCATACTTATTTCTACTATTTATATTTTGATTTCTAAAAATAGTTTTAATTATCTTTCTCTTATATCCTATTTTAACATAATCCTTCTCTACTTCTAACTTTTGCTCATATGCCTTTTTTTTAATCTAATGTAAGTTTATCATTCTTTAATATAAATCCCTTTAAACCCCCTACTTTTTGACACCATGGCTGATATGGCTTTGGATCAATTAAACCTCTAATTTTTCTATCTTTAATATAATGCATTGCTACTATTTCATTCATCATTCCTTTACAAAAACATCTAAGTATTTTAATCCACTTATTTCTTTCTCCACTGCAAATCTTATTTTATATTTATTATTATTCAATTCATTAAAAACCTTATCAATACTTCTACTATTTCCAATAACAATAATATCATCCATATACCTATAATATTCTATAATTCCTTTATTCCTTATAAACTCAGCTACTATACCCTCCTCTATACTACTTACAATTACTGATAATAATATCTCACTTATCGAACACCCCATAACCCATCCCTTTTCTATACTCCAAAATTCTTCCTTATATTAAAAAGACAAAACTTCATCTACCATTAATAATGTTTTCTAAATAATATATATCATCATTACATATTTTCAATTTAGTTATAACTATTTCCTACACTATCCTTTCTAGGTACACTTAGGTACATTTTCTCAATATCAAATGATATAATCATTCCATTTCTATTTAATTTACTATTACTTAACTTATTAACAATTTCTTCAGAATTTTTTATACAATATTTTCTAAATCTAATTACTTCTACAATCTTTTTATATATCAAATTACATATACCTTTAAGTATATAATTATTAAAATTCAAAATGACCCTTATTGGCATATTCTCTTTATGTGTCTTAATCTTTCCTACTATACACAGATGCTCAAAATTTGTAGGAAATAAACATTTATATTCCTTCTCATTGATTAAATTTTTCATTTTCATATAATTCGGCAATAATTTATATCATGTTTTAATTTTATTTCCAGGATCTTTACTTAAATTGTTAACTTTTACCATATCTCATTATTTTCCTCTCATATCCACTCATTTAAAATTACAATCTTAACCTCTACTCACTTTTACTATTAAATTTTTTATTTACCTTCCAACAATTTTATATAATTAATTTTCTTTTCCTTCTTATTATATTTAAATCTTTTATTTAGAATATTAATTTTTGGCTATAATCCAACTTTTAAATCACTCTTTAAGTTAAGTAATATTAAATTAAATAGAAATGGAATGATGGCATAATTTGATATTGATAAAATGTACCTAAGGTACCTAGAAAGTATAGTATAGAAATAGTTATGACTAAATTGAAAATATGTAATATTTTGTCAGAGGATTGGATATATATTATTTATGAAACATTTTGAATGGTAAATGAGGTTTTGTATTTTAAATATAAGGAAGAATTTTGGAGTATAGAAAAGGGATGGGTTATGGGGTGTTCGATAAGTGGAATATTATCATCAGTAGTTGTCTGTAGTATAGAGGAGGGTATAATAGCTGAATTTATAAGGAATAAAGGAATTATAGAATATTATAAGTATGTGAATGATATTATTGTTATTGATAATAGTAGAAATATTAATAAGGTTTTTAATGAATTGAATAATAATAGATATACAATTAGGTTTACAGGGGAGAAAGAAATAAGTGGATTAAAATACTTAGATATTTTTGTGAAGAAATGATGAATGAAATAGTGGTAATGCATTATATTAAAGATAAAAAAATTAGAGGTTTATTTGATCCAAAGTCATATCAATCATGGTATCAAAAAGTAGAGGTTTTAAAGGAATTTAAGTTAAAGAATGATAAACTTACGTTAGTTAAGAAAAAAGGCATATGAGCAAAAGTTAGAGGTAGTGAGTGATTATGTTAAAATAGGATATAAAAGAAAGGTAGTTAAAACTATTTTTAGAAATCAAAATATAAATAGTAGAAATAAGTATGATAGGAATAAATGTAAACATTGTAAGTGGATGTCTATTCCTTATTTAAGGAAAGTGTATAAAAAGTTACCAGATAATGTAAGAATAGCTTGGAAAAATAGTAAGTCTTTGGGTAGATGGTTATATAACACAAATAGGATAAATGGTATTGATAGTAAGGGAGGAATGGTTTATAAAATTGAAGGTGGAAGTTGTAATAAGGTATATATAGGATAGATAGAATAAATGATAAGTGATAGAGGGAGGAAACATGATACAGTGATTAATAGGAGAGATATTAGGTCATAACCATGTATATATTATTTAGGTACTGGTCATAAAATGGAATGTGAGAAGGATATTAGAGTTATAAAGCATGTTAAAGATTATCAAAAAAGGATATGTTATTAAACTTTATACATTCAGAAAAATTTGGATAGATGTGTAAATATAGTTACAGGTCCAGCAAAATTAGGTGGAAAATGAGCATTATTAGATAATTAGAAGATTTAAAATTTATGGTAAAAAGTCATGGTAAAATTGTGAATGAGGGTTTATAAAAGGGGAGGGGGAGTAGAATATTTAGTTATATAGGTATATTAAAACATATGTATTATAACATTTTCTGTCTTTGCTAGAGCTCTATATGCATTATAAAATGCGTGAGTTGATCAAGTTATGTCAAAAAGAAGGAAGTTGTATTTCTATTTTTAAAAACATAACTATATTTCCTGATCAACTCGACCTAGAATTATTACGAATTGTGCTATTGATGAAATCAGTTTTTAATTTATTTGTTTTGGGTGCCAGGATTCATAAGAATCCGCTAAAATCTGTCGCCAGCACGTCTCGCAAGTTGTAAATAAAAAAGGAAAAGATTTTTTTTAATTTTATTTTTAAGAATCGGTAATTCTACCATAAACTAGAATTATCTTTTAAATATTATTATTCCTGTAACGTATAACATCTTGGCAAAGGTAAATTACGTTTTTAAATCTTACTAAACTAATAATAAATTTAATAATAAACACTAATAAATATTATAGAATAACGTACAAATGAAAATTGATATTAGAAATATTTTTATTCTAATAGATTAAAATGTTTAAAGGAAATTATTAATCAAATAAATTGGAGAGAACACACACTAATTCAAACATGAAGCAATTAATAAAATAAAGTAATTAAAACAATTAATTAAAGTTCTTGATTAAATAAGAGTCTCTTGATCACTAAAATTAAAGTCCATATCGGGGTCCTATTATATGTATATGTTTAAGAAAGATTTGTCGACTTTTTATTCACAATCGGGAATAATAAAGTCATAGCTTACCGGTAAGTTTAGTGAGAAAGTAGTAGTAGATAACTATGCATAGTTTATTGAGTTAGAATGAGCTCAAATATTAATTATTAATTGATCTTGTAGTCTATTCCGAAGGCTAGTTGCAGAAGCTTTTCTAGTGTCCATCTTCTTAACGATGTCAGCTAAAGCCCTGGTCTACTCCCGCATGAAGAATTATTTCATCGTGAAGTGGTTTTGGATTTAATAATCCAAAACCAGCCAAAGGAAAAAATAGAAAAAAACAAGACGTTTGTCAAAATGGTCTCGGCCTTTTTATACTAGAGGCCCAGTTTTCAGACTTCTGTGCATCCTTTTGTTTATCAAAAAAATATACGCTGATAATTAATCTGGTAATTCCTTATAAAATTTAGGTTACAAAGTTCTCTTTTTTTAGCAAATCTTTCGGCCATATTTAATTAGCCAAAATATTTTTCTTTTAGCTTATCTTTTTACTTTTTGAATTCTTTTACTTTATCAGGATTAGTAATCTGTGTGTCTTTTGTTCTCTCCAATTTTACCTTTTATTTCTAATTACATAAAAAAAAATATGAAAGAACAATTTAATTTTCATTGTATGTTTTTTTTTTTTTAACACAATAAATTATAGTCAAAAAAAAAAATCTAAATTTACTTATATTTTTTAGCTTTTACCAAATGCCAATATATTTGTACCGTATATAAATAAACAGTACAGTATATATATTTATATAGTTTTAAAGTTATTATTTTTTATTTTCTTTTTATATCTTTTTTATTTTATATCATTTATTTATACATTTATATGTATAATGTTAATTATATTGTTGAAGGTAAAATAATGTCTAACAGGTGGAATAAATGTAATTAATAAATCATGTGATGTATAAAAATTTATATCTTGAAAATGTTTCAATAAGAGATGAAAGCCAAGTTGATAATTAAATAATTATAAATATAATTCATTGTTTGTTTCAGTTTTATTTAAATTGATTATTATATTAAGTATATATCAATAACAAAATTGTGGACAAATAATTGTTTTTATATTGGATATTTGACCATTGTATATATTTTTTATTTATTTATTTCCTTTAGTTAGTTGATATATTTCTTCTTGTTTATACATACAGAGAAATCATGAATTGAATTTTGTTTCAAGCACAAATGTAGTATATAATAACTCATATTTTGTTGATAAAGATTGATTAGACTAGAATACATGTTGAAAACTGAACTGCAAATGTGCAGGACTTTTTAACATATAGATCTATAATTTCAGATTTTTTTCTTCACTACTAATAATTATGTAAGATTTAATATGCTTGACGTATATAGTGAAATTAAATTCTTAAAAAATTACACTAATATTTCTTAAGGCTAAGTGCTTTCAGAGCATTCAACTCCATATTCATAGCCTCCAAACCTAATAATTTATGCAAATCTCTGCAAGCTCATTTATATTGTCCATCTCTTTGATATAGAAAAGCATGTATCCTTCCTGTTTATTGCCTTCAAGTCTCTTGCTACACACCATGCCTCTTTCATCTTCCTTTTGATGTCATTTCTTTCAGTAGAAATCATTTTAGCACATGCAGGTTCAAATTCATGATTAGCCTCTTTTTGGTGGTCCACAAATACTGAGCTGCCTTCATTTCTGCTTAATACTCTTTTGTATAAGTATTTGTGTTGAGCTACTCTATTGTTTATAGTGGCCCGGATCTCACCATAGTATACTGCTCCACAGTTAGCCTGAAGGCATGTGATTTTGTACATCACATGTAAAAACCTACTGTGAATTTATTCTGTAATTTTTTTGACTAGTTCTTTTGCAATATTAGGTATGCATGGCAGACATATATGTTGTTTTTTGTCCTTTCTTGGTTTAGTTATGTTTTCATAAAATGTTTTGATTCTTTTATTGATAGTTACTAAATCATAACCAACCTTCATTAGATCACTAATATACTGATTAATATTTATTCTTCCTTCCTCTTCATATTTGCATAAGTGGTAATTCCTGAACAAAAAGGCAGAAAGCCTTGCCAATTTGTCGGCTTTGGGAGTTTTGGAGTTAGTATGGATGTATCCTCTAATGTTTAGTGGTTTTACTTTCATATTGTAATTAAAACATCTGTGCATTTTCTTTATTATTAAGTCCAAGTAATTAATTGTATTCGACTCATTCTCTTCAGTGCAGTTTAATATCAAGTTGGTATGTGCCTGCATTTCATCCAGAATGGCTGTTATTATTAGTTTAGGTGCTGCGATGAATATATCATCTACATACCTGCAATAAATTATTCCATGTATTTGTTCTTGGAACTTCGATATAATCTGTTTTTCAAAATAACCGATAACAATACTAGATACAATGCCACTCATGGGCAGTCCCATGGGCCATCCGTTATTCATTCTATACCATTTATATTCAAACATCGCAAGTATATTCTCGTCTAACCATTCCATAAAGTCAATGATAAATTCTATCTTTTGTTCAGGATAGTGATTATTTTGAAGCTCTTCTTTAATTATCCTAATTGAACCTTTTCTGTTTATCGATCCATAGAGTTCAGATATATCTGTGGCAGCTGCTATCTGTAGCAGCTGCCACAGATATATCTGAACTCTATGGATCGATAAACAGAAAAGGTTCAATTAGGATAATTAAAGAAGAGCTTCAAAATAATCACTATCCTGAACAAAAGATAGAATTTATCATTGACTTTATGGAATGGTTAGACGAGAATATACTTGCGATGTTTGAATATAAATGGTATAGAATGAATAACGGATGGCCCATGGGACTGCCCATGAGTGGCATTGTATCTAGTATTGTTATCGGTTATTTTGAAAAACAGATTATATCAAAGTTCCAAGAACAAATACATGGAATAATTTATTGCAGGTATGTAGATGATATATTCATCGCAGCACCTAAACTAATAATAACAGCCATTCTGGATGAAATGCAGGCACATACCAACTTGATATTTAACTGCACTGAAGAGAATGAGTCGAATACAATTAATTACTTGGACTTAACAATAAAGAAAATGCACAGATGTTTTAATTACAATATGAAAGTAAAACCACTAAACATTAGAGGATACATCCATACTAACTCCAAAACTCCCAAAGCCCACAAATGGGCAGGGCTTTCTGCCTTTTTGTTCAGGAATTACCATTTATGCAAATATGAAGAGGAAAGAAGAATAAATATTAATCAGTATATTAGTGATCTAATGAAGGTTGGTTATGATTTAGTAACCATCAATAAAAGAATCAAAACATTTTATGAAAACATAACTAAACCAAGAAAGGTTAAAAAACAACATATATGTCTGCCATACATTCCTAATATTGCAAAAGAACTAGTCAAAAAATTACAGAATGAATTCACAGTAGGTTTTTCTAAGGATAAGATTGACATACAATCAACACCACATGTGGTATACAAGATCACATGCCCTCAAGCTAACTGTGGAGCAGTATACTATGGTGAGACCCAGGCCACTATAAACAATAGAGTAGCTCAACATAAATACTTATACAAAAGAGTATTAAGCAGAAATGAAGGCAGCTCAGTATTTGTGGACCACCAAAAAGAGGCTAATCATGGATTTGAACCTGCATGTGCTAAAATGATTTCCACTGAAAGAAATGACATCAAAAGGAAGGTGAAAGAGGCATGGTGTGTAGCAAGAGACTTGAAAGCAATAAGCAGGAAGGATACATGCTTTTCTATATCAAAGAGATGGGCAATATAAATGAGCTTGCATAGATTTGCATAAATTATTAGGTTTGGAGGCTATGAATATGGAGTTGAATGTTCTGAAAGCGCTTATATCTATGTAACACAGATGCTTTTTTATATATTGTCTTTTCACAAAAATGAGACTGGGTATTATATGTATTTTTGCTTTAAAAGATACCTTAGCACTTATTTTCAAGAGATGTCTTATTTTTTCATGTACAAAAATCTACATTTATTTATGCACATACTAAAATATACATTTATTCAAAATCTCAAATCAACCTTCCAAACATGTTTTTTCAGAACACATCCTCTGTGAGTATTTGAATTTTCAGTTAGTGATATTTTTTAAGAACAAAAATTGTCTGGGATCAAAATATTACTCTTTTAATTTATTATTAAATCAAGTAACCAAAGACTTCTGAGATAGGAATGGTAACAAAAATGATTACAGTTAAAAATAATTATCCTTAGAAAAGCAAAGAAAAAATGCAAGCACAAAAATTCAGAAAACATTTCTGTATTTCACATTGCATTAAGTACAATTGTTGAATACAGGCTTATTGAATTACAAAGATTCATATAAGACACAACTACATCCATCCCTTATCAAGGACATATATTGAAAACACTTTTCAAATTACTCATATTAGCCCACATGGGTATTCTTTTTTAAATTTTTTTTTTAGGAGAAAGATTGATTTAACTTGAATTAAACTTTAATTATTAAAATGACTTCTGTTATGTAAACTCTCTTAGGGGAGGTGGTAAAACATTGAAGAAACAAAACTGATTTTCTTTTATTTTGAATATTTTAAAACTACCATGATCAAACTGTAAAACTCATTCAAGCATTTTAAATCTAAGTATTAAATATAAATAAAAGAAGTCTAAAATTATATAAATGAAATTATAAACTGTCCAATATATTGGCTAGTGGTAAGTAAAATTTTAAAAGTTTGTTAAATCATTCATAAATTGGTTATCTTAAATTCAAGATTTGAATGTGAGGAAATTGTTTCTCTACGCACATAGAATTATGTTTGTTGAAAATATTCAACAGGAAAATAGATATTTACTATCATAATTTTTTTATCATTTATTTAAAGTATTAATCAATATTAATACTTATATATTCATTACATTATAATTTAATATATACATTGTTTGCTTCAATAAATGACATCTGTTCAACTGACTGACAATCTTAAATAGGGCTTATATTTGGGGTAGGGCTTATCTTACAAGCACCCTGAAAAATCATGCTAGGGCTTATTTTTTGGTTAAGTCTTATTTTGGGATAAACATGTTATATAATTTTCATATATAAATTAAGATTATAATATAAACAAAATTTTAAAAATAGTAATAATATGGTTGTTAATAATAAATTAAGAGGGTACATTTGCATATATTTTGCTGAATTCACTCACACATTTATTGAATTAATAAAAATAAGAGATAAAAACATCATTTTTTATATTTTTAAAATAAAGTAAATAATGAAATGTCTGACTTTGATCATTATTAAATACACTGTGGGTGATATTTTTTTTTTCAATATTTTTTTTTCTCTTATAGAAACATAATAGTAGTCTTGTTATAAAGAAATTAGGATCTCTAATTATTTTGAGTTTTTAGTCAATAACTACTTTTAGTATGTTCTGAAAAATTTTAAAACTTTTAGCATCATGCTAAGAAAATATTTTATTGCACAAAATACTGCACATCAAATTTGGAAATAATTAAAAAAAAAATCAAATGTATATGTTTTCAACATAAACTGAAGAAATTTTATTCATATATATATAATCATGTACAGCTTTCCAAGATGGAAAAAATGGCTGTTATAATGTAAAATTTGTTTACAATTTTTTTTTTAAAAAAAAACATAACCTCATATGGCATTCTAAGAAGGAAAAATGGCTGCTTGAATAACATAAAATCCACAAATTTGTATGTTTTGTTTCATTATTTATCTTTTTGTTTGTTTGATTATATTTTTCTTTAGATAGCATATAATTGAAGTCATGAAATTAAATACAGTGTAGTTCATGGTTCCACTATATATGTATATTCATATGTAAATTATTCTAAAAATAAAAGAAAACCATGAGTTCAGTGGCCAATAGGAATATGTCAGTTCCCCATCAGTTGCAAAAGCTAAATCATATTATAAATGTACATTGACACTTGTCTTACTAACCTGAAACTATTATCCTCTGGATAAAAATAACTAAGTGTCCCCTCAATGAAAATTACCTTCATTCATAATTTAAATCCAGGTCAAATAAAAATTTTTTTTTCCATTAGTTTTATAATTTTTTTTCAAGTAGTCATTTTTCTAACTAATGGGTATGTTAGATATTGTTAAACAGAGAGTAAAAAAAGTATTAAAAAACTGCTCAAACCTTCACTGCTTGTAAGTTGGACAATCTGGTCAGGGCTGACTTCCCTTTTATTGTTTCTCTATAAGAGATGGTTGGAAGAGCTTTTATTTTATATTTAGGACAGTTAATTAAAGAAATGCTTTATCTTTTTGCTTTGCTAAAAAATACTATGTCCTGGTAATCATTTAATAGGTGCTGTGAAGACTTTTGTGAATACTTGGTGAAGTCATTGCATCACTAACGAAAATACCAATTGATAACTGAACAAACGAAAATAAAGATAAAATAATGTCTATTTTGGGTACACTTTTGGCATAAAATTGAATTAAAATAATGAGTGTTAGGTATATTTTTATCAAAATATTACTACAATTACTAGATAGTAAATTTTCGATATTTTAATAAATGAATAATATTGTAATATACCCCTCCCCTCTTAAAAATATTACTATCAAAATTGCTCAGTTTTAATGAAGAAGTAATAGATTCCCATTTCCCCTTAAACAACATTTCAATTTAAAAGTACAGTAATAGTACCTTCCTTCTATGCACCGATCTTTTTAATATAAAAATTGCATGCGCTTTTAAGGAATGAGTAGTAAATTTTTTTCACCCCCTTAAAAATATTTGTATTACGATGTTGTTTTAATGTTCATAATAAAGACATAAATAGTAAGTTTTATTTTATTTTTAGAAAAAAAATCTCCAAATATTTTTTGTTGGGTTTGAGTCTCTGATATGTTTTTTGTTGGATTTGAAATGATGAATGTCAGGTCAAGCTAGATTCTATTAGCTTATAGAATTTTGTCTTTTTTAGAAATTTATTGCTGTTATTTTTTTGATCTGGTAGATTTTCTTAGTTTGTACAAGTTTTTTTTTTTTTTAGGTTTAGTTCTGCTTTCGATAAAGTGTCTACTTCACGTTTACACAAGTGATGAGTGATGAAAATTGATATATGGAGATAATTTGGGAGATTAAGCGGGAGCGGGGCAGAGAAAATAAAACCAACGTGATCAATTTCTTTCTATACTAAAATAAAGTAAAATCTGTGTGTTTCAATCAAACAATATTATTTTGGAGAGATGGCAAAAAGCAACTGAAAATTAAAGTATCAAACAGGTTTTTTTTTATATTATAAATAAACCTATAGAAAAACAGATAATGGGAGTTAGGTGTAATTTTTTTGCAAACAAATGAAGTCAAAACAATCACTTTGAGTGCATATTCTCAAAATAAACTATAGATGGTTTTAAAAAAACTTTTAAGACAATTTTAATGAACAAATATCAGCAACTACTTTACAAGATGCTAGTGAGTAGAAGTGGAGAAAAATCATCATTTCCTTTTAACTGTTGTTTAATCAAAATCTGCAAAACAATGTCTTTTTTCAAGAGTAGGCATCAAATTTATTAATTAGTATTTTCAACAATATTCAGAGAGTCTGTTCATTGTCTTCCCCAAGTATCTAAAAAAGTTCCAGAGTGTTTATTAATTAAATGATTATCTTATACTGTACCTCTATGACCTAAAAAAAATTACAAGGTTCATTCAGCCAGACTTAATGACATCAAGTTGTACATATAATATATGGCTACACTAACTGCTTTTTTTATTAACATTTGCAGTGATTTAAAAACATGAACTCAAGAGAATAAATCGGAGCAGGATAATTTATGAGCAATTTGTCAAAAGACTATTTTTCCTCTTGTTTGTAGCATTTATAAAAATCTTCATTTTCAAAATTCAAAGGCATTAAAGACAAACTTAAATCAGATCATCAGTTAATATTATATTTGCATTGGTAAATGCTTAGTTGATAAAGTGATATCTGGTTTCTAAAGTGAAGCAACTTTTTGTAATAAGCCAACAGCTTGAGAACTAGATGAAATAATTTATAAATAAATAAGCAGATAAACTAAAAATAACTTTAGATGCATTTGCTAAAATTGCTTTTGTATTTTTACAAAATTAAACTGTTCAATTTTTTTTTAAAAGTACTTTTTAGTTATTTTAATGAATGTTTAAAAAGAAGAAAACTATCAATACATCATATGTTGTATTATTAAGGGAGAACTCCAAACCAGTTTTTGACTTTTGCTTTTATAAATGAGGACCTGGGATTCATGTGTGATTGGTAAAGCAAGGTGAGTATCATGTAAAATAGAAAAGTATAGGAAAAATATGTGGTATTTAGTCCTACAATAAAATAGGCAGTATATAATTAATATTTAAAAATATGGTAATCTGCTACATTTATTGCATTTGATTTCAAATCTCACTTTGTCAATATCTGAACTCATGAGTAATAGCAATATTAATAACTATACCACCTAATTTTTACTTTATCCTCTGCTGTTTATTTTCAATAACTTTTTATCTTTCTTACATGCCTGTTTTTTTTTTAAGTTTCAACAATATATCTCCACATTTCCTCACTATTTTTATTTACTCTATAAATATCTGTTATTTTCTTCACTGTGCTGATTTATTCCTCATAAGTTTTAGAATTATTATTTTACATATTAAAATTATTGTTTTAATGTATTGACAAATCATCTCAATTTAGATTCCTCTCATCCAGTTATAACTGTATTTTTATAATCTTCCGCATCTAATACTTTTATCTTCATTTAAATCTATCAACATAAAATTAAGTTCCCTTCTACAACCTATTTCTTTTTTAATAAAAACCTCAATTTTCTTTTTATATTTTTTGCTTATGCATCAATATATAATCAATAGACTTCTTTAGATTCTCCTCAACCTTGAAAATATTCAATTTAAATTTCATTCATTCATTTCTATATACAGTGTATTGAAAATGTTTCAATCAATCAAAAACACACATATAAAGGATGAGTATCAAGCTATATGAACCAGTACCTTACAAAATACCAATAAATGTCATCAAAAATCTGCTAGAAAAAAGCAGATATAATGAACAAAAAAGCCAGTTCATCATCAAGGTATTAGATAGAATGAATCGGCAATTACGTTAGACTCAAATTCAATAATGAATATTACAGAATGAAAAACACATAGCCAATGAGGCATCATACCAGCAGAATAATATGCAGCCTAACACTAACAAAAAACAGAAAATAAATAGTCACAGCCTCCTTAGAGAAAGATCAATATATAATATGCAAAAGATACTTTGATGATGTACTTATTTGTGCACTTAAACAGACTATTATAGAAATGTACAACCAATTGACCATGGAATCATCACTGAAATGGATTCAAAAATGAGAATGCAGCAAGAAGCATCAAATATCTAAACTTGATAATCCAAATGAATAAAAACAATCTGGATTATAAAATACTAATAAAATTATTGGTAATAAGAGGCTCAATCAACTCACAATCAAAAATCCTAATGTCTCCCAAGCTTGTATGATTTAAAGGATTCCTCTATAGAAAGCAGCTTTTCTGCAAATACAAAGTAGATAGAAAAAAAAATTGATAAATATATGAAAGACCTACACAGCCTAAATTACAAAAAACTCTAAAGAAAAAAATCAAAAGATTTAACATAAAAATGATTAGAATTTAAGATTGAAAAATGATAATAAACCATGGATCAGTATGCCTTATATATCAAAACATTTATAAAATAAAAAAGATCTGCAAGCAACAATACAATGTGAGCTTCTGAATGCTAGCCTGTCTCAATAGACTAAGAAACAAACTAAAGATAAATTACGAAAAGATGATATCCTACAAAAAGTTCATGAGGTTCAGTGCAATGACCCAAAATGCACATAAGAAAATTATGGTGAATCCAGGACTAACAACACTACCAGAATGCTGCTGCATAAATATTTATATAAACAAGCAAATGAGATATTTATTTATATAGCACGATGTATATAAATTGTCATAAACTAAAGATCAGTATTTCAAGCTAATGTACATATGGGTTGAAACAATAGGTGGATTCATTCTATTCTTTCGCAAAGATTTTATCTTGTATTGGAAATGAAAGTATGCATTTATTATTAACATTCATAAAAAAGTGCATGTACATTAGCTTGAAATGCTGATCTTTAGTTTATAAACAAGCAATGAAAACCCTGAATATAGGTCTATATTCAGGGATCATGAATATTCAGGGATCATGAAAAAGAACATGATCATAGCTTCAATCCACAAAGTATTAATTAGTCTGCCAGAATACAATGACCAAAAGAGGACGTTAAAAGAAGCATGGTCCATAGCAAGCCCATCAACAACAAGAAGAACAATATTCAATTATTATACAGATGGAATGTGTAAATGAGTCATTTGCATAATTATATATGAAGCAGGAGCACAAAGAAATAAAAAGCTATGATTATGGCGGTTGACATCAAAAGTGCATTCAAATAAATAATATAAATAGAATAACTAACTTTGTCATCAAACACACATACACAATAAGCAAAAATATTATATATAAGTCATTAAAAAAAAAGAAAACTACCTTTCATTCATGCACTATGAATAGTCAGCATTCCATGTCGATAATGGTTTTGAAAGTATCAGCTGTCACTTAATTTAGAATCTACCCAAATAAACCAACATTCATTCCACAGTGCTGCAAATGGGGATTTTAAAATCAGCTTATTACTTATAAAGGTTTGAATTATAAATCCTATGGCAAAGAAAGTCTCTCATTTTTAAAGATCTGTAATAATGAACTGCATTAATATATATATATATATATATATATATATATATATATATATATATATATATATATATATATATATATATATATATATATATATATATATATATAATTAAAAAGTTTAAATTAAATAGCCAATCAATTCATATGTAACAAAATCTTATAAGTTTAATATCTTACTAAAATAACAAGTCAATCAGCTATTCCAGAACAATTGCTGCATGGCTCATTTCTTCATTTAGCTGTAGACTTTTTGATCATATATCCCATTATAATGTACAAAATCTTTTTACATAAATATCAAACAAAACTAAATAGATTTTGAAGAGCAAGACAATTAAGATGAAGTCCTCTTAACTATTAAACATATAAACATTATAGTGAATTAGATTCAGGTAGATTTGGAAAAAAAACAACTACCATTGTAAACAATAATCAATATTAATTAATAACCAATTATTTGATAAACCAATGTGTATAATGTAAAAAAGTAATCAGAATTTTTACATTATAACAAAAAATGCAATAAATGCAGATGATGACAAATAATCATAATGTCTATATTTGAATGCTTAAGTCAATGCTCATGGAATCGGAAATCATGAATATTCTGATCATAAATACAGCAATTATATATCATTTTAAATAAAGTCATTGGACTTTAAAGGTAATTCTTAGTTTTTTTAAGCACTATCCTTATAGTTGTAAAAAAATTCCTATAACACACATATTAAATTCCATTATTAGTAATAAATGTTAGCTACTTGTGCACTAAACGTTTCTGCTGAACTTATGTATACAACATCAAAAGACACAAGACTTAATCTAATATTCAAATAAATTCAGTATAATCATTCAAAATAATGATTAATAATTTTATTAATTAGTTAGTAGTACAATGTTTCCCTGAAAATAAGATCTAATCAGAAAATAAACCCTAGCATGACTTTTGAGAATACTTATAATAAAAACCATACTGCAAATATTATCCCTAGTTAAGATTATCAGCCAAGTAGATAGCTTTTGTTTGCCCATAGGAATGCATAGTGGATGTATTGTATTATAAAGTAATGAACGTATTTATAGTAAGAAAAAATATTGACATTAAATCTATAAATTATATGGTTCCTTTGTATTTTCCTTCGACAGTTTTTGATAAACAAAATTCTACTGTTATAGAGAAATAATTTATCTACCACAAGTCAATATATCAGACAATTTATAATTTCATTTATGTATTTTGGTACTTATTTATATTTAATATTTGAATACTTGATTTAGTTTTAAAGTTTCATCATGGTAGCTTTTAAATATTCAAAAAGTTTCACCATGGTATCTTTTAAATATTCAAAATAAAAGAAAAATTAGTTTCATTTTTTAAAAATTTTTCCCCTCCTAAAAGACTTAATTAAATAATGGAATTGATTTTAATAATCAAAATTTAGTTTAAGTTAAGTTTTTTTAAAAAAGAATATTCAAGCAGGGCTATTAGAAATAATTTGTAAAGTGTTTACAATATGCATATTTGTAATGAATAAACATCCTTAATATGCATGAGTAAAATACAGGTGTAGTGTTTTGTAAAATGGCAGACATGTTTGTGCACTCCAGAAAAAACTAGAATTTATTCACAAGGCTGTTTTTAGATCGCGCTCTGATAGCTGAGGAATTTAATTAGTGCATTGATGTAATGGCGATCGACAATTCCTAGAAATATTTGCTAATTACAAATCTTTCTAGATAAGAGACGTTACCTTATTGGTCAGTGCATTAATTGATCATTGCAGTTGTCAGAGAGTGATAAGAAGACTGGGTAACATCTAGCAGTGTAACATAGAGAGCAGTAGAGAGCAGTCAAGCAGTATTGAGTAAGCAGTATTTAAGTAGAGATATCTCGCATCAGTGCTGGTGGTTAATGATCAGCACCCAGTGGAAATGTAGTTCACGAGTGTAGCTGAAAGAGACCGCAGTGGAGATATTGAGAGCATTCGTTAGAGAGCTTCATTGCAGACCAATTCATTGGAGAGCTTCATTGCAGACCAATTCATTTGGAGAGCTTCATGGCAGACCAATTCGTTGGAGAGCATTCGTTGCAGACCAATTCAGCGGAGAGATTGCAGACCAATTCATTGGAGTGCTTTGTTGCAGACCAATTCGTTGGAGAGCATTCATTGCAGACCAATTCCTTGGAGAGCTTCATTGCAGACCGATTCGTTGGAGAGCACTCATTGGAAAAGAACAGCGTGGGAATTGTATAACGTTATTGGCTGACAACACAGTATGACTTGCAGATATAACATTGGCACAGTTGTAAGTGCGGATTTAACAACAGATACATTTTCTGAATTTTGTTCCTTACATTTTTTGATTGCTTTTGTATGAATAAATCATTATTAATTGTAATCATTTTTGTTATCATTCTTGTCTCACAAGTTTTCACTTGATTTAATAGTAAAATTTAAATGGAATAATATTCTGATTACCAGATAGGATGAGTGCAAAAAAGAGTTATTGCAGTAAGTACAAGATATGAATTTTGTGTGTGTGTGTGTGTGGTCTTCTGGGTAAGAATCTTACAGCATTCTGTAAAGAGAAGTACTTGAACAAGTGTGTACTTGAATAAAGGTAGAGTTTTGTACATCAAAAAATAAGACATCCCTTAAAAATAATCCCTATGGTGTCTTTTGGAGCAATAATTAATATAAGCCCTGATGTTATTTTTGGGAATACACGTTAGTAATAATAATAAATTAAAGGTAAAATAAATATTCTTTCTGCACTTGCCTACTCAATCGTCTTGAATATTTCAGATGTTATATTTGCATACAACATTTAACATAAAAATAATTTTAAGTATAATAATAATAATAATTTTATTTATTTTGATTATATCTGAAAACAAAACCTAATAAGCAAAACAAATGTTTTTCATAGATTTTTACAAACATATATTCATTACATAAAAATAGTTGATAAAATGTTATAATAAAAGCTGTGAAATGGAATTTGTGGGAGAGAAAGAGGAAGAAATCCTACCATTTAGGGAGATGGAAATGTCCCTATTATTGAGATTACCTATTATATTGATAATGCCAGACTGTTGAACTTGCCAAGTAGGTTGAGGAGACAATAAGTCTGAATAGAGCCAAAGGCTCCAGCAATGTCCAGTTGGATGACCACCAGTTTAGATTTTCTAAAGGTTCTATTATAGTTTACAATCATTTTAAACAAACCAATGGCTTCAGCCATGGATGAATGCTTTTTGACAAATTGATACTGAGAAATAAATGGGAGGTCCTGAATCTTATCCTTTATAACTGATTCAATAATCTTGATCATCAACAAGGTCATGGAGATGGGCCTGCAGTTCTCAAGAGGTGATGGTAATTTGTTCTTTTTGAGAAAAGGCACCATCTCTATGGGGTACAGGATGTCAATGTCAAGAGATTTAAAATGAAATGAGGTTAACTATCCCATGAATAATCAAAACCATAAATCTTTCAAGGTGCACCAGGATGAATTGAGTAGTAGCATGGAGACCTGAATGTATTTTCTCAGGCATTGAAAACAATTTGGTTCTAATGCCTTTTTCTGAGATGTCATGATTTAATATTGTGGATTCATTAAAACCAATTGATTTGGCTCATGAGGGCAATTTGTCAGCTTGACCTTGAAGAAATGAAAGATTTCATTAATCATATTGTTCTCTGAGTAGAGTTTATTCTCAACTTTGATAGAAGGAGTATTTAATTTGTCTCTGTGGCTCAGGGCCCATCTAATCTAGCCACTAGATCAATTGTGAGACTGGCTGAGAAAGATCATTGACTTCTTGGTGGATAGATAATTTGCAATGATTTGTTGATTGTCCTTATATTGTTGTTTGAGACTCAATTGATTCTATTAAAGTAGTGACCAGAGGCATATGTTTCAGGGTGTTTTTGATGGACTCCAACTTTCACAGAAGTGAAATTGGACCCTTAATCCTCGGATGTATGAAATGATAGAGTTTAATATATTGATGAAGATAAACCATGCTTCTGTTAGAGGTAGGGCCAGAATGCCAATTTTCCTAAAATAGATGTAGGTCTCTGAGAGGATAGCCTCTGAAACCGAGGCTTTAAGAAAAATTTGAGTGGTGGACTTCAAGCCTTCACAGAACCTGGGGAACAGGCCTACTGACAAATTAATTGCAAGCACAAGGTAATCAGAGAATGGAATGGGTTGAAGGCAGGGATCAATAATAAATGAGGGTCAGGGGAATAGTAGACCAGATCAATGAGGGATGAATATTGTTTAGTATAAAAGAAGGCATCCATAGGAAAGAAGCCCTTTGTGCACCTGAGGTGGGTATTTATAAGATGAATATACTTAGAATTAAAGTGCTGGTATGAAGTATTAAAATTGCCTGACATTATCATAAGGTAAGGGTTAGAGCTAAGTATCAAGTTAATATGTTGTATCAATGAGTGAATTAATGACATGTCTCTCTTAAAATAAACAAAGATTACATTTCATCTAAAGAACTGATGAAAGAGGGTGGCAATTAAGAGAAATTGATTAATAACATTTATTTTATATGATTTAAAAGGGGAATTATTGGGAAAAAGAATGGCAACCTCTGCAGAAGGGTGGGCCAAAATAGAATGATGTAGAGAACCAATTTTGCTGAAACTAATTGAATTTCTGGATTTGAAAAGGAATGCAGTTTTGTTTCAGCAAAGTAGATTATATGTGGTGAATATTGAGAAATCCAATTTGAAATTGCATTGACCCTTTTAGTTGAGTTAAGACCTTGTACATTAAAACTAGCTATCTTAAGCTTCATCAGGTCAAAGTTGAAGCCAAAAACAAATCTCCATCAGAATCAAGTAACAAAATATGAAAGAAGTCAGGGATCTGAGGGCCAAAAAATGATAACTCATTTCTTCCTGACTGGATTAATAGGGATTTTGAATTCCTTGCCATCAAGCTTGAGTAAGGTTTTCAAGCAGCCTCTATTTTTTTTTTATTTATACTGTTTTGGTGAAACAATTTCTTTCAATGTTGGTGCCTGAGTAAACATCCATGCAGAGGTCTTTAGGCAGTGTATCAAGATCTGGGCCTTTATCATCTGTAGAGTTTGATTTCATTTTTCCCTTTCTTAATGACCCTGGGAAATTCACGGTCAGATGAACTTTTGCTAGACCCATCAGACCTTTGCTTATCACCATTAATTCAAGAATCACTGATGTTTTGATTAGTTTTCTTGGATTTCCTTTTACTTTTTTAACTATATTGAAGGAAAGTTCAGTGATTGTAGAATCTGACCTAGGAGATGTGCTACTGCTTTTTGAAGAGTGTGAGGACCATTGGTCAAAACAAGTTTATCATCATTAGAGGGGACTGTAGTTTCAAGAGGTACAACCCTGATAAGAGAATGTACTGTAATATCATTCTTGTGGGAAGTAAAGTCCATGCAACCTGGGGTATTAAGCAGTCTGCAATTGTGCAACCTGTTTTTTTTCAAGTTACAAATATGACATATCCTGGAAGGGCATTCTTTAATGAGATGTGTCCGCAGGTTACAGTAGAAGCACTGCAGTGAAACACCTCAAAAGGATATGATTAGTAGAGCAGTACCAACAGAATGCATAGTAAGGATGGACATTGGACTAATATTTTTAAGAGTAATGGTGAGTCACCCTATTGGTCAGGACTGGTACTTCAGCCCTTTCCAAAAGATATTGAAAATTTGAAACAGACCTAAATGGCTTGAGAAGATGTTGAAGATCAACCTCTTTAAAGCTAAGGTAACAATTGTGGATTTGGCCACTAAAGATTGTTGGCCTATTAATATCAACCACACATAATATTTTGTTACCCATGAATTTAATTGATTTCTGCAAATTTAGCTTTTGTGATTAATCATGAAATTCAACAATTAACTATCTGCTATTGGAATGATATAATAACTTAAAAACATGATTCTATAATTTTTTTCTTAAAAATTTATTACAAAACTCATCAACTGGAAAATTAAATAAATCACAATTCAAGTTTGTAACAGCAAGGATTAAGGTTTTATTACTATTGTAATTAAGAAATGATCTATGGAGTTGTGAGGGAATTGTGGCATTAAACCTGTGGGTTAAATGATTTAAAGTGTGTTGATCCAAATTTAAGCAAGGAAACTCAATATTGGTGGTTCAACCTGGGAGTTGAGGCTATTTTATTCTCAAACATGTTGAAAATATCTTTATCATTCTGAAGATCCTTCCAAGTAGAAGTCTTAGGCCTGTTGAAATTTCTTAACAAAGCATTAGCATATGAGATATTATTAGAGAGACTATAGTTGGGTTGAGTTAGGGGGGATCTGCATTCATAAAACCTACATCATTGGAAATATTATTTTTTTCTATTATCATTGGCTGAAATTTTTTTTATTATTGTTGTTCAAAATGTTATTAAATTTTTTAACGTTACTTACTTCTAATGCAGGAAATTTCTCCATTACAAAGATTTCCTCTGTGTCGGTGTCTTCAATTTTTCTTCTGTCTTCATGAAAGTTCAGGGTGGGGTAACCAGAAGGTAGCTTTTTACTAAGATCAATGTTTTCATTCATGAAATTAGCTTTAACTGGTGTTTTTCCATGCGTAAGTTGAGAATCTAAAGAGTTCTCACCATGCAAATGGCTACTTGTTCCCCTAAATCCATAGGACAATTATTATCACTATCAAATCCTTCCATGATGAATGAAGATTCCATTCTTAAGTTGGAAGAAAGAATAAGTGTTAATAAATAAAAATTTAATAGTTTTGAATAAAAAAACCACTTATGTGAGGCAAAATTACTACAAAAATTAGCACTAGAAAAGCAGAGTACTTATCAGGACTGTGACCTCTAGCAACCTACTTTTTAGTTCTTCCTTTAATTAATAATCTTATACTGCTTAGATTTAACATGTAAAACAGCAATTTTAAAAATAGTGAATAGAATAGAATAAAAACCAAACCAATACCATAAATTTTAAACATATAAAAGATATTTTTTAAATTCTTTTTTTAAAAAAATAATCTTATACTATATAGATTCAACATATAAAATGATAATTTATTAAATATTCTTGGAATACATACAATTCTTAATCTACTTTTATATTTGTTTTTGTATCTAAAAGAAGTAATATATTTATTTCTAAGGGAACTACTATAATTAGGTATCTTATAATTCTTAAATGTAAAATATCTAATTATAGTAATGCCCTGTTGCTGTTACTACTACTACTACTACGACTATGACTATGAATACTACTACTACTATTAATAATAATAATATTAATAATAATAAACATTTAACCGCTCATATTTTTTTAATTAAGAAATCATGAAACTTAAAGTTTGTATAATCAATTTTTTTCAAAATTTTTACTAAATATCTAAACTGTAATTTTTTTCACTTGGGACTTTCAGCTGAACTATTATTATTCTTTTTTTTTTTTAATGAACTTAACATTTCAAAATTGTTTCCATTAGCATGTAGTAGCTATTTCTTAAAGTTATTTATCAGTTCTTTTTACTTAAATTATTACATTGCAAATAAATTTTCTTTCTTTTGTGCATAAACAGATTTTGCCATGCACTTTCTTTTTATAGTACTGGAATCAATGATTATATATCCACTATATATGTACTGGAATCAATGATTGAAATTAAATATCCACTATATATGTATATTAGCAGGTTTTTACCTTTCTCAACAGCTTATTTGTTGATAAACAGAGCAAAACTCTCCATACAGTATTGCCACCTGTGCTAAACAGAGTAATCAATGGATGCCAGAAGGCTTGTGCATAAAATCCCTATCTAATGCCTACTCATCCAATATCCCCAGACTAGTTTCTGGCTTGTGGCCTTCATCAGTGAGGAGCTTTGGATCTGAGAGCACTGCATCTATATCTTAGGATCTAATGCAACCCTCTAGCAAACACCTTTTATCTCTACTTAACTACAAAACCATGAGTATGAAATTGAAAAATACAAAAAGTATTTTCAATCTAAGCTCAATAGCTTATATAGTCATATGGGTCTGAACTCAGTTCAGCACATGTACATTTTGGTGTCTTTGGCTCTTTTACAACCATAGCCACCACTATCCTTTTAGGCAGGATTGGTGTTAAACCATTAAGCATCACATGATCACATTTTTTATACAAGCACATTAATTGTTGATAAACAAAGCAGAACTCTCCATACAGTATTGCCACCTGTGCTAAACAGAGTAATCAATGGATGCCAGAAGGCTTGTGCATAAAATCCCTATCTAATGCCTACTCATCCAATATCCCCAGACTAGTTTCTGGTTTGTGGCCTTCATCAGTGAAGAGGTGGTTGCTAGAGGGTTGAATTAGATCCTAAGATCTAGATGCAGTGCTCTCAGATCCAAAGCTCCTCACTGATGAAGGCCACAAGCTAGAAACTAGTCTGGGCATATTGGATGAGTAGGCATTAGATAGGAATTTTATGCACAAGCTTTCTGGCATCCATTGATTACTCTGTTTAGCACAGGTGGCAATGCTGTATGGAGAGTTTTGCTCTGTTTATCAACAATTAATATGCTAGTATAGGAAATGTGATCATGTGATGCTTAATGGTTTAACACCAATCATGCCTAATAGGATAGTGGTGGCTATGGTTGTAAAAGAGCCAAAGACACCAAAATGTATGGGTGCTGAACTGAGTTCAGACCCATATGACTATATAAGCTATTGAGCTTAGATTGAAAATATTTTTTGTGTTTTCAATTTCACTCTCATGGTTTTGTATTTAAGTAGAGATAAAAGGTGGTTGCTAGAGGGTTGCATTAGATCCTAAGATCTAGATGCAGTGCTCTCAGATCCAAAGCTTCTCACTGATGAAGGCCACAAGCCAGCAACTAGTCTGGGGATATTGGATGAGTAGGCATTAGATAGGGATTTTATGCACAAGCCTTCTGGCATCCATTGATTACTCTGTTTAGCACAGATGGCAATACTGTATGGAGAGTTTTGCTCTGTTTATCAACAATTAATGTGCTAGTATAGGAAATGTGATCATGTGAAGCTTATTTGTTTTGTCAATAAACATC
Source organism: Epiperipatus broadwayi (assembly GCA_028023455.1). Classification (NCBI taxonomy): domain Eukaryota; kingdom Metazoa; phylum Onychophora; class Udeonychophora; order Euonychophora; family Peripatidae; genus Epiperipatus; species Epiperipatus broadwayi. The sequence goes on from JAQFVV010000003.1 coordinate 8,637,077, forward strand.
ACATGATGACCATTTCTTATGCTTGCATATAACTGTTATTAAAACAGAGATCCTAAGATCTAGGTGCAGTGCTCTCAGGTCCAAGGCTCCTCACTGATGAAGGCCACAAGTCAGAAAGTAGTCTGGGGATATTGGATGAGTAGACATTAGATGGGGTTTTTATGCACAAGCATTCTGGCATCCATTGATTACTCTAGCTTGCAGTGAGTAGCAATACATATAGTGAGTTTTACTTGTTTTGTCTATGCTTTTGTACATGTATAGAACATGCATCATGTACCAACAAAATATGTACTTAATGAATTGTTTTATTGACAATAGATCTTTCACCTTGCCTTCCACTTTCTTTTTATAGTAGAGTAATCAATGATTAAAATTATATAGCCACTATATGTATTATTGAAGGTTTTTTTCTTTTCTCAATAGCATGTTTGCTTTGTCCATGCTTCTATACATATATAGAAAATGCATCTTTGACAGTGGGATCTTTCACCTATATTTCTATACATAGGCTAATCTTATATATAGCTAATCTTATAAAAATGTTTTAATTAGATCACTTTCACATATAAATTGCTTCATAGAAATATATTGATTAAATGGAAGAGGTAATTTAACTACTCACAGCATATGATTCTCATTTATCTTCTATAATGTTTGAACTTCAGGTATAGCAAGTACTGATTTCTTGTAGAATGAGATACATTTCAACCTAGATAGCATCAATGGTATGCATTTTTACATACCCCAAACTCAACTATGTAAAGTTAAATTATTAACCACATGAATGTGGATTTGCTAACATCTGTACATATTTAAATATAAAAAATCAAGAGTCAGTTCAACTCTTTTTTTAATAAAAACTGGGAAATGAATTCATTTTATGTTTGCAAAAGTATTCTGACAATAGAGGGCAGTACTTTGATACAACCAGTAGTTTATCAATTCAATTATTTCGTGGTTTTACGTATTATGAGACTCTACACAAGAGTGCTTATCAGTTCTCTTTTAAATAAGTTATTTAATCACAAGTATAAATATAAAATATAATATTTTCAAGTTACTTAGACTGAGATAATTTAACATTAAAAATGACCCCCCCTCCCCCCAAAAAAAATGACCCTCGAAATTCATATTTAATAGAATAAGAACTATATTCTCGAAATTTTAATCAAAACTATGTTAAAACGAATTTCATCCAGTTTTAGTTTGAATATTTTTTCTATTCAAAATTTGAAACTGCCCTAGTTTGCTAATGTACGTGAGAAATTCTGGTTGAATTCTTTATTATTTAAAGATTTTAAAAAATCTATTTTGGTAGAAAATAAAAGTATTCTTTCTTACTAAAGTGAAATTTTGGAATTCAAATTAGTTTTATATTCTTTTTTTTACTTCTTCAAAATGTTTTTTTTTTTTTGCCATGTTATAGTAAAATAACTAACTGTATGGGAAATTGCCCTGAAGGTCATGTGACATTTAATCATTAAATAACCGGTTGAGCATATTAGCTTCATTCAAATTATCAAGTTGCTTTTTTTTTTACTGCTAAAAATTGACGTAGAAATCTTTTACTCTTGAGTTCATCACACTACCACTGAGCTAAATATATAGGGCCAAGTTATACTGATTACTTTTTACTTCTACTTAGCACATAATTCTAGTCATGCAAAAGCTAAAGTTGCATCTGCTTAAACTGGTCATGTTGTCCCAGAGCACTGCACAGAGAGATATCTATAAAACTCAATCAAACTTCAACACATACAATTAAGCAAAACATAATTCAATTTTTTGCCATTGTAAAAATATTGCATTTCAATCTTCATAAAAAAAAAATAAATAAATTTGTAAACAAGCATTATTTATTACCATCAGTGCTTTGCTATAAAAATTAAATTATATAATTTTTACAAAACTTTGGTGCCATAACTCTTAGCTGGGTGTATTTTGCATTGTTAAACTTTATTATAATCTAGTGAGATAATATATAGATTGTAGTGATGAAAAAGAATTGTAAAAATTGTTTATAAATAACAGGTTGTGAATTCTAAACTCAATACTTATGAATTGTTATTTTTTCTTTTATCAGGATCCCATATACTTAATTTATCAGCTATTTTTTAAACTGGAAATTAAAAAAAAAAAACAATATATAAAATATATGATACCAATTAATATCGGTCATATTCTACACTAGATTTCATTGTAAGTAGGGGTATGAACTACATTATATTTTATTCCAAGCTCCCCTCACATACAATGAAAATAGCATATAATAATTCACTTTTTTTTATTATAATGCATATTATTTACTGTACTGTATATGTACATATAGTACATTTCAATACGCATATATATATATAAAATTGATTTGTATGTATAGTACGCATATTGTATATAAATTAAAAGTACAAGTACGGCACGGACAATATTTAAATATATATATATAATAACATAGTTATTAATAATAGATTGAGAAAGAATATCTACATATATATTTACAGAATTGTATACATGTGTTCAATAAATTCATTAAAAAATATTATTGTAATAAAACTTATTTCTTTCTTTATTTTAATAATGCACAATAGAAGATTCATTTTTCAATATATAGAACCCACTTCTGAATAAGATTTATTTTTTTACTAAATCAATAATTTTCATTTTTCCCTTTAAGGAATGTACTTTACGATGTTTTATTTTTAATTCTCACTCATGATTATAAAAAAAATAAGGTATTTTATTAAAGATATACAGAATAAAACTTAAAAAAAAAACTAGGTAAAAAAAATCAGTGCATATACTGCAGAACTAAATAGGTAAAGTATTTAAAATCAAGAAGAAAACATGATTATTGTACATAAATTCAAGTTTGAGAATATGATAATTAGCAAGGGGAAAAAATGGCTGCTTCCATATAGAAATTCATAAAATTGAATAATTTCATTGTTTTTATTATTTATTTGTTTACATTTTTATTATTTATATTTGCTTAGAATATAATTGAAGTCCAATGTTTGTGGTCAAGCTTGGTAGCAGTTGCCTTGCAGACAGTTGTTGCAGGTTCGCTTCCCGGCAGATGCTTTGACATATGGAAATATATATATATATAATTGAAGTCACATAGGCAATTTTTAAAATATTGTAATGAAAGTCATATTGAATCATATCTCTAATATGGATATTAGATATTTGATTAGAATAACCATAAGTAATATATAAATATAATATTTTATAATAAACATTTTTATTTACTGTGTACTAAAAATACAAAAGAATTGTTCTTTCAATTGAGGCTTTTATATTTAACTTGAAATGGAAGCATGGATTTAAATATAAAAGCCCCAATTGTTTTTTTGGCTTTTTAGTGAACATTAAATAAAAATGTTTATTATAAAATATTTTATACATATATTGTTTTTAACTTCTTAGCATTCACACAATAAATAAAAGCATTTAGTCAAGTATTGTTAGCCGAGAGGTCATTGCAGCTGCCTTGCAAGCAAGTAGTTGGTTGCAGATAGTTGAGGGTTCGCATCCCGGCCGATGCTATGACATATGAAAAAAATAAAATAAAAGCATTTATTATAAATTATTTTATATATATATCATTTTTAACTGTTTAGTATTTGGATCATTTTCATAATTTTTGCAATTTTAATTAAATAAAAAATATAAACAATGTTGCAATCAGTGAAATATGTGAAAGAAAATCCCATATTGAATACTGATTCCTAGAATCATATGGCTTGCTTACTGTTTGCCATATTTAATAGTAAGGAATACAATGTTTGTTTGACCTTAAAAATAATAGAGTGATAAATATATACTCAAATGCTTTCAAATTCTTACCTAGGAACAAATGTAAACAAAATTTGACAGTATAATATTTTTCTGAATTCTACATTATGTCTGCATTAATTCACAATGTTATTAATATCCAAAGCAAGCTTAGATTTTGATACAGTTATGTATAAAGTCCATAAATTGTAAATAAAGTACACATCTAACTACATAAATTTATTCTTTTATATAATTTGCTATTAATAAAATTTATTTTATAACAAAATAAAAATCGATTCCAATATTATTTTGTTTATGAAAAAAGTATTTAAAAAAAGGGAAATTTTTATAATCAAGAGAAATTACAATTTAAAGCAACTTTTACAATCAAGAAAATGTAAGATTTGTTTTTAGTTCTATGTAAATTTATGTAAACACTTTTCAGTTTTAGTTCCTGATGTGATGCATTATGGTTTCTTCTTTCTTGGAGTCAGGAATTTCTCAGACATTGATTAATAATTTATATATATATACGTCCTCTTCTGCATATGATTGAACAGTTACTGAATCAATATCTACATGTTGAAATTTGTATCAACAACAGGATTAGATTATACAAAATACTTGACAATTCCAAAATATTTTATTATCATATTATATTGGCATTGATTTCTAACATGAGCAAAGACAACTGTCTCAAGAGCAATGTGAATGGTGTGACTGCACTATATTTCACATTTATCAGCTCCATGTCTGTGTATACACTACTTATGTGAAAATCAAAAAATAAAATAAAATAATTTATCACTTTTTAAATGGAAATACTTTTCCTTTTGCCAAAACTCTGTAATTTATAGGGATACACCTGACTATAACATTCTAAGTAAAACAACCAACTGTAGATGCATTGGTAATGTGATAACACATCTTTCAGTTACATACAACATATAGACTAACTGTTTCATAAAATTATGGTCACATTGATGTGAAATGTGATGTATAAATAAGTTAATTAATTTTATAATATAGAATTTACTACACTTTAATTAATATTGTAATTATAAATAATATTTAATTTTTCAAATTTTGATATTAAAAGACTTTTTTTTCTGCATTTCCATAAAAAAAACTTGAAAATATGGCCTTAGTCATTTAGTGTTTGTTTTAAGATTAAAATACATATAATAAAATGAAACAAATTAATGTTTAAAGAAATAATTTTTGAAACAATAATTAAATAACTTAATAACAAGAATATTTATTTAATAATGTAAATGGAAATTTATTGTATTAGAAAATTTTTATTTTTTTTTGTTTCATAAGATTTTATAATTATGTTTTTAAAAAATCCTGCAAAATGGTTCATAGAGATAGGGATATAGGAATAAAGTATCTAAGTGGCTATGAAAAATTTAAAAGAAAAAGACAAAAAAAAGAAGTAATAGAAAAACAATAAAATGCTATTGTAAAATTTTCAAAAACTGATACTGTACTATCTATGCAACAAACTGGAGATTCATAGTGCTTATAGGTATTAAAAAATAAAACAGAAACTGTTGAAATGGATGAAACTATTTAGTTTGATATCAATAACTAAAATCATCAAGAGGCTAATCCTCATTTTAGTGAAAAGGAAAAAGTTGCTAAGAATATGTTAACTGAAGAAAGGGAATTCAAAAGTTGCTAAGAATAAGTTAATTGAAGTAAAGGAATTCAAATTCCAGCTCCTTAAAAATAATAAACTGGCAGATGAAATATACAATTTAACATCAATGTTCTTTGTCATCATAAAGCCAGTTACATTTCAAATGAAGAGCAACTAGTTGACAAGCTATCTGAAAACTGCAACTTCTTAATGATAAACCAAAAAATATTTTAGTTCAACAAAGACAAAAGAAATTTTGACATCAAAGAAAGCACATGGTCTGAATATATTACTGAAAAGTTTAAAATGATTATCATTCAAAATGGTGTGACCAAATAAAAATTATAACTTTCCAAAATATGTAAATAACAGGAGTTTCTATGAAAATTATTATCTAAGAAAATTAACAAATGGTTATCATCAAGAATGAAGATGGTTATATTATTCAAAGACCAAAAGTGCAACATGGTGTCATGCATGTAAAATGTCTTTTTCATGCATTACTTTTTTGTGTTTAAATGGACTTAGGAATTAAAAACATTTAAATTCTTGATTATAAAGCCATAAAAAATCAGAATATCATGAAGCAATATACAAATTATTACAGCTTGAAAAAAAATCTAATATTGGAAAAACTATTGACAAGGAATATGAAATAATAATTAGAAATGAAGCAATGTTTAAATAATGTATGCAAATGAATAGTTTGTGCAATTTTGTATTTATAAAAATACAATCTGGTTTGCAGAGGCAGTAATGATTTTCATAAATCACAGAATGATAATTTTTTAGATTTAATAAAATTAATTGCAAAATTTGACTTCCATTATGAAGCAGCATATGGAAAATTGCAAATATACAGGATCATATTCCTATTTTGTGTTTTTCTGAAAGTTTGTGATACAATTATTCCTATTTATTTCCTAAGATTCAAGATAAACTTATTTCCATTTTGTCTAAAAAAGTGAGAAGCAAAAAAGTAAAATTAGTGAAAAAAGCTAAATATTTCACAATTTTACTAGATTATACTCCAGATAGAAGCTACCAAGAGCAATTAGCTGTTGTTTAAAGACATATTGATATAAATGAATATGAAAAACATGCAACTATTCATGAATGATTTATATGTTTTGAAACAGTAAAAGATTCTATGGGATAAGGGCTAGCTTCCAAAATAGAAAGTATATTAGAAACAAAGAGATTATATTTAGGAAATTGTTGAGAACAATAGTATGATAATGGGCCTAACATGATGGTAATTTATAAAGATGGGACACCACATATTCTTCAAAAAATTTCTAAAGCAATTTGAATTTAAATCCTGCAGACATTTCAAAATGATCTGCTCTTGCAATTTCATTTTTTGGAACATTACAATCTTTATACAATATTTTTTCAAGTTCTATAAAGCATTGGGATATACTGAAACAGTGTGCAAAACATTTTACTCCAAAACTTCTGTCAAAATTAGATGGTGATGTTATATTGAAAGTGTTTGTTCATGATTCAAAACAACTTTGGTAGACATAATAATGACATCAAAATAAAGTTTAAAATTAAGTCACTTGAAAATAAAACTTATTTCATTAAAATTTTTAATGTCTTTAGTCATTCAGTATGACTTGCTAAATGAAGTAACATATAGTGAGTAAGATATTGGTATTACAAACTCACATTTGAGTATCAAGAGATGGGATTTAAATCTTTCTAGTGCAAAGGAAATTGCTACTGAACTGCAAGTGTTATCTGAATTTAGATAGAAAACAAACAATTTTTTTATGAAGGAAATGATCATCTGAGTCAAATTTAATACTTTTAAATTATAACTGATAATGCAATTACCTTATTTGTAAAAAGATCAAAATATACCATGAACATGAGACTTTTTTGATTTTTTGTATAATTCTGACAACATTCAATTTGACTGAAAAGAAACTTTCTAAATGTTGTAAAGACTTAATTAGGTCCTTGAAAAATGTCATTGATTACATTGATTTATTTAATTAAATTAAAATTTGTTGCTAAATATTGCTATCTAAGAACACAATTTTGAAAATTTTGCAATATTTATATAAAATAAATTAACTGAATTGAATTCAAATTTTGTTTATGTTCTCAAGCTGTAGCATCTGCAAAAAGATAATCAAAAATTATTTAAGATTTTGCACATGTAAAGAACACTTCTTTTCATTAGAAATTTTATTTATTAAATCAGAATTTGGAAAACAAATTTAAGTTATGATGATATTATTACCGAATTTGCAATAAAACATTATATATATTGTGAGCCTGTGCTACTGCACATGGTGCTATTTAAATGCTGTGCATAAGTGTTTATGCTATTTTTTAAAAAAAAAAATGAGAAGAAAGAAATTTGATAAAATTTATTGTAATATAAAAATAAGTGTGAATTATGTTATCTAAGTTTTGCTTAATTGATGTAAATACTTTTAAGAGAGGCTTTAACCTACATCAAATGCACCTTGAAATTTATAATAGTTAAGCAATATCTTTATTTTGCCAATACAGTGATCTCTCAAACCACAACACAAGATAACGACTTTTATAAAGATAAGAGCAGCCATCTTATCTTTAACCTAACTTTCCACTTATATAGGGCAATCTGAAGCATCTTGATTTGGGAGTGTGAAGCTGATTAATTAGTCTATTCAAATAAATATAAGTACTTAGTATACAATTTTAGTGACATAAAGATTATAACAATAGATAGCTTTAATATTTAATAAATAAATATGCTTATAAAATAAGAATTAGAGCTAAGCTCATGCTTAGTTTTAAAAAAAGTTAATCATGTGCACACTAGAAAAAAAGGTTATATAGAATTATGCTAGAATATGATAGAAGAATGAATCGCTACTTTTTTTTAATGCTAGAATATGTTAGATTGAAATGCGCACCAGGGAATGTTGTATTGAATCATTTTTGTTTAGCAACAATGCGATCAAGCGGGATATGATGGCTATTTGATGACTACCTTTATATATAATGTAAGACTGATTAAGGTAATTTTTATGTTTAGAAAATTATAAACTAGTTGGTGAATTTATTAATGATATAATATTATTGTTAAATTTATTATCAGAATTGATTAACAATTTGTTTAAGTTATTATATTATTATAGCTCAAAATATTTGAATAAAGTTAGTCTATTTAATAAAGAAATATTAAAGTTAGTTACAAATGCTTAGGTTAACTATTAAACAGATTAACATGTAAAAGGACATAAAATAAGTTCCAGTGTGTGTGGATATAAGTGGGTATGCATGTATGTTGGTTGATAAAATATTATTTATTATAAGTGAATTTACTTTGAGTTTATTTATTTCTTTAAGAATATTTATAATTAATTCAGTATTAAAAATGTTTAAAATAAATAAGTTTAAGAGCTTCTTATAAATTAAAAGTGATAATTCATAAAGGCAATAATTTAAAAATAATGATAATTGTATTATTCATTTTATTGTTTTATTTTTATTATTAAATAAGTTTAAAAATAAAGGTTAATTTGAATTATCACTTGATAAGTGGAAATACATCAATATGATGTAATTTTAATTTAGTTCTTGACTGTAATATATATAGTTTATGTTAGAGGTCAGAAATAATGGTGTGGCTAATTAAAATGCCCATCAAAATAAAAAGATAGAAATAGAAGATTTTTAATGTGTGGGGGTGCTCTCAACTCAACTTGACTCTTCTCTCCTTTCCAAAGAATCCTTAACAAAAATACAGTAAAATTTAGTTTAAATTTTATTCTAAATTTAAAAATGATAATTTTTATAAACTCTTATTATTTATTGAGTAATAATAAAACAAACAAAAACAAGAAGGTGTTAAGTTTTTTTACGCATAGCCTAATCAGGAAACTTTTTTAAAAAAATAGCAAAATTCTTAAGAATCTATTGAATAATTATAACCAATTGTGTGTGAATTGATACTTAAAGAAAATCCAGGTAATATGTTTTCTGTTATCTTTTCAAAACTATATAATGAACTCTGTACTGAGCCATCTATATTGTTTAATTCTCCGCCTTTAGTGAAATAATATTACATTTCATTGTTGATAGACTTTTAATATTTAAGTTATTAATAAAACCTTAAATAGACAACAAAAAGAACCATCAAAAGAAAAAACAATTATTGGTACTGTAGTGTACCCATACATTCCAAAATAGACAAATTAAAGAAAATCTGCAATCAGTATAATATCAGAACACCTTTCCATAGCCACACCACACTATTAAGAATTCTAACATCTACAAAGACTAAACTTGAAATGCTGAAAAGAAAAAACTGAATCTATGAAATACCATGTAAATGTGAAAGAATATACATTGGTGAGACCAGTCATCCCATTGAAAAGCACATGAAAGAACACAAACTGATGATTCAAAGAGAGAAAACATGTGTCTAAGGTAGCAGACCATGTATGTACCAATGAACATATGTTCAACTGGGAAAAAGAGGAAAAGGTACAAAAAAGAAAATTGAAAGGTGTTTACAGGATAATGGCAAACAATGCCATAAGTAAAACTAGTATCACTATACATAATGTATGGGAACCACTGATCAACTTTGTTCTTAGGAAAAAGTGGAGAAATCAGGAGGAACCTCATAGATAAATATATGAAATTTCTACTGACTGTTGCCTTTGGGAGGTTGGCTCAGTTGGTTAGAGTGCTATCTTAAAATCCAATACTCAAGAATCTAAGGATCCATGTTCAAATACCATGCTAGTACTGTCACTGGTCAGGCCAACAACACCTGAAGAAGAAAAGGAGATTAATACCTCTTGAAACATTGTGCATTTACTAAAGAAAATATCTCATATAATATATCTGCTGCTAAGATAAATTAACAAAACAAGATATAGCAAACTATCAAATAGATGTATACATAAATGAAAATGGATTTAAACCTAGTATGGCTATTTTGTGTATCATTTATCTTTGGAAGGTCATGAATGCTTATGTTATTTGAAAATATCACAAATTATTGATGCGTTGTTTCTAAAAATGATTTGCTGATAAAAGAACATTATTTCACACATCAGGTAGCTCATTGTGGAGGATTTCAGATAAAGAACTATGAGTGTTTTTAAAAAAATTTTTTTTTAAATTTCTTTTATTATTATGCAAAAGTGTTTTTTTAAGACATGATAAAATGTATGCATCTTAATATTCTGTCAATTAAGGTAAAATTCATACATTTTATTTTATTTTTGCTTAAAGCAAAGTATATATGATATACATGTCCAGGTAAAGATATCTATTTCTTTACATTGTTAGTAATATTTTATTAATATACAATTTATCTATTTGTAGGCAAACAGCCAAAATCTGGTTTATCAGAAGCTTGTAAAAATTTTCAACTATTATAGTATAATAATTATATTATGAGGTTATCAATATGACAAGGTATTTATCTTTATTATCTTTATTAATTTTCATTTGCTATTTATGTCATTTTAGTTTTAAAATTTTATGCTGCTATTATCCAGATATGTGTACTTCTTATTATTTGCAGACTCTATTATGCTATTTAAAGTATTTTTAAAGTCAATTTGACTTGTAGTTATTTGTTGGTTTTGTGCATTATTTATTATATGTATTTTAGAGATAAAAATTTTATTTCTCTAGTTTTCCAGTGATAATTTTTTTTTATCTTGCCATGGTTATGCCAAGGATGTATGCTGATCCATTTTTATAATTGTGGGATGCACGTTGTTTTTTTTAACATTGTGTTCTAATTATTTTGACCATTGGAGGATTTGGGCATTGTTCTCCCCAATGTTTGGTATTTCTTTTCATGAGAGGATTATATTTAATTATTGTCTTTTGTATTTAACTAGCATAGCTATATCCTTAGATAGGATTTTTCTTTGCTTCATATTTCATTTTCCATGTATCAGGACCTTGTCCACACATATATTTACCTGAGAAAAGGTGATATGCCATTTCTTATTTCTCTAATATATAGTTGTGGCTCTGAGAAGTCTTTTCCTCATGAAGATATCAAGTTTGTATTCCACTCTGTGAGGTGAAGTTAATGTATGTGTTAAAATTGTCATGGCAATTGATAAGTTTGAATTTGAAGTGTATAGTTGCTTCAAGGACTCTTTTTGATTTATCATGTATAATAAAGTAAAGTAATGAATGTATTGTACTGTTGTGCCTCACCAGCAGTTTACAAGAAAGCTAGCAAATATATTTAGTAATTTTAATGTTAATATATGAGACTAGCATAATAAGAGATACATCTATATATTATTATCAGTATTACCATCCAGAAGTAGTTCACCGATGGACTGGTAAGTCAATTAAAGCATTTTCTAATTTATTATGTGAACATGGGCAAAATCTAGTATGTTGTGTGTATGGCTTCAGAACAGTTTTCCCTTTTATTGTTATTAAGTTAACAAAATGCCAGATAATAGTTTTTTTTATTTATGTCTTGTCTGATAATTAATATTATCATGACAATGTGCTGACGTGTATAGCCATATATCGGTTAAGGATTAAGTTTTTAATTCTAATTTTATTTTTAATGCTATAAATAGAGTATTATTAGTTGATAAGCTAATCAATAGTAGCCCCCTGGACATCAAAGTATAACTCAGATATTATTGTAATTTGTATATTTTAAAAGCTTTAGTAAATGATTATTCAATAACAATAGAATAACATGAAGTTTATGTTCGAAAGTAAGATAACAGGATAGAAAATTGTTCTTGCTTTAAAATGTGTGTATCATAAAATAAAATAGTGTTTAGCCAAATTAGATGTTTAGCTAAAAATTAAGTTTGATTAACAAAACCACCCAAATGTTTGTATAACTAATAGATTGATTTGCAAGAGTGTAGGTGAGTATTTTTGCTTATGATTTATGCATCTTATACTCCAAAGCAACTCCTATGTTTGTAAAATTTTTGTTATTATATCTTGTAAAAAGTAAATTGATGTTAACTATCAATAAATGTGTTTTATTACTGTTAAAATAAGATACAGATCCAAATTTAAAAATGCAAAGTTGCATAAGAATCACAATTCCAAAGATTGGAGTTGCATTTAAAATAAGAATATTTATTTGATTTACTTTGAAATAATTTTTCATTTAACACTGCATATTATTTAATTATTCTACAAATGAAAATTACATTATTTCAAAAATTGATTTTAAATGATGTTGTTGATGAGTATTAGAATGACATAAAAGATATCAATTTCTTTTTAGACACTGGAATGTCATCCTGGGTAAAAGACTGATTTTTCCAAATTATTATGTATTTGTTAGTTAAATTAAATAGTGCCTTAATTAATTATTGTTATTATTATAGTATGTTGGGAATACATTAGCTTATAAAAGAAGTGTATGTCTCCTTTAGTCTACTAGGATGTCATTCATTTATTCAACAACAGAATATGATAATTAATACTTAAAATTATTAAGTAAAAAACCCTGAGATTTTATCCAAATTATTTTTATTGTTATAAATATCAATAGTGTGGCATTAACAAGTCAATTATAGTTTAATGTACTATAAGAAAGATACATTAACTTGTACTTTATAAGAGTTATTTCAGATCCGATCATGGCAATAATCTTTATTTGGTGATTAACATTTGTTTTCAAGATATCTAAAGAGAGTATAATAGAAGAGATTTCTTTTAGTATCCTGTATGATATGCAAAGTACCTATCCTACTTGGGGATGTGTATAAGAGTGAGTGAGGATTCTCCTCTTCTTAATTTGTTTGTCTATTATGATAATATGCATTTTGTCATTATTTTAATTCCTTTTTATTTTAATGCATGCCTCAGTAGTCAATATAATTATAACACATAACCTACTGAGCTTAGCCATAGGAGATCATCATCATCAGGATGGTGCAGCATATCATGTAAAGTTGGTTGATCCTCAGGTTAGAGTTTATCTAGCTCGCTGGTTAATCATTAGTTAATATATATTTATAATTGTATGCATTTTGTTTTATTTTTTCAAATATAAACATCACATCAGACTCACATTTTTTTCTGTTGGTTCTGTTAACAAAATTTGAAGGAAATCTATTTGATAGAAGTATTTAAAACTAAAGTTCAAAATTTACTCTAAAGAAATGAACAGTTTTTAAGTAAACCATGTGCTCCATTTATGTTGACATGATGACACTTCCACATTAATTAAAAACAATTTTTAAAAAAATAAAATAAATTGTTGATTGAAAATCCATGTTATTCAAGCATTGAAATGAAAAGCTGAGTGTATATTTCTATTCTGACTGATCAATACACACACACACACACACACACACATATATATATATATATATATATTCTAACTGTGCCTTTGTGCATCCTCACTTCAGAATAGTATATGATATAAATAAAATGGGTTCTAGCTCAGTTAATAATTAATAAATAAAATATTCAGCATTAAAATTAAATATTTCACTAGCTCAAACTTAAAATACGAATAAGGTTCAGTTTATAAAAATAAATTAAATAAATATTTAATATTTTCATGAGACTTGAAGTGAAAATACAGGTGACAAGATAGATTACATTGAGCCAATATCCTACAGGATACTACCTCAATGGCATAAGAACACTATCCCCCCTTATTACTATTTCAAATAACAAACTCATAGTATTCTTACGACTTTAATAACTTCTACTCACTAAGATTAAGCTAATAATTACATCTTAATCTTCTATTTATAATAATTTAGCTTTATAAAATCTCAGGTTCATAAATTTATTCTAAGTTAATTTAAAATTACAGTAGTAAAATATGAGAAGGGATTTTTATGTCATAATCTACTACACTTAAACTAATAATAATAAAATAATAATAATATTCTTCATTGTATAACTAACTCTGTATATCTTTTCTTTTCATTATATTTTTATTACCATAATAAAATAATCAAATAATATAATATAATCTTTTATCTTCATGTAATAATATAACAACTACATGGTAGCATTTGATAATCTGACAAACAAAAGTGTGTGGCAACTGATAGCATATAATTCAATGTACTATTATGATAACTACTTTATGACCAATAAAATAATGTAAAATTATGATTATTTAATTAAAAGAATACCAATAAAATATTTAAATTCTTAAAATAATTCTCTATTTATCTTTTTGTGCAAAATTATATGTTTGTTTCAATTATTATGAATATATCGTGATTTCATGCAGTGAAGTGGAGAAATAAACAATTCAGGCACAAAATTTTTTAAAAAACAAATTTTAACAAAGTTTATTAATAACAACAAAATAAAATAAACAATTTATGTACAATGGATATCCTTATTTTATACTTTACATTTTTATTTACTGGGTTATAAAAATAATTTATATTTAGTTATATCTTTATTTAGACTTAAGACAAAATAAAAATGTTACCATTTGGTTTCTCTTTATGCTTAACTTATTACAAATATATTTATTTATTTTATTAACAAAATATTCCATCCTTAATATTATTAAACTATATTTTTCTTAAAACACATTCGTAGGAAAAACATTCTACCGAAAACAAAATTAACATTATAATGAGTATGGATTTCTTAAAATATTAAAACAAATTTCATCTTGCAATGTCAAAGATGTTACATAAAATATTTATCCAAAAATTCATTACTAGATTTTAGTGGATATCATTTATCACATGATGTTTACTAATCATAACATATTCTTATTTAGCCTTACTTTGGTATGATATAAGTGTAATCATCAATATATTCCTGTTATTCAATAAAAAGAAAATATACTATGCATATTCCTTACATCATTTACTTTGTACTATTGTATTTTAAAAATATGCAATACTTATTTTTTTAAATAATAATAAAGCATTCAAAAATTATTAACATTTTAAAGAAAATATCTTTGTTTAGATACTCTATTCTAAAAAATTATATTTCATTTCCAAAATAAATTCAAAATATATTCTATGATTCTTTCCTTTCCTTTAGGAGATTGGACCTTCAATTTCAAGTTATAAAATTCTGTTCCTTATAAGCAAATAAACCAATCTTATACAAAACGATAGCATAACCTAAGCTCTAAATTATTTACCATTTCTTTTCAAAATATCTTACTAAATGATGCAGTTACATGAAATAAAGATAGCGAAATAGATGCATAGGATTTAAGGAAGAAAGCTAGAGTATCACTCATAACATATCTCAAAATCATGGCACAGTGCATTAACAAGAAATAGAGGTATGACCTTTACCTGTCTAATATCCTCTAGTACATAAACGATGTTAAAGCTATTCCTTCAGCTTTATTAGAACATCAAATATTTAAAGAAATATAAACACTGTCCAAATAAAATGTGTACCAGTCATAGGGCTTTGTTAACTATGCTGATATCTACACAAAGACTATAAGTATTATTCACATTCCTTATAACATCCTATTTTTAAAAAACATCATCTTGGTTTCCTGTCTACCCAAGTACTTCCAAGCCACTATCTCACTATTATTTCTCGAGATTTTCCACATCTTACATCGATAAATAACTATCTGCATTTACAAAAACAATAAATAAAATTCACTGATAGTTAAAAAACAATCTCACTGTTCCACAAGAAAAGTTTGCTTATTTCATTATTCTGTATGTTTAATCATATACAATCTAATCAGATAATATTTGAATATCCAATAACATGAAAGTTTTAAAAGAATCACATAAATATTTGTTACTATGTTGGATTATATCACTAATATAAAAATCATTGTATGCATATTTTCAAATCAATCCTATCTCATAATGTTTTTAAAATGTTGTATGAAAAATGCGTTTACATTTATAATTAAAACATTTATACTCCATTCTCACTATTCATAGATAATCTAAAAGAAAACAAAGAATATACATTATAAATTATTAATATTCATTATCATTACCAAATAACCTTTATCTGGTCATCATGTTCAGTAGGCTTCCTTCATCCACTAGATACCGAGCATTGCATACATAAAGAAAATATACATCCATACACTTTATCCAAAATATTCTTATCTAAATTATTAGATTATTATATTATAAAATTATATGTTATTAACAAATTAATGTTTTATGTTTTCCTAGTCTTATAAAAAATAGAAAATTTACATTTAACTAAGTTAATAAAATAAAATCAAAACTATAATTACTTATTTCTTCCATTAACTTTTCTTGACAAACAGTTCATGATAAAGTTCGAAAATGTTTATTACTTTCTCTAGAGTTAAAGTTTAAAAATAAAAAAATATTATTAATCCATTTTAGTAAAGTTTATAGAAAATAATCTCAGGTTTTTACTGTTCAGAATGATAATTATTAAACTGTAATATTAAAGAATTATTCCCACGAAGTTTATTCAATATTCTCTGCTGGCGCATCTGATGCATCACTCCATCCAATTTAACTTAAGTTATCCAGTAAACTTTTACGTACTATATTTTGTATCTTCATGGATCCACCTTTTATTCGTCTACTATATGTTCATTTTTTTTTACATAGGTTTTATTTCTTAATAAAGTTCTTTAAAACAAATACTTCTAAAGATGTGTTTTTTTTAAAGTACTTCTGAGACAAGAAGTTTTATATATCACAATGCTTAAGTAAAATCTTCTCTGTAAGCTCTTTCTTTAATTCTTGCAAAAAAATATTTTTTTAAAAAAATGTTTCCTTCAAAAAGGACTAAACATTTTATTCCTTTCATTATGATATTCTATAAATAATTCATAAGATATAAGTATCTTATTCTTTTTTTAAACTCTTGGATAAGCTTATAAATAATAATGCGTCTCCAATTTTTTTTTAGATGGCAAATAGCTTTCCATTGCATCTGTATAATATCCATTCTGTGGTTTTTTATATACCAAAACAGTTCTCCAGTGAAGCATTAATAAAATAGTATCAATAAACATTCTATGCATTTCTATATTATTATAATTTATATACATTTTATTTCATAGTATATCCATTTTTCATTGCAAAATTTTAGGTTAAACTTAAATAAAATACTCCTGGTAAGCAAACTGTTAAAACTTAGCAAATCATTTTCACGAAGTTTCTAAAATATATTATATTTTAA
This sequence comes from Epiperipatus broadwayi, assembly GCA_028023455.1. NCBI lineage: Eukaryota > Metazoa > Onychophora > Udeonychophora > Euonychophora > Peripatidae > Epiperipatus > Epiperipatus broadwayi. The sequence continues at coordinate 8,654,628 of JAQFVV010000003.1, forward strand.
ACTCTCTTTTGCAAAATACTTTTTAAAAAATATCAATTAGTTTTTGCAAATAAAACTATAAAATTGTACGAGAGTACAAAATTGACTAAATAAAAAATATAAAATTTAATATCACCTTTATAGCTTCTGATATATTTTAATCTGACCCTTTTATCACCCCCGTGCAATGATATTTATATTCCAGAAAATACATCATTTGATTGGTTGATTCTCACTTTTAGTTTGAGATCAAATTTACATATTTTCAGTTTTACAGAATTAAATTTTAAAAATAAAAATTATGACGTAATAAAACTTAAAAATATTATTTAAAATATAACTTTTAATTCAATTATTATTTTTATTTAAATTATTTGAACATTTAAAATAACTTTTAAAATAATTTTAAATAACCTATTCCACTCTTAATATTCAATTTATCTATTTTTATTTAAACAAAATATTTAATTTTTATTATAACTGTATTCGTCTTTATAATACTACTTTAAAACATTTTAGAAACATTTTATACCAACTATTTAATATTCACTTCTATGATAGATAGTAATTATATTCAGTTCTATAATACAACTTTTAAATATTTAAAACTTTGTTATTAATTCAAACAAGCGTGTGTGTTTAACCATGTATTAAAAGTCACATGATCAATATAAAATTGAGACAGACAATTTTCAATCTATTTCTCTGTCTAGATTAATAAAATTGCAATACTTTATTATATTAAATAGCATAATTATAAAAAATTGGAAAAATAATTTAGAAAATCTAGAATTAAATATAATTTTCACTATCATAAAGTTTACTTTTAAAATATATAATATTAATTTTGACTATTAAAGATGATTTATAAATTTAAAAATAACATTTATTAACTATAAGTATTAAAACTATTAAAATTTAACATTTAAATATACCTTTAAATATTTATAGCTGAATTATTTAATATGGTTAGCTTTTGCAACCATATGCAACAATATTTAAAGGTTTACATAACTATTTTTAAATGATTTGCTATAATTTTATATACTACGTATTTTGTTTAGCTTCAAACTATACTTTAAAGATATAATTATCAAAATATAATCAACATATTAAAATAACATATTCTAAAATTTAAAATTTTTAATAATTTACTGTAATTGATTATTTATGACCTATAGAAAAGGGCACAATATATATATATCCAAAAACACCCCCCCCCCCCCCAAAAAACCCCCCCCCCCCCCCCCCACCAAACACAAAATTATAAAAAATTTTTTTTTTTTTAATTTTATAAAAAAAAAAAAAAAAAAAAAAAACCCCCAAAAAAAAGCCAAAAAAGAAAAAACCCACCAAAAAACACACACCCAACAAAAAAAAAAAAAACTTTAAAAAAAAAAATAAGAGAAATTTTTTAATATTTATTTCCTATCCCCCCCCCCCCCCCAAGAAAAAACACCAAAGAAAAAAGCAGAGGGGGGGGGGAGGAAAAGAAAAAAGAAGAATTTTTTTTTTTTTTTTTTTTTTATTAAAAAAAAATAATTCAAATTTTTGTGGGGTGGGGTTGGGGGAACGCTTTTTAAAAAAAAAAAAAAAAAAAAAAAAAAAATGTGTGAATTAATTTTTTTTTTTTTTTTAAATATTTTTATAAAATTTTTTTTAAAAATTATATTTTTGAAAAATTTTTTGATAATTTGTTTATTAGAAGAGAAAACAAACCCAAAAAAATCTTCTTGTTGGGGAGGGGGAGGTGGAAGTTATGACCGGGGAAAAAAAAAACTCGCAACCAATAAAAAAAGAATTGTTTTAAAAAAAAAAAGGGAGGGGGGTTGTTTTTGTTTTTATATTCTCTCCCCCCCCCCAAAGAGAAGAACCCCACCACAAAAAAAGCGGGTGAGGGGGGGGGAAAGAGAGAGAGAGAGTTTTTTTTTTTCTTTTTTTTTTTTATTTAAAAAAAACCTATCCTATTTTTGGGGGGGGTTGGGGTAACCCCTTTTTGAAAATATATATATATATATTACTTTATAACATACCACATATGAATTAATGAAGTGTAGTTGAGTGTAATAGTAGAATGCCAGATTTGATGATTAAAGATACTTGATTTAATTCCTGGTTGAGAAAAATAAAAAAAGAACTTGGTAAATTGTATAAAACTGCCATATAATTCTATAATTAAAACCACTTTTTTTCTTTTCAAAAACTTTATTTGATGTATATATATATATCTACTTATTTCCAACGTTTTGATCTATCTTTACTCTATAGTCATTTTCAAGGATCTAGAAAAAACATATTACATTATAAACAAACTTCATATAATAAAACAAAAAAAACAAAAATCAAAAACAATATAAAACATATAAACCCCATAAAATTTAAAAATAAATAAAATACATTAAAATCAATTAAATTAAAAACACAAAACATACACCACACTTACTTGACTCCCTTCTCAAAAAACTTTTCCTTTTTACATTTTCTTTTATCCAAAAAACCAATTGTTACAATAAAAAACTTATTTCCTTTTTCTTTCTTATATACTATTTTTGGAAATAAATTCATTTTTGAAGTATATAAGAAAGAAAAAGGAAATAAGTTTTTTATTGAAACAATTGGTTTTTTGGATAAAAGAAAATGTAAAAAGGGAAAGTTTTTTGAGAAGGGAGTCAAGTAAGTGTGGTGTATGTTTTGTGTTTTTAATTTAATTGATTTTAATGTATTTTATTTATTTTTAAATTTTATGGGGTTTATATGTTTTATATTGTTTTTGATTATTTTTTTTTTTTTTTTGGTTTTATTGTGTGAAGTTTGTTTGTAATGTAATATGTTTTTTCTAGATCTTTGAAAATGACTATAGAGTAAAGATAGTCGAAACGTTGGAAATAAGTGGATATATATATATCAAATAAAGTTTTTGAAAAGAAAAGAAGTGGTTTTAATTATAGAATTATATGGCTATATGTATATTTTTGAAAAGAAAAAAGGATTGAGTCGTGATTAGAAACAGAAGTAAATGGATTTGTATAAAACTGCTGACCTCAAACTACTGCTTGAGTTCTTGAATGTCATGACTTCTAAGAAACTAATTATGTGATTATTTAACAATTAATTTGCTTCATTCCAATGAGTCATGGCTGTTTACTTGAGTCAATACTAACATAGATTACATATTTATTGGGCATCTTAATCTTACAGTCTTACACTAATAATGATAGATTATGCTATTCTTTGTTAAATAAATGGTTCAGAATGTTGCTAATAAGTTTGTCATATTTTTAAAATGATTAAAATTTGTTCTCATGGTTAACCATTTATTTATAAAATTGCAGAAATTTATACATTATTGTTACTAACAAATAAAATTTTAAAGAAAAACTATTTTATATATATAGCTCACAAATAAGCTCTTCACAAGCTTGGCAGAATATCTCCAACCCCTTCTAGCACCTCACTGAGGAAGCCAGTAGCAGAAACCAAAATGGGATTGGGGATATTCTGCAAAGATTGTTAAGAGTTTATTTACGAGCTCTATATATAACATTTGTAATACAAGCTTGTTAAATTAGGTCATGTGACATATGACTTGATTTCTTTGTAAGTAAAAACTATTTTCTTTCATCAAATCAAAATATATTCATAAAATTTTTTTTAATGAAGTCTTTGTGTCCAGCCATGCTGTGCATGAAGTTGATTTTCGTATTGTCATCTCTCATCTTTAAATTATAATTCTATCTATGGAAGCAATGTGTTGCCTATGTGATTCATATTCTAATAAATTAAAATGCTATCCATTGATAATAATGTAAACTTCTCTATTAACTTTTTATCAAATTGGATAAAAATAGATTAGAGTCTACAAAAAAGGGAAATATGAATTGCATTAAAAAAATCATGGAATATTTGCCATGCCATTTACATTTTTAGGAACATAATGTAAAGCCTAATCTTGTTTTAAAATGATACAATTGGACCAGTTTATTTTGCACACAGCTCATCTCATTTTTATTAGTGACAAATGTAGAACTTTTTTTTTCATAATGCTATATATGTACTACACAACACATGAATTGCACACTTATGTTTGAGAGTTTTCCATTAAGTCTTAGTTAAGTTTCATCCAAAATATACTTCTTTACAGAGCTCTGTCACCAGTAATATCTCACATTTCTTTCTTAGCTTATTCTTAAAACCCAGTATCAATTGTTTTTAAACATATCTTTTAAATAAGTAGAAAAATGTGTTACTTTGTTAATATCACTCATTTTGACCAAAGTTTGAAAGAGACCTATAGTTAGCATAAAACTGAACTCATTTATATATTTGCAGCCTTTGAATCATGTCTATCTAACTATGCAAGAAAGTTAGTTTGGATCCAAAAACCTTTGTTTTTTTTTTAATTTCAGAGTATTAGATTAATAATATAAAGAAATTTAAGTTGGCTGTTAGATGTATAAGTGCAATACTTCCAGATTTGAATCATAAATTCTCTCTGACAAAAACAAAGCCTGAAGTGGTTGTGAAGCTATAAAAATTATACTAGTATAATCCTGCAACCATTAATTATTTAAATTTGCGACAGATGGCTCTGCAATAAAAATCCAAAGCTCTGAAAATAGTAGGCATCTGCTAAATGAATGTAAATGCTTATAAGCAGAAAGGGTACAAATAATAGGGTTGCGTGAGAATAAATATAAACAAAGTGATTATATAGATATGTTCTTAGTTTTTATGCTGGGTTTGGAAAACGATAAGGGAGATTTATATATAAAGGCCATATTGTGGACAAAGATAATGTGGAAATGGGATGAAGCAGGATAGAGAAGAATATAGGAAAAACTTAGGGTGGGGAACAAAAAGGGAAGGTAAAATGGCTAACAGGTTTCTTTGGGTATAATGGCTGAGAGATTCCTGACTTCGATAAAGGAGAAGCCATAGTGCATCGTATCACATTTGAATGTCTTTTTCAGATTATTATAAATAGTTTTTGATTTTCATCTTCAACCTATTCTTTTTAGTTTATTGTGTCAGTTTTTAGATTTTTCTTACCTTCACTAAAATATATTTTTTATTTATTTAAATTTTAAAATGTCATGTTTCTGTATTTACTCTATTTTTTATTATTAATAATATTGATTTTTTTTGCCTGATTATAAATTAAATAATTAAAATTTGTCCACAATTTACATCATTTTTAAAAAAAATTAAGAATTCACTTCGAAGTAATTAGCAATTAATATTTCTAAAGTTTGCTTCATTTATCATTTCCTATCAACTTGGTATTTGGATAACTCTTAACTTCTGCTCTTAATAATTGTGGGTTATTAATTCTACTTATTTTTCATCTAATATTTAGAAATTCAAAATTGTTTAAGAAAGCTGTTTAAATTTTTACACATTAACAGAATTGTAAAACAAAATTAATCTTTTAAATCTAAAAATTAAAAAAAATGATTTAGAAATCAAAAATTAAATACAAATCTGTATATTTATTAAACACAAACCGGTATTTTTATGTATACGAAAATATTGCATCTTAATGATTGAAATGACATAGATCTATTTTGTGCATTGACAAGTATATATACGATATACATGTTGACATAAATATTTTCATGGATAAAATATGTCAATTGTTATTAGTCAACAAGCAATCTTCGTGTAACCACATAATAGTTAGATGAGTCCACTTACTGATCTTCTTTCTCTACATTAATGATCTGCCTATCCTTACATATGAAAAAATATTTGAATACATCCCACATATTAACTTACACATATATAACTAAACAAGCTTGTTTTTATGATAAATGCTACAAGAGAAAGCATTCAAATCATCTTTATCTAGAGTTATCCCTATCCCCAGACTGTTTTTGAGCTATGGCTCTTTTCAATGAGAAGCTAGGACACCAGACTAAAAAACAACAACTCCAGCATAGCTTGAAACTGGTCTGGAGATGGGGACAATCCTAGATAAAGATGATTTGAATGCTTTCTCTCATAGCATTTATCATAAAAAAAGCTTGTTTAGAGCTATTAGCACACTCTTAATTTTACATATTTGTAAATGCAGGATACATAAGTCATGTGATATATACCAAAATGACTTGTTTTTATTACTAATATATATATATATATATATATATATATATATATATATATATATATATATATATATATATATATATATATATATATATATATATATATATATATATACACATCCATCCATATCATTCTAAACATCAGTGTATCACCCACTTCATCATTGTGACTAAAATGTTCATTTACATATTCTATCTCTGCTCTTAATATAAAAAAAGCTCCCTTGTTAAGTGCTCTTATTAAAGTTAAATCTCACATAAAAATTAAGCTTTTTTCACTATGATAAAATATTAAACTTCATATGGTAAAACCAATTTGTAATCACTTTAAAACCAATGTGAATAAATAATCTAAAGTCAGATATGAAATAAATTAACCAATACATCATTCTAAACAAATGTAAATATTGAAGAAATGAATATTCCACAGGCAATACAATATCAGTAAATCGCTCTCTATATCAAACTGATTGCCTATAAAATTTATCATTTTAATGCCAGTTTAATGAAAGATTATTAAAGTTGATTTTCAAATTAAGCTCAAATATATAAAAAATCCTTTTTTCACATCTAAAATTAATTTAAGGTTCAGCCTTAACTTATCAAAATGACTTTTTCTCTAAGTGTGAAATAGCATGTATAAGTATGCAACCATTTTGATAAAGAAGCTGGTGCATTTGTGTTTGTGTTAAACAATATGTAGAGTTGTTTGCTTTAATATTTATTTACATTTGGAAACACTGTATTTCTTATTACACACACACACACCCATATCTAGATATTGTGCCATTAAGGTGAATATCATCCCTTTGTAGTCAAAATATACATTATATTTTTTTTTTATTTATTTAAGATTCCTGATTACTAAAATAACTGATCAATATCTTTACAACCTCCATGTAATTCATTATCCACATTGTTTAATCTACACCTTGCTATACAGTAAGAGCACATTTTTATAGCTATAAAATTAAGAACAAGAAATAGTAACAATCTAATGTAATTTGCATATTCTAAGAAAAAATGTAATATTTATTTAATAAGGTCATTTTAAGAGATCATTTAATCCTCCAGCAGAAATGATCCTTTCATAACAGAAACCAAAACAACATTTTAAACTTTAAATTAAAAATAGTAATTTAAAGTTATCACCCAAGAAATTCACTATACATATACATGCATTTAATGAAGATAAAGAGATAGTGTACATCTACATGTATAAATGTAACTGTGTGTGTATGCCTACCTGTAAATAATATTTTAAAATATTTTTCAATGTAAGAGCAATCATTTATTAATTCCCCCTTCTACAACAATAAATCCCATGAGAAAATTAAAACAAAGGACTGGAAGCTTAGAGATCTCATTTGGAAATGAAATGGCTTGAAAAAACAACTAGAATTTGTTGAAAAGGTTTTCTTTATTCTTTTATATAAATTTACTATTTTATATATATACAAAAAAACATTACTACCTCCAAAGAAAATTTCACTAAAGCAAAATTGTTATATAACAGTGAATGCTAAAAGATGTATTCATTAAAAATGTACAAATGTAAGAAAAGCTTAGAGATGAAGTGCTGAAAGAATAACTCGTATCTACTTCCAATGGTGAAGTCTAAATGTAAATCAAGACCTAATAGCCGGAATACTTTAATCTAATGTCCAAAAGGAATTATAATGAAATATCCAAATAAACAAAGTCAAATTCAAGCAGCATTATATATATATAATTGAAATAATATATTTTAATGGTTTATAAACAATTACAAACAATCTTAAAATCCACAGAAGTACTTTCGGTTACTTTCTAACCTGCCTCAACTGCCATTAAATTCAAAAACCAAAAGCGGAAGCAAACATCATCAATTCAAATTCCACGAATCTCGTATTGTTTTTAATTAACGGATATTTTATTTATTTTATATATATATATATTGTACCCTTGTTTACGGAATTTTTTTTAAAAAAAGACTCTACAGCTAAACTTTCCAAGCTTCAAATTTATGATGGAATTATCAGAATAATATTCATTACAACAATATTCTGACTAACTCAGACTTCATTTCTAACATATTATATATAAATAAATTATCATTTAAAATAATGTATCTTATTTCAATAATAAACTAAGAAAATCAAAACACATAAACTAAATATTAAGGTTCAAATCAGACTCCCAGCTCACACATAATACTACCAATATAAACTATGATAGCTCTTTATTTACTACTAAAAATATGGTTAGGTTAAAAGTACTAATTAAAATTATGAAACTTTTACATGAGACATTCAGAAAGGTAACGTGTTGGTTTAGCATTGAGGATGCATCCCGAAAGATATACTCTCAGTGGCATAAAAATATCACCCCTACTTATACAACTACCTTGTAATACTGTCATGTCTCACTACACACCTAAAACAAATCCTAATTAACTAATCTATAAAAATCAATTACTATTCCCCTTTCATAAAATAATATTTAAATTTAACATTAACTAAAATTCTTATTCCTTGTCTCTTTACCTAACTCTTATAATTATTCAACATCTCAAATTCATCTTTTAATAATAATAACAAATAAATTAAAACAATGCAGCCAAATATAATGAGGGATTTTACATATATTTAACTACTCTCACAAAACAACATCGAAGACTTCAAATATTTTCATGATTCTTAAAATCATACATCTATTTGACTACTACTCTTCAATAATCATAAATAAGTTTATAAATTCTTATAAGAAATTATCATATATAATATTCTTAATAAATTTTAAAACATTTCCTATCATCTTATGCTATAAAATCTTTTATTTCTTATGTGGCATTTACAAAAAATATCACATTTCTAATATAATTGCAATATTAAATATTTTAAAATTGGCATTGTATAATCTTCATAATCATCAATAGTAATATCTTCTATAATAATGATAATTATAATAATATATTTTTGTTAATCATGTGCAATAATACAATGATGCAAATAATTTTATAAATCATGTGTGTGGATACGAAGATTCAAAAACACTTGGACACATCAACAAATAAAACTCTGGAGACAATATGAATTCCAAAACATTAACAATTTTATTATTATTTAACAATATACTATACTTACAACAATATAAATTTATAAATTTTAAACTATTAACAAAGAAAATTAATTAGATTAAAACATTTACATAAGAAAAGCACAATAAAATAAATAAATATTAAATAGCCTTCACTCTGACTATTTTAATGAGTGTAATAGAATATATGATACATTATAATAATAATACTATAACTTTCTATCATTGCAACAATGATATTCTATTGTCATTATCATAATAAATCAACAATAAATAAACACAATTTATTTAACTAATAAAACGCTTCACCTTTTTTGAAAGGAATTACTATTATAGTAATACCTATTAAATATAAAATTAAAATTAGCACTTATTCACAATTTAGCATATAGCTATATATTGAAAAAGATTAGGCACATCATTTATATACCAGTAAAGTATTTCTCTTTACTTTTCAGGTATATTTTAACATTTCAAATGTAAACTTAAATAAACAAAAAAAAAGTTACTGAACAACTTTATTTATAACTTTGTAAACTATTTACTTTTAAAATATTTTGATAAAAACAATCCTATAACTTTATCTTCTATAAGTTTACTCTTCTTATAGAAAGTTCAAATTATATTAAAAAATTACATTATATTTATTCACTTTATAATCTATTACCATAATAGCATTCAGATATTATGTTTCATCATTCTTTCTTACAATTAAACAAAATATACATTAAATATTTGAGTTTAATGATATCTATCATTTATATATCTCTAGAAATATCAAATCATTCCTTTTCCACTTTCTGTATCAACAGTGAATAATTAAACATCATTTGTGATAGAATTTTTGTCTCCTCTTGTATTCGCAAATATTGACAACTTTCATCAGTTTATTTATTATTCTAACCAACTTTTAAACTATCAATTATAGTGTAATACCCACTGCTAATTAATAGTAATTATAGTGAGGGATATGAACATAATAATAATTCAAAAACAAATATGAAATATCATGGTTATAGTACTTAAGACAACATATTTATCATGTACCTTAAATTCTGATCATGGCTTCTACCTGAGCTCTTACTGAAATACAAAAAACATGTAATTGTCCATATACTAACCATACAGACCTTTGTTACCTGTATTTAAATTCTTAATTCACAACAATATAACTTTATAAAATATTTCTCTTTAACTGCTTCTGCACAGCAAGTGGGTGACCCATGTGTCTTATTTGATTGGTCAAAATGTTTTCTTTTTTTAATGATGTAAAAACTATAAGCATGATGTCAACAAAAATATGAGCATTTTATATATCTTTTACGTAGCTTTCTAAAGCTGCCTTTAAAAAAAAATCTGATGAAAATTGGATTTTTTTATTAATTTTTTTTGTAACCGGTGCATTTAAATTTTTTAAAATCAATTTTGTAATTTCCACGAAGCAATAAAGACAGAAAATTTTTATTGACCTAAAATACACTTTTATTGGATTAAAAGTACCCTGATTCACAAACAAGGTCTTCCATGGAGTCTAAACAGAATCGCAGAATAACGGGCTCGTAAGTATACAATTTTAATTTTTTAATTTTTTGAATATTTTAATTTTTTTTTAATTATTTGAAAAAATCATTTAATTTTTATTAATTTGCATTTATAGTGGTGTGTATCTACATAAATTGTATATTTATTTATGCTCATATGAATTCATATGTACAGTAATTTTGTGTTCCAATATAATCCACTTATTTTATAAAAATAAACTTATTTTATAAAAATAATGATTCTCAAAAGGTTTAATAATTTATTATGTTTATATGGCATGTTTGTGTTTGCTCTTGCATGTTGTATAACAAATTACTAAACTAATAATCAAATGTACAGAAAGATTTTATATGCAAACAAAGAATTAAAGTATGATTCTTGCCCATGCCTTGATACTCATCTTTCATCACATTATTTTCAAGCCTATAGCTAACAAATGGACTATATGCAAATAAATTATATCTACATGATACAATAAATATAACAAGATAGCATCACTGGTGTGCATAAAGAATATAAACACCACTGATGTACACAAAAAAATATAAAATGAAGAGATGAAACTAATTTTATCAGTGATACACACAGTAGCCTAAAATTTTTAGTTTTAAATAGACAAGAAGCCAATTGCTATGATGACAAATGCATATCTATCTTCTGGAAATTATCTGTTTTGTATCTTTTTTTATTAGGATGAATCTTTTTCTTATAGACACCTTTGAGTTTTGGTAACTTTTGGTGTACAAGATAAAAATAAAGAATTCTTATGTGAATACTTTTGGAGATTCTGAAGCTACAGATTATCTCAGGTAAGACATATTATATATGGTTTGAAAGACAATTTTATAAGGAATACAAAGAAATTATCACTGAAGATGTAATTTAAACTTAGTTAATGATGAATAAGAAATTATAAACAAACAATAAAGTAATAATTATGTCAGATGTTGAAATTTCTTTTTTCCCCTTATTTTTTAAATGGTTATCACTATTTGTCTTAGATCTTATTGTTTTCCTTAGTTTTTCTAGTTTTTATTAATGTAAATTTTTTGTTCTAACATAATTAAAACTGAAGTTATTGTGAAAATTGTGTCTCAGGTCAGTTTTTTAAAAAATTCAACATGGTCCCTGAATCTGAAACAGTTAATATCCCTAGAATCCAGGATTTTATTTTTCAATTACCTTCCCAGACCACCATCTTTAATCTTCCACATTCTGAATACTTCTTTTGATATTGCAAGGAAATACCATGTTATATAAAATAATCTCTAAATTATTTTTTTAAAATAAATATCTAATATTAAATTCAAATGATTGAAAACATTGTATAGATATATGATTTCAATAAAATATCCATCATTAACATACATTATAGTACTACATAATTTAGAAATCAATATTTTCATTTTTATTATATCTAAACAGATATGGTCTGTAATGATATATTAGAAACTCATAATCATATTGAAAAAATATGCATGCTTAAGCATTCATAAAAATTACTTAAATACCTTTAGATAACCTACAAGGCAATTATACTTTTACTTTATACTCATAAAATGATTAATATATTCATATTCATATAAATATGATTTCTCTGGCTTAATACTCAAGCAATATGACAAATGAAACAAAATATAAATTAAAATATTAAAATATTACTAAAATGCATAATAATTTATCTTTAACTCCAACAATTATTGGAATTAAATACAGCATTCCCCTTCTCTACTTGATCATCCGAACATAAAATAAGCTATAGGTATTTTATTTTTACTATTCAGAAAATTACATTTTCTGATATCTAATAATTTTCTTTATTTTTTAAAAACAAATTATTTCAATATTAATACTAAGCATGTTTCTAATAATAAAGATATTAATTAAATATTAATAATAGTAAAAATATTACTAAAAAATTAGAAAAGTAATAAAATTCAAAGCTACTAAAATTCTTGTTTGCTTTCATTCTTCCAATGCTGAACTTCCTCTGTTACCATGGATGACAAAAAAAATTTGAATAAAACATCTCTTTCCCCCATAGCACTGACAAAACTCCATAATGCATAAAATTAAATCCTTTAAAATCTTTATGAAATACTATCCATCCATGCTGGATAAATAGTCTATCTAAGTCCATTTCTTAGCATTTTTCACAAGAACAAATATTGAAAAACATTTATTAATATAGTTTTTTATATTAGATAATAATTTTTTATGTATGTATATTTTTTATCAGGTTAATCCAGACTATAGCAAAATGTAGCAATATTAAAATTTCTTCATCAGAAAGCATTTATAAAATATTTTAAAAAATAAGATTATTTATTAGTTAATTTTTTTCAGCAGACAACTTTCATTCTTATTTTCTCCAATGTACACACTAATATTTTAAATGGTAATAATTTATCATAGGATGTTTCTTAAAAATTCAAGATTTTTTATCTTTTTAAACAAGCACATATTAATTAAATAATTTCTTGCACTTTTGTATAGTCTCTTCATTCAGGTAATATTTCATATAAGAAATAATGATAATTTTAAAATAATATCAGAATTCATCTCTTTTTTTTAAATAAGGAAAATATTTTAAGATGTATAGTTCAAAAGATATTTTCTCTTAATCTTGGATATGCACAATATTAAAAATATATAATGTTCATTCAGGCCGTTTTCTCTTAAACAAACTAATAATAAAACATATTGACATACACATTGCAAATAATATAAAATATATTCGCATTTATACAATTTCTTCATACATGTTTAATTTAGTTGCATAATATCACTTATTCTTCTTTTTCTTCCATTTAAAGCACATATAACTCATTAAATTGCTTTCAACAATTATCCTCAGTATACTTAAAAGATATAAATTCATTGACCATTTATATTTATAAGAGTTTATCAAAATTGTTAAACATAAAAGTTCTTTCACTTCACACACACTAAAAATACTAAATATAAAGTTCTTACGAATCCTTATGATTTTCTCAGTTATATGGTTAAAATTCTCATGGTTCCTGCTAAACATTAGGCTGATGATTCAATGACAACTATTGGTCTTCATAAAATTATCCTGGTCTTGTTAAGCTTCAATCTGAAAATATTACTGACAGTGAATGAATTCATTTACTCAAACATTGAATACATTAAAACAATTATTTTAAATTATACTTTTAACCTTAGATAAAAAATTGAAACTTTTAAAGACATGACCAGAGGCAAAATGGAACTGAACTGTCTAGATGAATGATAATTAACCTATGACATGCATGTCAGTGGTGACACTCCAAGACATTTTTGCTCATAGGCATGTTATGGTTCCAAGTTCTTTGTTTTGATATTCAAAATGAAAATGAATGTTTTAGAGTGTTTTTTTCATATTTCTTTTACATATTATAAACTATTTTGATAAAATATGCAGCCATGTGCAGCTTACTACTATGATTTGTTCTGGAAATCAATATGGTAACTTGTTCTGAGGAACATCATCCATATCTCAGTTGCACTCTTAACATTATGAGTGTAAGTTGTTGCTATTACATTTTGATGTGTAGGTCTATTTGTTGTACTTTGCCAGTACAGTAGACATAAAACTGATAAATATTTGTTTAAAATTTGAAATTATATTCTATCCCACGCCTTTAAAATGTTAAATAGCATTTATTATGCATCTAATAACACTAAAACTCCACCCATCACTCTTCAGAAGCTTCACATTTCCTCCAGCCATTATATTATTTGGATTGTTAGGTCATATAATGTATTAAATACATTCATTCTTAAGGACAAAATATCTTGGTATAAGTGAATAGAACAAATAAAGAACTTCTAGTTAGAACATTTAAATAATGTAGTCAATTAATTAGACAGATAAAGATAAAAGTTGCTTGCAGACAGTTGTTGCGAGTTTGCCGATGCTTTGACATATGGAAAAAAAAGAAGTAATATATTTATTTCTAAGGGAAATATTATAATTAGGTATCTTATAATTCTTAAATATAAAATATCTAATAAAAGTAGTGACCTGCTACTTCTACTACTACTACTACTACTACTACTACTACCACTACCACTACCACCACTACTACTGCTACTACCACTACTACTACTACTACTAGTTTTAAAAAGTTTTTTATTATTATGTCTATATTGTTATTACAAATTAAAAATGTTACATAATTTCTATATTCTGATTACATGTTAAAAAAAATTTTACATAATAATTTTATATATATATATATATAAATAAATAGTAAACAAATATTACATGAATCATAAAGAGAAGAAAATAAAATTGGGGCATGTAAATTAATGAGTAAACTATTCATTGATGGTTGTAAGTTTTTTTTTAGTCCATTGCTGATTTTGTTTAAGAGTTATGATTGTGGAGATAATTTTATGAGGCTCCAGGTGGCATTGACTATATCCTCCAGGGCCAAAGAATGATCTCTCATTTTAATTTTTAGGATTTTATTTTCAAAAAGAGATTTATATTTTCGTGATGTTGGATTAAAAACAAAGTGACATCTTAAGAACCAGAGAGTAAAAATGATAAAGATGGACAGCCTTATATTGGGAAATATTCCTTTTTGAATATTTTCTATTAAGATGTCACATATTGGTTTAGAATTATAAATGAGTGTGGATATCAGTTGTCTATATATATGTAAGGCATTGCAGTGATATAAAAAATGTTGCATTGTTTCATCCTCCCTACCACATAAGGGACAGATAGGTTGAATGTTAGTATATTTCCTCTTATTGAAAAGAAATTCACTTGTTGGCAATGCATCCATGTTAATTTTGATGAGGAAGTCTAAGTATTTAGGTTCTAAATACCAAAATTTAAATTTTTGTATTAAAGATTTGTTTGTTAGTTTAAGTGTACTATCTCGTGTTTGAAGCAGATCTAGGTTAGTCATATTTTGATACGCATCCCAGTACTTAATTTTTGCTGTAAACATATTATCTGGTAATTTGTATTGACATGTGTTGAATTAGGTTATTAATGAACTTATTGTTAATAGGTGGAGGTGTGTCAGTAGGAGATATTGGAATGAAAACCTGAAAATTCTGAAAGTTAGTGCAGATTTTAAATAGTGTATTATAGGATTTTTGATAATAAAAGGTATTTATTGAATGCAAAGATAAGCCATTAAATTTTGAATGCTTTTGGAGTTTATTAATGCTAATAGAAATTGTCTTCTGGTTCCAGATCAATTTAGTACATAGAGAATTGATTTTCTTAATGAATGAGGTTGTGAATTTAATGGTGGGTGAATAGAAGTTAATTTTTGGATAGATTAGCATGTTAATTAGAGATATCTTTCTGTGTATTGAAAGATAAGCTTTAGTTAGAGAATTAATAATTTTTGTATAGAAATGATTAATTGATTTTGTATATTTATTCTCATTATATTTACTGATTGATGGAAGGGTATTCCCAGAAAGTTATGAGGTCGGGTTTCAACTTTTGTTTTAATTGGAGTGCCAGTAAGTATGGACCATGTGGCCATTTTTTCAGGATTGAATTTTAGAGTATAATCTTTTGTGTATTTTTTAATATGTTATGTAGTTTTGGTAACAATTTCTGTGAGGGAAGAAAAACAGTTATGTCATCCATGAATGAAATATGATTAATTGTACGGTTTAAAAAAATTGTTTGTATTCCCAGTAGTTCAGTTTCAATTTGAAGTAAGAGGGGATTAATGTAGGTGATGAAGAGGAGGGCACTAAGGGGTGAACCTTGGGGAATTGAATTATGTGGAGTGAATTCTGATGACATTTTTCCATTTAAGGTGATGTGTATGTTTCTATTTATAAAGAGATTAGCTAAAATATACATAATTGGAATCGGGATTCCATGACTACCAAGCACTTCTAAGAGTTTTTCAATAGGCACAGAATCAAAGGCAGCTTCAATATCTAATTGTACTGCAATAGGTGCAGCTTTTCTATGGTGGCGAATGTCATCAGTTAGTGCCCTAAATAAGACATGAGCCTCGGGGATGGATGAGCCTTTTTGGCAAACTGAAATTTAGATAGAGTAGGTAATATAAGAGGCTGGATTTTATCTTTAATAATGGATTCTATTATTTTAATGATTAGTGGGGACATAGATATAGGTCTAAGATTATTGAGAGGGGAGGGTAGTAAAGGTTTTTTTAGAAAGGGCACTAGTGAGACAGGATAGAGTAGTTCTATACTATGAATTTGATTTGACAAGTAATGTAGCATATTGTAAATTATGGGAATAGTAAAGTGGCTAAGGTGTTCAAGCAAAAATTTCGGAATGGCACGTGTTCCTGGATGCGAGTTGTTTGGAATAGTTTTTAATTTATTTGTAATGTCTTCTTTAGATATATTAAGGATAGTTTGTGACATACCAAAATAAAATGAGCGAGAATTGGCATAGGTAGCTTTTGAAATTTCGTTTTAAAATATTGTTTAATTGGTGGAAGCATATTTATTCCGGTAATCATTTTATCATTTATTAATATGGATGAGGGTGTGGTTATATTAGAGTTATAGCCTAATGCCCATTTGATATATGCCCTTGACCAGTCATGGGTGTTTTTTAAAAAAATTTTGGCTTTTTTAATAGAAAGATAATTAGCTAGTGTAAGTTGTGTCTGTTTGAACTCTTGCTTTAGTAACATTATGGTATTAACTGAATTTGAGCTGGTAGGTGTGCTTTTTAGCTTCATATGCAGTATATCTAATTTTTTGCTAAGTGCAGTAGGAGAAGGATTTCTTGCAGTATAATGTTTGATGTTAGAAGCTAAAATATTAATGAAGGAAAACCAAGCTTCTGTTGGTTGGAGTGAAAGTATGTCAATTTTTTAAAATAAATGTATGCATTAGATATTATGGCTTCAGAAGCATTTGTTTTTAATAATAAATGGGTGGTATTGTTCAGTAAAAGTGTTGAGTGTATCTGCATATCTAAATTTAATATGACATAAAGGGCATGATGGTCAGAAAAAGCTACTGGGTTTAGGGAGGGTGTAATTATAAAGTGCAATTCAGGAGAGTAAAAGAGTAGATCTATTAGTGATGAATGATTTTTAGTGAAAAATGATATTGTATTTGATGAAAAGAAACCTTCTGAGCTCATTAGCCTTTTGTTAATTTTATGAAGATATTTCATCGTAAAATCTTGGTATGACATATTAAAGTCACCCAAGAGAATTATGGAGTGTGGATTTGTTGCTAGTGTTAAATTAATTATGTTAATAAGCTGGTGTATGAGTATTGGTTGATTATATAAGTATAATGCTATAATATTTATTGTGCATGCTGCATTATGAAGAGTGATGATAATCATGTGTTGATCAATATATAAGATGTTGAAAGATTGGAATGGAGAATTTCTATTGATGAGTACTCCTATTCCTGCAGCTGAATAGTTTGATGTGGAAAATCTATATATCCAAACTTGGCAAGATGCTGCTCAGGTTTAAAAGGAGAACTTACTGAGCATTTGGTTTCTGTAAAAAAAAAGAATATGTGGTGTGAATTGCCGAATCCAGCTGGTAATGGCAAACATTCTATGGGGTGAGTTTATCCCTCTGACATTAACTTCAGTAATTGATACTAGCATGAGTAATTCTAGATTGTACAATGATTATGGTAATTTGTTGTATATGCATAATGTTTGTAGTTGTTAATGATCTTGGTAGTGGAAAGTAAGATTTTATGGAGTAAGTATAGTCATATGAAGACTGGAACAGTCTATCCAATGTAACAGTGGGATAGGATGTTAAAGGAAGGTAATAATTTTGTATAGTATATAATGAGAATAGATACTACTACTACTACTACTACTACTACTACTACTACTACTACTACTACTACTACTACTACTACTACTACCACCACTACTACTACTACTACTAGTACTACTACTATCATCATTGTCATCACCATTATTATTGTTATTGTTATGTTTAAGAATAAAGAAACTTTATTCAGACTAGAAGAGTGGGTTACATTAATACTTTTCATATACATGTGTTTACACTGATGTTTCTGAGGATTATGTATATTGTGTCTAAGTTCTTTACAAGTCTTTGCAGATATAAACCGGGTGAGGGATGGATTGTTAGTTCTAGGTTTAATACTAAATTAATAGAGCCTCTGTTAGTTTTTTTAATTCAATTGGTTTTCTTTAAATTGTTTCTCAAAGTTATCTTATTTACATTTAGATAATTAAGATGTGTAAAATTTTTTTCCATTTATGCTTTGTAACAGTTTGTTAGTCTTTAGATATTGGTTTTGTAAGCTGGGGTATGTTTCTGCTGGCAATATTTTGATTCTTGGATTTTGTGATATCTATTTTCTTGCATTCTCTTTTTAAGTATATTAAGTGATTTGATGAATGGCAGAACTATTAGAGATTTGAGTGTTGTTTTACGAGTGACCAAGTGACCATGAAAATGTCAAGGTGTGCTATTTTATTGTCTCAGTTTTCTAATTGTGCTAATTTGTTATGAAATATTAATATATATCATCTTGTATTATTGCCAAAAGTGAATGTACATCATGTGCACCAAAATGCATAAAGCACGACAATTGCTGCATGGACTGTAGGGGTGTCTGTTCTGCGGAATGCACCAACATTCTGCAGGGAGATGTTTGTTTGTCTGTATATATTAGTTATTTCATGCCAAATATTATTTAATGCTGAGAGATGTTTGTTGAGTTTCTTATGCATGATGGCATGGTGTGCAGAATGCATCTATTTTTGTATACAAACATCTATATCCTAGGAAGTATGATATTGGCAAGGCATATAGAGTGTCTAAGAAGTAAATCAAAAAATTTGGCTCTATGAACCCTTTTTTAAATTTTTTAAGCAGCTGTTGGTTGTTTATGCTGAGTATCTGGGTGGAAATATCTGGTGTATGTCCTGGGTATACTAGTGCATAGATCTGCCAATATGAATATCTTGTTATTTGCAATGATATTTGAGTATGTGCCATTCTAAACTGATTTATAACTGATGATAGATAACAATGCAAAGGTGGAGGGTTGTCTCTAGGTATTATTTGGATTAGTCATTGAAATTTTGGGAAATGTCTGAGGGTGGCTATTATAAGGTTTATGGTCTTCTGTATTTAGAAAAATATCTATGTTGTGTAGCCCCAAACCAGTGAGTATTGCTGCATGACTCAGATATTTTTGCAGATATTGACACTGTCATTCTATTCCATAGAAATTTATTGCAATATAAAGAGATTTTTGGAGTGAAATCCTTGGAGAATTGAATTATGGGAGAATAGTAGATAATCTTGGTGATTGAACAATTGTACTTTATCGTATATTGAGAGCTGTGCTTTTGATAGGAAAGCAATGATCCATTATGCTTCATCTTTTAACTTGTTTTGAATTTTTTGCTTCATTGCATTTGTCCCCATCTAGAAAAGAAAGATGAGAAAAGCAGATGGTTGGCCTTGGAAAATTTGTGTGCATTGTTTACTGGTGTACAGCAATCAGGCAGCAATCTTGTTCTGATTAAATTTTAGATGATGTGTTAAAAGTCTTGAAGTATTTTCTAAAATATTGGTATCTGCTTTCTAGATGGAAGGAAGATTGTGAATGTCATTTATATATGCAATGCAGGCTATATGTTGCACCATGCCTGGTATCTGGATGCCTTTGATACTGTGCTGGATTTTGAGTATGAGTGGGTTGATGTAAAAAGTAAATCCAGTGAGCCAAGTGAGATATGGATTGTATGGCGATGAATGATGGAGAATTTTTGCCGCTGAGTGTAATATGGATTTCTCTGCTAAGTAGTAGATTTGTGAGCAGGTACAGATGAGTTCATGGGATTATGGTGTCAGCTAGTATGTTAATTAATGTATTAATGTCAACTGAATCAAATGCCACTTCTATATCAAGTTTAACCACAATTGGTAAATAATTTTTTCAGTTCCAAATTGAGTTCAAGACTTTTAATTTTTTTCTAGGAGATATTTAATCAGAAATCTTTTCTCATCAGCAAATTTCTCCATTTATTGAGATAACTACAGATATTGCTCTATTTACAGGGATAATTACATATTTGAATTGTTATTTTAAAAAACCATTTACTTATATATCTGGGGGAAAAAAGAAAGTCAGTTCTGATTAGTATTTGAACTCATTTGCATCAGATAACTTTTAATTTCATTAACTTTAATATGCGTTTTGATAAACTAACCTTACCAAAAAAAAATTAAAAATCTATAGAAAACCTTTTTTTAATTTTCTATAAATAAAATATTTTTGATTATAAAAATGATTATTAAATACTTTTAATAAATACAGTATATCTATCTACATTTTTAATCTCTTAATAATGATTTTTCAATAAAAGTGAAATATTATTGTTGTTCTATAAATATTAAGAGATCTATATTTTTAGCTAATTGGTAAAAGTGGTTTATTTTTGATCAAAAATGAATGAAGAAAGTGGAAAAAAAAAAACACAATAAAATTTGTGGTCAGTTGATTATAACTGTTGTATTATGTTACTATAATGCTTGACTATTAAGAAGTGGAGATCTCAATACCCTTCCCTAGTGAGGTAATTACACCAGAATGTATAGTGATATTTATTTTCCAATTCTGGCAGCTATAATATAAGCAGTGAGAGAAATTCTGATCTAAATGTGCAATTCATTTAGAAACATGCAACTACTTTTTAGTAATTGACATTTTTCAAAAAAAAAAAAAAGAACTACCTTTGCACTCATGACCATAATGTAAATTTATTATACAGACCCTTATCATTCATTGATTTTAATTATTGCTTACTTTATAGCTTCTAGAATTAGAGAAGTAATGTTATTAGTATCATCTTTTACCAAAATATGGATTATATCTGAGATCATTAAAATATATAGTTGTTGACCTTATATCTGAATTTTATATATGGATTGGTTGATACTCGAGTATTAAATCTTAGGATATTAGAAGTTTTAAACTATTGATTTAAATAGTAACATAAGAGTAAAAAATGGACACTAAATGGAGAGCATGCAAATTCAATATCTCCTAAATCTAAGAGAGATAATTAGATAAAAACTGTTTGCAGAAGTTTGGCTTTTGTGAACTAAGTAGTAAATTCCAGCTTCTAAAATCAGAAAAGAAATACTATTAAAGTTGTATCATATTGAAATGTTTTGTGCCTTGCAATCATAAACTGTTTGGACATTCTTTACCTTTATCTAAAATTAGAAAGACACTTATGTGCTAAAATTTGGAATGAACAATTCATATTTTAGTGCTTACTGCATTTTTCTGCAATATTCATAATCTGAATCAATGTTCAGATGGTACTTAAACATATTTTTAATTTTCAATATTTATCAATTAAGTGAAGAATTTTTTAAAAACTATAACAAATCTGAAACAGCAAAAAACTAGACTGAAGATGTGCATCATAAGCCTATAATATATGATTCTGGAGTCAAATAAATAGTGAATTACTGCTCTTAAAAGCTCAGAATGAATATATCATAGAAAGGCCCTTTTAATTAAAAAAAAAAAATTATTTGTGTAGCATTATTCGTCACAAAATTTAATATAATTTTACTGAATATTTATTTATATATAGATTCAAAATAATCAATGAGTAATATATAGACTCACGTTTCATAACAATGAGTTATTCTGTCGTTAAGACATGTATGTGGTCATTGATCGAAATAAAATTAAATGACGCTTTACAATATTTGACAACATATATATGGTCAAGTGTATCAATGTTATGAGATAATGTGGAGAGTTGAGGGTCATGTGAAAGTCTGAGCTCAAAATACCATATATATTACATTGTTTGTACGGGTATATATATATAGCGTATATATTAGATATTAAATATTTGAAAAACAAAATATTCTGAAAGAGTTGACGAAGATAATCTGCAATCATATTGAGAATCGTCTAACAGAAAATTATGACTGATAGTGGTAAATGTATATATATGTGTGTGTATGTGCACAATATCTATCTACTATATACTTAGTTTTTTTAATATAATTTCTACACTAAAACCTTTTCCCATTATTAAATATTGTATAAACTGTTTTTTTTTATTGTTAACAAGAATTATATTACTTATGTTTTTTTTTTTTTTGATTCATTACAATTCTTCATATTCGTAGTTGTCAATTTAATCCCTCTTGATAATATTAGATTTAAAAAAAAAGAATCATTTCAACAATGCAAAGGTGAAATCAAATATTGCTTTTTAATTTTAATCGAAAGCCACATACAACTTCTATTATGTTACTTCAAAATACTCTGTGTGTATATATAATTTCAGTTTTTCGTCATTATTTTGAAAAAGAAAAATCATCTGGAGTTATACATCAGCATTTTTCCATTCTTTCCAATTGAGAGGTCGAAAACAGTTTACAAACTTCTATACTGAACTAAATATGACATCAAAGCTTAATTTTTAGTTGAAATTCTCAGAAGTGTAGTTACAGAAAGTTTCTAGAGAATTAAGTAAAGCTGTGGTATTTATTATTCTAAAGATGCTTTTGTGTTTCTAAAGTTAATAAATTTTAAAAACACTTAAGTCAAGATTTTAAAAATTGTATTTTAAATAATACTTTAATTTGCATAAATAGTCATCAGCATAAAGACTCATTCTTAAAAGAGAATCGCCATTTTAACTCTAGAATAAAATAAACGACAAAAAAAAAAAATTAAACGTGAATTTGCAATAACATATATCACATAAAGTTTTGTTTGATTATTTGACGTCTTATATGATTGCATTTTAACTACCTATGCAATGAACTTTTCTTTCTGAATACCTTCAATAGTTATGTCCTCTCAATGAAAGCAACTGATATTAATTTTTAAAGAGTTTTTAAACTAACATTTAAAATTTATATAGGATACACCCCTCCTAAAAAATTTTGATCAATTTCACCAGAAAACGTTTGTTCAGGATATTTGTTACTCTTTTTACATTTTCACATATACAATCCATTAAAGATATACTCTTAGAAAGTATTCAGTAATATCATATCAAGCTTTATTGGAGATGTTTACTAGACTGATAATTTTTTTTGCCTCCTAAACATCAAGCAAAACTCTCCATACAGTAGTGCCACTCAGTGCAAGCCAGAGTAATCAATGGATGCCAGAAGGCTTGTGCCTAAAATCCCTATCTAGTCTGTACTCATTCAATATCTCAGTTTAGTTTCTAGCTTGTGGCTTTCATTAGTTAGATGACTGCTGGAGGGTTGCATTAGATCCTAAGATCTAGGTGCAGTGCTCTCAGATCCAAAGCTCCTCACTGATGAAAGCAACAAGCTAGAATCTAGTCTGGGGATATTGGATGAGTAGGTACTAGATAGGGAATTTATGCACAAACCTTCTGGCATCCATTGATTGGCTTGCACTGAGTGGCATTACTGTATAGAGAGTTTTGCCTATTTTAATAACAGTTATGAGAAAGCATAAGAAATGGTGATCATGTGCTGTTTAGTAGTTTAACATTAATCCTGTCTAATAGGATAGTGGTGGCTATGATTATTAAAGAATCAAAGACACCAAAATGTATGGGTACTGAATTGAGTTCTGACCTATATGACTATATAAGCTAATGAGCTTGGATTGAAAATATTGTTGTGTTTTCAATTTTAGACTCATAGTTTTGTAATTAAGTAGAGATAAAAGGTGGCTGCTGGAGAGTTGCATTAGATCCTAAGATCTAGGTGCAGTGCTCTCAGAGCCAAAGCTCATCACTGATGAAAGCCACAAGCTAGAAACTAGTCTGAGGATATTGGATGAGTAAGCACTAGATAGGGATATTATTCACAAGTCTTCTGGCATCCATTGATTACTCTGGCACTACTGCATGGACAGTTTTGCCTGTTTTTCTATTACAATTCTGTCACTTATTGTAATAAATTATTAATCAATAGATACTGGTCCATTATGCTTACTAAAATTCTATCTATATTCTCACACTAGGACTGTCATAACTACTGCTATGGAATATATATTGATTATGCATATTTACAATAGGTAACAGAATGAGACTAGAAAAACAGATTTGCTCCTGAAAAAATTATGTATGCTATAGTCAAGCATTGGTTTTTATTAGTCAGATATTACTCAGCCTCAGGGTGGCCTTTGAGCATTCCATCATCAGATTTCCAATTGGATGGACAGTTAAAGAGTTGGAGTGAGGAGTGGATTGAAGCCTGTCCATTAAAGTATGAGGATTTGCTATCTTAATATATACCTGAGCACTTTTGCATCTATGTGTAGAGATAATAATATGGACCAACTGATGATTGCTTGTTTAGCATGAAATCCGTATATTGGTGATTATTTATCTTTTCGACATATATGTGTTCAAGTGTATCAGTGATATGAGATAGAATAGTGACTGGTGGATCATGTAAAAGTCTGTGCTCATATACCCTATATATTACATATATTGATACAGGTATATAATAAGTCTGTATTTCAGTTATTAAAATATTATAGAATATTATTAAGAGAAATGTTTCCACTGCTTTTACATTACATTGATATGATTCAGCCTCTAAATTTTACAATTGAATTAGTGTTATATCACTGTATTTAACTTATCCAGCTGCATCAAAGCTGAAGATTACAGAATATTTTATCCCATCAGTGATAAAGTCCTTGAATTTTTTCACACTAATTACTAAATTATTTATAGGTTGAATTCAAAGTATTAAAAAAATATTTTATAGATCATCCTTCAAATTAAAAAAAAGGAGCACAACATATCACCATACTATAAATCTAAAAGTTTAAAAAATAGTCTCATTTTTGTTTTTACTCATTTCAGATGAAAACTTTCATCACCAAATTTATATTGCATTTGACATCTTGTTCATGAAAAAAATCCAATGTATAAATTGTTTCAAAGTCTTCTGACATAAAAATGCAAACAAAGTAGACTAATTTTCATTTTTAAATGCTCAGATATTTTTCTATTAGTAGCGATATTTTCTCTCATTCTATCATGTAACATCGTAATATGAACAAGCTTCACATGATCACCATTCTTTATGTTTACACATATGTGTAAGCATAATGGTGATCATATGATGTTTGATGGTTTAATATCAATCCTGCCCAATAGGATTATGGTGACTGTGGTTATTAAAGACCAATGACACCAAAAAGTATGGATGCTGAACTGACTTAATATCTATGTAATGGACTCAAAGGTATTTGATGAAGTCTTGCATTAGATCCTAAGATCTTGATGTAGTGCTCTCAGATCCAAGACTCTTTATTGATGAAAGTCACAAGCTAGAAACTAGTCTGGGGGTATTGGATGGATAGGCACTAGATAGGGATTTTATTCACAAACCTTCCTGTATTCATTGATTACTATGGCTTGCACTGAGTGACAATACTGTATGGAAGTTTTATCTCTATGAATAAACTTCTGGAGATAAATATAAATTTTTAAATGCTGTCACAACATTATCAAATTAAAGCATAGATTAGGACAATAAAAGTTATATAAAAATCATGCTTTGTTCATAATACCTTTTATCTATGATGTTTGCCAACAAAAAACACATTTATAGTGCATTTTGATTCTCTAAAACCACACTAAACCTTGGTAATTACTTATCTATGAAAAAACAGCCTATTTAATAAAATCCCTTAGAATTATTTTTGCTGTAACTATATTTCACAGCAATTACTGCAGTTCTTTGTATCCTTTTACTTTTTATAAACTGGAATAATAGAAATATTCTTAAGATCACATGGTGTATACTAATATACATATAAAATTTCAATAGTTTTGAAATAAGCACATTACTATTATATTTTAAACTTTTTAGGACTCCCGTCAGAATTTAGAGCTCTCTCCATTTTAAAATTATAAAGAGGAACTTTAATTTTATCAAACTAGATAACTTTGTTAAAATCTAAATAAGTTAATATGATCAATGTGTTATAAAAGTTTCTCTTAAATATCAAATGATAGAGACGTTTATTTCAAGTTTGAGAAGTCAATGGATACTATATAGTAGCACAATTATTCCTCACATACAGTACTATTCTATTTACATCCCAAATTATTTTCTGGATAATAATATTCATCAATAAGGACTTCATTAATAGAAATTATAAAATTCTTTTTACATTCAATAAATAAAAGTATCTAAAATGATCATGGTGAGATAATCACTATATTTTCCTTTTAATTTGACTGGTGATCATTAAGTTTTTTGATGGTTATTTAACATCTGTCTTTATATCATAATAATGCTTATGAAGCTTTTATTTTAGTCAATTAAAGAATTCCACATAATTTTCTTTTATTTGAATTATTAATTTCAGAAAACCACTTACATTTTTTTATTTATTGAAACCAAAACGATTTAAAATGATCTGCCCACAAGTTAACTGCCTAGCTGCATATTATGGAGAGACCAGGACCAACAGAGTGGCTCAGCATAAATACCTTTACAATAAAACTAAAAAACCAAACAGGAAGGCAATTCCATTTTTGTTGAGCATGAAAAAACAATAGGGCATATATTCAAACTCATGTCTGCTAATATTGTTTGCTCAGAAAGACACAATGCTAAATACAAGATCAGAGAAGCATTACACATAGCAAATGATCCTAAGTCCATCAATTGAAGAGAAGCCTGCTTTGCCTTATCCTGAAAATGGCAGTTATAACTAATTTGCATTATTTTGCATAAATTTTCCTTCTAACAACGCAGTTTCTAGCTGTGAATATGAGAGCAAGAAGTCTCTCAAAAGTGCTTAGTTAAAATAGTATTTTATATTTTCTTTCGATTATATATATATTAGATTCATTATCTGTGAGTGCAGCACATATATATAGTACCAGACTTATAACAAACAGCCCTCTTATCAGAATTTTATGCCTCAGAAACATAATCAGTTTAAAAGTCCAAATTGGCAATTTTAATGATTAAAAAGCTGTTGAAATTAATATGAACAGCAATGGCAAAATTCCTTATCAATAAATTTGGATTAGAATATTTTTCAAAAACCATTTTAATTTTAACTTTGGAGCATATTAATCTATCATCTATCTAAAAATCTTCAGCGCTCATATAATATCAACTTCTTTTACATTCTGATTTCTAACCATAATATCATTTGTAATATGCCATTCTTTTGATTGTAAATACATCCAGATTTTTTATGATTTTTTTTGAGTAAACAAAGTATTATGATAGTTAATCTCAGTGATAATGTTCAGTCTTCAACTATTTATTGAGAATAATTTTTTTTCCAAAAAATCCAAAAATGTAAATTTGTCCTATGATATATTTTAGCAGAACTAGTTACATTCGATATATCATATATATATTACCAAATTCATCATTTCTTTTATTTTGTTGCAATATCTTATATAAATGCAATTTATCCACTCTACTTTGAACACTTTTTAGCAAA
Organism: Epiperipatus broadwayi; assembly: GCA_028023455.1. Lineage (NCBI taxonomy): Eukaryota > Metazoa > Onychophora > Udeonychophora > Euonychophora > Peripatidae > Epiperipatus > Epiperipatus broadwayi. Next base: position 8,682,788 of record JAQFVV010000003.1, read on the forward strand.
AATCTTTATTGTACATATATGCTTACACAATCTTATGTTTTGACTGTCCTGCAGTCTTCTTCAGAGCTATGATAGAATGAACAAAATAAAATACATAACTATATAAACAATACCTTAAAATGTAAACAGTAAACTTAATAAAATAATAAAAAAACAATATAAAATATAACAAAATATAATAAAACTGAAATAAATGTAACCAAACCCAAATAAAATAATCCAGGTAATATGAAATGAAATATACAATATAAATATAAAAGAAATATAAATTATACATTATATGTACAGTTAGGAATACACATGTATAATTTAAAATTATTCTATATTGCATATTTTATTTTATATTACCTGGATTATTTTATTTGGATTTGATTACATTTATATTTATTTCAGTTTTATTATGTTTTTTTATACTATATGTTTTTTATTTTATTAATTTTGTTTATATTTTTATGGTATTATTTATATAGTTATATGTTATTCATTATATCATAAATCTGAAGAAGACTGCAAGATAGTCAAAACATAAAATTGTGTATGTATATATGTACAATAAAAAGTTTTTTGCTAAAAAGTGTTCAAAGTAGAGTGGATAAATTGCATTTATACACATATTGTATTGCAAATATTTTCGAGTTGCTGTCAAATAAAAGATGGTTAAGGATTTAATTCTATGTTAATAATTATGTGTGCATTGGTTTTAAAAAATTAATGATTGCAGTAAAGAATTTCATGTTTATATCATGATTAATAAATTTATTTTGGCAATTATATTAATATTTAAAGTGTATAATGTTTTCAGTTTGAAAAACACTCAAAATTTAGCAGACATTAATCCCAAAAATGCAATAACAATAGACCATTTGATTTTACAGATGAAATTATTAAAAGTAATGGTGAAGCAGAAGTATTAATAAAATATGCACAGACACAGAGATAAATATACAGTATTATTATATCTTAGTTAATGTATCTAAGAATTCCAAATTTTAAATTACATTTTAGAATCATTGCAAATATAACACAATGAGTAATCCTTCACTCAATGAATTGCCTTTCCAAAACAATTTATAACTATCTATATGTTCAAACTATTTGGCAGAAACAACAATATTAACTCATGATAAATTTTTAATTAGAAGTCTTTTGTTCATATCTTAAAAATTCACAGTGAGTAAACATTGCATACTTGATTCTATACTTCTACTATTATCTTCTTTGTGCTAACTTTATGATTACTGCTATATAATCACCTCTATTACTTAAATATCTGTAAAGTACTGTGATTTAGCCAGATTTTGTAAAACAGATCATTTTTCATCTGCCTTTCAAGGTTCTTTCATATCTGTGAGTATTAGTAGGGTTTTTAAATGAATATGCAATTCCAAGTGATAGTCATATCCCAAAATCTGATAATAAAGTAGTTTAATAGTGATTGCACTGGCTTGTGAAAAGTTAGAATATGGCTTCTCAGTTTGAAAAATAAATTCTTTTGTTGGTTTTCACAATGCTAAAGACTTTGCATATTTTTATTTACTCATGTATATTTATATACATAAAAAGAGTTAGAAATGTGGTTTTTAACACATGCAATCTCATTCACTTAGTACAGAAAATTATTGAATTCATGAAAATCGCTTAATGACCAGACTATATTATTCTAAATAAATGAAAATAATAAAATGAAGGAGAAAATAAAAGAAAGAAAAGATAGGTTGTAGCAAAACATTAGCTAGACAATATTATATTCCATAATGCAATAGGAGGTACTCATTATTGGTCATTGTTTATTTATTGTTTAATTTTCACATTTAAAGTCCATGTCATTGTATATCAACTATGGACTCTATTAGTAATCTGAGTTCAGGACTTAATTCTTTTTATGGTGAGCTACTTGTTATGCCATTTTCTTCACCAATTGAAATTAAATATTTTTATTTTTCTCTGCAAATATTTTGTTTGTCACTTTTTAAAATACACGTTTTGCCTTCTTTTGTCCTTTACATATGAAATTTGGTATAAAAATATTAATTATATGATTTGTCTTAATGTCAGAATTGTTCAGGATGTTACTGCACATATAATAAGACCAATGTCTAAAGCAGGGGTGCTTAGGGGCCATTTTGTGGAAGTGGCCACTCCTTTTTTTCATGACACAATATACACATTGTATCTTGAAGTATTATTTTCCTTTTACATTTTCTGCTCATTTTAATCCAATCTCTGTGAGATATCATTGACAGACCAATCTGCTAATGACTTCCAATTTTCATGTTTGACCACAAATAACTGCATCTAAAAATATGTGGTCCATTTCTGTCATTCAGCCTCTTTATACATAATTTAATCTTCCCAAAAAATGACAGACAGTTGCTAAATGACCTTTTTTTTTTTTTATTAGTTTCAACACTTTTTATTTCTATGTTTGCACTTATTTTTAAACTATTTGGGTTTACCACAATAATAGAACTTTTTCTCTCTTTTATCACTACAGAGCTCTATAGTAAATTTGTTACATTTTGTTTTGTTAATGAAACCTTTCCTCAACTGTTGTGGCACTATAAACTCCAACACATTATTTCATAAAGCTTCTTGTGTGATACATTTTTTCACAGTTTCTTTATAACTTAGGTCAGAGTTAGTGAGCAATACTTTTCAGAAATTTTCTATATTATGTAGGAGTTGTTCCAATAATACGTCATTTATTTCTGAACCAAAGTCACAGTGTTTCACCAGCTTCTTTAGAACTAAATCATAATTACATATTTTTCTTTTGATAGTTGTTTTTAGTTTTTGAATCTCAGCTATGCTACCCATTTTAATACTTTTAGAGCAAAATATCCATTAAAAATTTCTACATCTTTTTTATGTGGAAGTTTCTCTGGATGTTTGGGATCAGTAAGTCTACTTGCAAGTTGTATTACATCTTGACTTGCAAAATAGAGAAGAGTTGACAGCTTGAGATGTTCATCTTCCACTTTATTTATAAGCATAAAATACTCCACATTTTCTGCATAAATTTTACATGAGTCCATGTTGATTATAAAGAATTCATGAATTGCAGAACATAACAGTGCCACCATATTTTATTATTCATATAGTAAACCTGCAAAATTCTGTCAGCTGCAACAACTGCTGAATCCTGAGAATCTCTAAGTCAGGAAGCTAAATAAATAAACAATATACCTCAAAATGTATATACCATTTATTTCATGATGGTATTAGTATATTTGAATATCATTAGGTTTGCCATCAACATTAAATTTAATAAATTTTAATAATTAGATTGGTATTTTCTTTGTATTTCAGAGGAAAAGATTCATATCATTGTTGTTTTTGCTAACCATTCACTTAGTGCTGATTATTACATTCTTGGAAGAGATTGTTTTTTATTTATGTCTATCACTAGTGGGGCTGGCACATTGTTTTTATATTTTCATTAATTTTACATAATCAATGATCCAATAAATAATTTGAAATGGAAAAAGAAAAAAATCAGTTATTTGAAGAGTATTATTCATTTTTGCTTAAAGTTAAAGAAAACGAGAAGTTTTCCAGCAAGTCACCTGCATACTACATACATTTGTCAAAATATGATATTGTAAAAACTGAAAGTGTTGAAAAACACACTGTACCAATTAAAAATGAAAATGAATCAATTATATGTTACATTTTTTGGGAGAAAATTTTCAATTAATTCACGACATCCATATTGCATTTGTCGTGACAGGATGATGAAAGAGCTTAAAACAAAATATAAAAACATTACCATAGAAATTGTTATGCTGTATTTAAATTTTTCCAAATTTTGTCAAAAGAAAGTAAGAATTTCAAAAACAGGGCTCATTGTGAAAACAATTAATTCAATTTGAGATGTCAAGTTGATCTGATAGTCATACAATCATAAGTGGATGGGAATTATAAATTTATAATGGTTAAAACCATCTTACAAAATCTGTTCACCTAAGAGCTTTAAAAACAAATATGCCAAGGAATTTTTTTTTTTTTACCAATTATTAAATATATTTACAATATGTGGAGCACTATGCATTTTGCAAAGTGACAATGACCAATAATTTGATAATAGAATTATTGAAGAAGTCTGTGGAATGTGGGATAAACTTAAAATTTTTCATGAAAAACCGAGACATAACCAATCACAAGGTATAGTTGAAAGAGTAAATCAAGACATTGAAAATACATTATCTACCTGGCTTGAAGCAAACAATACAACCAAATAGTCAAAATGATTAAAATTCATTTAATTTATGAAAAATAGTACCCATCACTCTGGAATAGATTGCAGTCTCTGTAAAGCTATGTTTGGTTGTAAATCTAGAATAGATTTGAAAGCTTACTTGCCAGTTAATTCTTTACAGAAATTACTAGTGAAGAAGACCTTAAGATGATATTAAAAGATCAATCCAATAGTGATACTGAACTCCAGAGAATTGCCTAAGAAGAGGATTGTGATATTACTGCAGAGAATAATGATAAATGTTGAAGATTTTCTGTTAATAACTGGTGGAGTGAAGATCTGAACAAAAATAGAAATGATAGTGTTAGAAAAAAAAAAAAGGTCAACTATATTTTTCTGAGATATTGCCAAATGACATGAAAGATAATGAAGAAAAAAATATTGGCAATATTGAAAATAGTGAACAGATCAAAGATTTTTCTTTCGCACTTGATGAAATCTGTGAAAAAATCCAAGAAGCTTGAAACTCTGCTAAGGAGAGCATGAAAAAGCAAGCTGAAAAAATGTTATGACTTTCAATGACTATTTTACAATTGCAAATATAGCAGAATGCATTCAGATAAGGATCCCAAATGTAGATAAGGCTAAAGCTGATAACTGGAATATTATTACTTTTATATAACATATGAATTTAGTGCAAAATATGACATTTTAAACCAATTCTATGCTAGGAATGAATTTACTGTCTGCAAAGAAAATTTTATTTTAATTATTGATGTTCATATATACTGCTTATAACTCCTGTCATATACACTTTAATGCAAAAAAAATTAAATGCAAAGAAAGTAAAGGAGAAGAATAAGAGTATAATTATTAATGTTCTAGATATGGGAATAAGTTTAAAAAAGTGTGCTTGTAGGAATTCCAGTTTAGATGGTCAAGGATTCTTGCATTGCACAGACGATTGTGATAATATCGCTACAAATGTAAAAAATAAAAAAATCTTTGCAATTTTAAATGCCACAAAATCTCTTCCTGCAAAAATAAATAGTTTTGCAATGTTATTTTATCTATAAATAGTTGGTAATTGTTTGTAATTTTATAAAAATGTAAAAGTTTTACCTTATTAAAGTTTTCCTATTTATTTTGTATTCCTTATTTACATTATTTTAACTTGATAAATAATAAAACAATAAATAAAATAGTAAATAATATTATATTATATATTTCTATTGCATTTATCATTCTCCATATATTTTTATTATATATACCCAGACTCCTATTGGTAATTATTAATAATTACTTGGTCAATGTGATTTATGTGTATTATTTATCGCTTTGACCAAAGGACCCTGATAATTATCTCGTCAAGGTGATTTTTTATATCACTTTGATCAAAAGACCTAGTAATTATTAATAACACCTGATAATTATTAATAATAACCGGATTTATTACTTTAACCCCAACATGTACATTGTTTGAAAAATTAGTTCTCATGCTAAAAAAATACAAGAAGAAAAATCTAATTTACTTATCTATATATAAAGACTACTTCCACTTATATTTAAACTATTTTAGAAGAAATTCAATTTTATTTGCTTGCCTATACAAAAATTTATTCTCGCACCTCCGGCTATAATTCAAGACAATATCCTTACTATATAAAGAGGACTAAATTTGAAAATGGCTGCCACTTTCTTATATTGTCAAATGACTAGCTGACTGGCCGGGGGGGGGGTCTCATTTGCTAAAACAGTATTTACTCCTTAAATGATCTATTTAACATTATATATTTTTACTTTGTAAATGTTTTGATTATATATATAAGCATAGCTTGATATATTTAATTTAAAATAATTAGATCAGTCAGTCAGCAAAATATTTATTTATTATTAAGTAAAAAGTTAAGCAATTGACAGAACATAGGGCTTCAATCATTTTTTAAATAAAAATTTTGAAATAAATTCATTAATAGAACTTGATTACAAATAATCACCTTTCTTTATAAAATCATATTTTTGATGTTATTTTTCTTTTCTCTAGACATACAGCATTTTCAAAATAATTTCTTTTTTATTTTTTTCGTTATTGTCAGATATATTTCTTTTAATTTTAAAAAAAATATGAATGTTTTTTTTTTCTGAATTTATGATAAAGATAAAACAAATAAATATTTTTAAAAATTTCTCATGATTACTATATTAAAATATTCATTTGCTGACTGATTTTATTATGGGTTAAGTTTGGCTCTAACCAATGCATGTGCATGAATAGTAATATCTATTATTATATGCGATATTATTAACAAAAATATATTAAATTGAAGCAAATGATATTCTATTTAGAGTTCTTTAGACCACTTCTAAAGATAAGAAAAATTGGGATGTCCTCAAAAATTCAGGACAGTTCACCTTATTCGAAATTGTCAGTTAATTAGTTTAACAGTTTTGAATCCCAATTTTTCAGTTAATAAGTATTCCCAAATCAGTTTATTTAAAGCTCCAACTAATCACAAACTTGCTTTTTATAGGGTTATGAAACTGTCATCAAATTTCTACTGATAATTCATGTTTTAATTATTAACTATAAAAAAAGATATTATGTTGGTACTTATTTCCATTTTTATCATGATTATAATATCACAACTGAAACACTATTATAAAAAGGGTTCAACATTCACATGAATATTGTTTACAATAATCAGCCACAAAATATCTTTTCTGGACATACCTTGGCATAACATCTACTATTTCTTTTGCAATAATATTTGAGGGATTTTTAAAGGCCTCAGGACTATTCTGCTTGTGTTTAGTATATTAAATGACAATAAATCCTTTATGATATATTATTGCTACAACTCTTTGTACTTCAACTTTAGAATATTAAAAATGTCCTCAGCATTTTTAAGTTTTCTTTTCAAGCTCTCAGAAGTAAAATGTGATTTTATGAATTTTACAATAGAATTAAGTTTTTCAGATTTGAGGCTACTGCAGTCATTGTGAAAGTTCAAATCATTATTAACATTCCTGGTAGTCTCTTTGACTATTATAAATCTTTGATGCATCTAACAAATTAAATTTATTAGTCAAAGCAGATATTTGGAAATCTTTATCAATCCTTTGTGAATGAACACAGTTTATTATTTCATAGGAAAAGGTGTTTCAAAAAAATAATCTACCAGAAACAATTTTAATTTTTTATTAGAGCTAGAATTTATATCACCATTCTACTAGAATACTAATAAACAAGTATACATACATTATATTTATCAGTAATATATAGATACAAACATACATTCAATTTCTATTTACAACATTTACAGATTTAAATAATGATGGCTATACTCCACTTGCTACTATCTTAGTGGGGTACACCTACTAATTCTAATGTGAACTGTTGAAGAAGGACTTATATATGCCCTTATATATTTCTCTATCCACTTTCAGCTATACTCAGCAGCCTGCCTCATGACTAGGCATGGCAACTCTTCAGGCTGTATTTACAGATTTCCTTGAATCAGGTTTGGTTCTGGCAGCTTCTGGCCCCAAACCATTAACTTTCTTCACTGTATTAACCATTAGCTTTATAGCTATAGTCTGGAGAAATAATCACTGCTGTTCAGGTTATCAGGAATTTTCTTTGACTAGACTACTATTATTAAGGTTTGACAGTTTGTTTTCAGAGAACATATACCATCTTTTAGGTTTGACAGTCATTGTCTACCTTACCTTCAAAAAGGCTGACTATTTATTGCCAGATCCCTAACATTAACAGAAACATTCAGTTTTAATGAGCATTATTTCCTATTACATGTTCTTGCCATTGGCTGTGCATTATATATATTGTAACGAGCACAGACGTTCATTACATTGTTTTTTTTTTTATATTTATTGAACATGAAAGTAAATTAAAAAGTTCGCATTTAAAAATTTTCTTTAAGAATTAAAAATTGAAATTAAATATCATCTTAAACTCATATATATTAAATCGCACAGATAATGAAAAATTATTAAAATAAAACTTTATTAAAGAAAAAAGTATTTTAAAACTAAATTTTAAAGAGATTTGGAGATAAAATTATATCTTTAAATATATCTTTGATTTGGAAAACAGGTTAATTAATCAGAAATGGAAATGATAAATTTAATTAGTCAAATGTAAACCAGCCTTGGGCATCTAAATGTAAAAACATCGGTCAGATAGGAAAACAATAGAAACAAATAGCCAATGAAAGAAATCCATCGGGAAATCGGACCTCAGTGAAAGGATCATCACATCGATGACATAATGCCAAGTCAATCCTTCGAATACGTATAAAAGGAAAATTTGGAATTATTAATTAGTGATTGGTAATTGATTATTACGATGTGACTATATATATTAGTACGGAGTTGGAGGTGAAGGGATTGACAGACACACTGTCAATTCTTTCAGCTGTTAAAGAAAAGAGAAATGAACGATCGTTTCCTACATTGAGGACCAACTGAACTAAAAAACCTCCGAATGAATAAATAAAACAATGGCTAAATGGATACCAATCTTTTGAGGATGGCGTGGGAATTCACGTTCATGGCAAGTAACGGATAAAGATGAACTGTTGAAAACTGTAAGAACTTTATAAATAATGAACATTAAATTAAAACTTTCCATATTTAAATGATTGCAATATTATCCTATCTGATCAACGTTATTTATTAATTGGTTATAAGTTTATTTAATGTAATTATTTTGTAAAATCATTTCCATTTATTTATTTTTTGTTCTTTAAGTTTTATTATGATTTCTGTTTTCCATTAAATTAAATGATATAAATGTTAAACTTAAGTCGGGCGTGAATGGCTGTATAGATTTGTAAAGTTATATTAGGGGAGGGTAATCTTAGGTTATTTATGTCATTGTTAAATTGGGTCAATGGATTGGATATATTGATGTAGTTAGTAGATATAGTCGGAGATTCGCTACTGGCAGAATCGTTTATATTTACGCCGCACTCACCTGTTTGCCTATGAAAGGAATTATAAGATGGAGAATGCAGTTCCTTTCTATGGAGTTTTTTTTTTATTGTTCTTCTCGTTAGATAGATGTAATATTCCTATCTGATGAGAGTCAATGCCTTCTCTTAATCTTTTTGGTGCTGTCGTATTCCGTATTACATTGAATACATCGATGTATCAGATGAATTGATGCCAGTTTGACTGCGAATTTTAGCCTAAGGTTAAATAGGGATATAATATTTTATTTTCAAATGCAAATCTACGTAGTCTATTCATACTCGACCCTAAATAAAAATGCATTAAATTTAAGTTGTTTATAGACGCTTGCATGGATTGGTTATCGGTTAAGTATGTTTTGGGTTTTCATATTTGATCAAAATATATAGACATTCGATAAATAATGATACCTTACGGTGAATGTCTTTTAAGTCATTGGTGACAATGCAAGTATCTTACGGTGAATACTATTGGGTTACTTATAAATTTCCCTCTGCAATTGTCAGTATCAATGATTTTATATTTTGATCGTTTATATTTACTTTGAAATGTTTTTTAACCGTGTAATCTATGTAACCGATCTATATGCAACATATTAAAACAAGCTTTTATAATCCCATCTGTGCGAACTTAATTAAAATGTAAACTTATAATATAATAGAAATTAAAATGTAAACTAAAAATCTAAAGTAAAGTTAAAAAAAATAATGTTAAATGTTAAAGTGTAAACTGATACTAAAACAATTTTCAATCTTATATATATATGTGTATAAATAAATGTTTGTATGTTAATTACTGGCAGTGGCTTTTTTTATTCTTTTTTATATATACTCTTATATTATACTATTAAATCTCTGCTATTCCACTGAGCTAGTGACATGGGCTAATGACCGGATGCAAAATATAAAAAAAAATTTTTTTTTTTTGACTTACGTATCTGCCTACTTTATAAATTTTTCTAGGTTCAAATGCCTAGATGGCGCCCTGTAGTGCAGATTACGTAAGTCTACCTACTCCGGATCGTTACAACTGGCGAACCAACTCGGGCCGATCTTTAATAAACCACAAATACCCTGAGCAAATTTTGTCAAAATGAAATATTTGTATCTGTTTACATATAGTCGTATACTTTAAATCTTATAAAAGCACTGCCAGAAGAAATTGCGCATATATATTAAACACAAGAAAGTGTAAAAAAAAAAAAAATTAAAACTAATTTTTGTTAAAAAAAAAAGTCAAAGGTTGCAATAAATATGTTTTTTTTTGTTGTTGATATATATTATGCTTTAACGTGTATAGGCGTGCACAACCACGTAAGTTTATGATCGAAATGTGGTACCTTACGATGAGTACCATGGGGAATTTACTTCAGTGTAATCCTATTTAAGCATTTTAATCAGTCATAAATAAGTTGGTGGTATTTATAATTGTGCTGCAAATATACACGTATAAATCCATTACCTTTCAAAATATATTTACTTCAATGCAACCTTCTTAAATAAATAATTTATAAAATAACTTCCTTGTCATGCCGTGTGTAAAAATAAAATGTATAAAATAAACTAGAACTCTTGTGGGGAGGGGTGTAAATGTAAATGGTCCTTAGGTAAGCGATAGTAAACATTTTTCTTTTTGTATATAGTCTTTTTGTAAAATTATTAACCGGATGTTTTGTAAATGTCTTCGTCAATCGTGTACCATAATTACTAACCCTAAGTAAAATATTTTTTTTTTGATTTTTTTTTAAGCAACTTTACTGATATGTAACGAGCACAGACGTTCATTACATTGTTTTTTTTATATATTTATTAAACATGAAAGTAAATTAAAAAGTTCGCATTTAAAAATTTTCTTTAAGAATTAAAAATTGAAATTAAATATCATCTTAAACTCGTATATATTAAATTGCACAGATAATGAAAAATTATTAAAATAAAACTTTATTAAAGAAAAAGTATTTTAAAACTAAATTTTAAAGAGATTTGGAGATAAAATTATATCTTTAAATATATCTTTGATTTGGAAAACAGGTTAATTAATCAGAAATGGAAATGATAAATTTAATTAGTCAAATGTAAACCAGCCTTGGGCATCTCAATGTAAAAACATCGGTCAGATAGGAAAACAATAGAAACAAATAGCCAATGAAAGAAATCCATCGGGAAATCGGACCTCAGCGAAAGGATCATCACATCGATGACATAATGAAAAGTCAATCCTTCGAATACATATAAAAGAAAAATTTGGAATTATTAATTAGTGATTGGTAATTGATTATTACGATGTGACTATATGTATTAATACAGAGTTGGAGGTGAAGGGATTGACAGACATGCTGTCAATTCTTTCAGCTGTTAAAGAAAAGAGAAATGAACGATCGTTTTCTACATTGAGGACCAACTGAACTAAAAAACCTCCGAATGAATAAATAAAACAATGGCTAAATGGATACCAATCTTTTGAGGACGGCGTGGGAATTTATGTTCATGGCAAGTAACGGATAAAGATGAACTGTTGTAAACCGTAAGAACTTTATAAATAATGAACATTAAATAAAAACTTTCCATATTTAAATGATTGCAATATTATCCTACCTGACCAACGTTATTTATTAATTAGTTATAATTTTATTTAATGTAATTATTTTGTAAAATCATTTCCATTTATTTATTTTTTGTTCTTTAAGTTTTATTATGATTTCTGTTTTCTGTTAAATTAAATGATATAAATGTTAAACTTAAGTCAGGCGTGAATGGCTGTATAGATTTGTAAAGTTATATTAGGGGAGGGTAATCTTAGGTTATTTATGTCGTTGTTAAATTGGGTCAATGGATTGGATATATTGATGTAGTTAGTAGATGTAGTCGGAGATTCGCTACTGGCAGAATCGTTTATATATACGCCGCACTCACCCGTTTGCCTATGAAAGGAATTATAAGACGGAGAACGCAGTTCCTTTCTATGGAGTTTTTTTTATTGTTCTTCTCGTTAGATAGATGTAATATTCCTATCTGATGAGAGTCAATGCCTTCTCTTAATCTTTTTGGTGCTGTCGTATTCCGTATTACATTGAATACATCAATGTATCAGATGAATTGATGCCAGTTTGACTGCGAATTTCAGCCTAAGGTTAAATAGGGATATAATATTTTATTTTCAAATGCAAATCTACATAGTCTATTCATACTCGACCCTAAATAAAAATGCATTAAATTTAAGTTGTTTATAGATGCTTGCATGGATTGGTTATCGGTTATGTATGTTTTGGGTTTTCATATTTGATCAAAATATACAGACATTTGATAAATAATGATACCTTACAGTGAGTATCTATAATGTATTTATTCGGATGTCTTTTAAGTCATTGGTGACAATGCAAGTATCTTATGGTGAATACTATTGGGTTACTTATAAATTTCCCTCTGCAATTGTCAGTATCAATGATTTTATATTTTGATCATTTATGTTTACTTTGAAATGTTTTTTAACCGTGTAATCTATGTAACCGATCTATATGCAACATATTAAAACAAGCTTTTATAATCCCATCTGTGCGAACTTAATTAAAATGTAAACTAATATAATAGAAATTAAAATGTAAATTAAAAATCTAAAGTAAAGTTAAAAAAATAATGTTAAATGTTAAAGTGTAAACTGATACTAAAACAATTTTCAATCTTATATATATATGTGTATAAATAAATGTTTGTATGTTAATTACTGGCAGTGGCTTATTTTATTCTTTTTTATATATACTCTTATATTATATTATTAAATCTCTACTATTCCACTGAGCTAGTGAAATGGGCTAACGACTGGATGCAAAATCTAAAAAAAAATTTTTTTTTTTTTTTACGTCTCCTACTTTATGAATTTTCTAGGTTCAAATGCCTAGATGGCACCCTGTAGTGCAGATTACATTAAGTCTACCTACTCCGGATCGTTACAATATATATATATATGTAATACATAAAGTTTGATATCTGTATTCATTTCACAATATATTAATATACAAATCAATATATATATCAAACTGCAGTACAATTTATATAAATTATATTCTTTTAGAGTCTTTCGACTATACACTTTGTAGTCTTTATCAACTATATAACGTTGAATAATCAAAATGTCATCAAATGTTAAGATAACAGAATTGTGGGAAATCTGAATTGAACTATGGGTATTGTTAAGGGTTGTCTCGTTTTGATTAATCAACATTATATAGTTGATAAAGACTTACAAAGTGTATAGTCGAGTACTTCTAAAAGAATATAATTTATATAAATTGTACTGTATTTTGATATATATATTGATTTGTATATTACATATATATATATTGTAAGGGATGTCCAATTTTTGTAAAAAAAAAATAAGTAACTAATATAACCAAATATAACCATACATTTATGAAGGAATGAACACATTTATTTATTTTTTTTTAAATGTAAAATAAAATATATACATATACACACATGAATGTAGATTTTAAATCATGACATGACAAAAAAAAAAAAAAATATTTAACATTAAATTCTAGTAACCACATTTCTTTTGTTTAAAAGAGAAAAAAAAGAGTAAACCTTTGTTGATTTTGGGAACGTGGAAAAATATCTAAGCAACAGATTTTTTTTTTTGACTTGTTGTTGGTTTTTCTTGTTCAACTGAAGTGCATGAAAGTAAAGTTGTAAAGAATATTTTAATTATTATATTAGCTATTAGGATTTCCATTCTTTATTAATATTAAACTATTTAATATTTGGAATTTTATTATTGATAAGTGTAAAATGTTTTAAAAGAGGAAAAAACAATTATTTAATTGATGAACTTTCGTTCGTTCAAATAAATGCTAAGAGCATCATAGTTATTTAACATTGTTAAAAAATATAATTGCTATCAAATGTTTCTGGGATAAAATAAAATCAACTAATGATGAAATAGAACTTTATTAACATTATTTTAAAAGTAAAATCTTTATCATACGTTTCATACATATATAAATAAAACTGCATAGAAATAGCGTTCGCCTTATAATATAACATAAGCTTTAAAAAAAGGATTCATATTTAATAATTTATATTGTGTAAATAAAATCTAAAAATGCACTGTTGCTAATTGAGTGTCAGGGGATTTTTCTATCCTCTTGGTGTCGTTGACGTGTGATGGAGGATCGTATTTATTGGTATATATATATATTGTTTAAATCAACATGGAAAAATCTTGTTATGGAATGGAAATGCATGGCTTTAAAATCAAACGCCGAGGAATTCAATTTCGTCATGGGAATTGTAATGCTTAGAACGTCAACATGATTTAATATACATGAAGGAAAGAAAGACATTATCTGCTAAGAATACAGAAGCTGCTCTTAAAAATTTAATGTGCTATTGTTTTAAGGAATTCCAAAATTTCATTATATTTTATGTTTCAAATATTTTTTTTTTTTAAAAATTTTGGCGCCCAACATGGGGCCGTTACATATTTTGGCGCGCAGCGTTTTGGGCCCTGAAAATGTAAGTTCACCACAGATACAAACTACATACTGTTACATTTTTGACACCATCAACAGTGAAGCCTGTACACTGGCATATACAGACTTAATGAAAGTTGATTATCATGTCGCATTCATAATAGCCAATTATTAAATTCATTCTAGTTGGTAGTCTGTTACATTTTTGGCATGCAATGTGGTAAGCTTGAATACTTAGATTCACTGCATGTGAAAAGTTTTGTCTATTATATTGTGATACACAATGTGTTGAGCTTTAAAGAGTTGGGTCTATCATATGTTATTGTATATTTTTAGTGTGACATAAATTGAATTTATGAGAAATTGTCCATAATTTCAGTATAACCTGATTTATCATATTTTAGTTAGTCAGTTAATAAACTATAAATTACATAACCCTATGGATTAAATGGTGTGGCAACTTAGTGGTATAGTTAATTTAGTCAATAAACAATAAGTTCAAATATCGGAAGAGTGAAGGTATGAATTGATAAATAGAGACCAAAACTAAATAGATGATCAAGAATCTAATAAGAGTAGGCAAGTGAAGCAGATAAGGGAAAAATATATAAAACCAGCATTAATACCAATGATATGTAAAATACTTAAGGTAACCAAAATCACATGAGATGACACAAGTTGGTAGAAGATCCTATGACATATTATAGAATATTATATAAAAAGAAATAATTTTTCCATAGAGTAGATATTTTAAAGAAAAGTGTTAGTTTATTTTGTATGTTTCTCAGAAGTGGGAGATATTTGTCAAGTATGAGTAAGGAATTATATGTAAAGCCACAGGATGTTAGTGGCAATGAAGCTGAGCATGATCCTAATATGGAACAAGTAGGATCAGTAGACATGAATATGTCTGGGGGGTCAATGGTTGGAGCTGAGCATTCTTTCTCAATGCAAGAGGAAAAACAAATGATATCTCAAATTCAAGGAGACTCTAATGAACCGTCTGCTCAATCACCTGGAATTGGACTAACACAGGTTACAGAAAATAGTGGAGCCATGATGCAGATGCTCCAAACATTATTGGATCGAATGGATAATATGGCAACCAAGGCTGATATAAGCAATATGAGTGGTCGGATGGATGACATGAATGGTCGGATGGATAGCATGAGTGGTCAGATGAATGGTCGGATGGATAGCATAAGTGGTCAGATAGATATAGTCAAGGCTGACATGAATGGTCAGATGGATAGCATGAGTGGTCAGATGAATGGTCGGATGGATAGCATAAGTGGTCAGATAGATATAGTCAAGGCTGACATGAATGGTCGGATGGATAGCATGAGTGGTCAGATAGATACAATCAAGGCTGAAATAAGCAACATGGTAACTAAGGCTGATATTGACAAATTGGATGAGGAGGTTAAGAAAAGAATTAGTGGCATTGAAATGAAAGTTTCTACAGCCATGGAGCAGTTATCTTCAGAGATGAATGAAGTGCATAACAGTAGTACGGAATTAAAGTGAAATGTAGAAGAGATGAGAATAAATATAGATGAAGTGAACTTGCAGTGTCAAGAGCAGTATACTGAATTTAAGGAAAGTATTACCACTCAAATTGAGAATAAAGTTAAGGAAGTTCACCAAGCCCAGGAATCTACTAAGATAGAGGATATAAAGTTTACTATGGTAACTAAAACTGATATTGATGATTTGGAGATCCAAATAAATAGTAATTTGGAAGCAAAGATAATGTGTATAAAAGAAAATATAGATAGGATAGAATCTAAAACTTATGATATTAATAATAGAATAGATAGTATGAGCTGTGATATTAATGATATAAAAAACATCTAGTTTTATTTTTGAATCCAATCGAAGTACTAAATATTCTGTTACTATGGAAACTTCTCTTGTACATGAATGTCCTGCTACATGGACTCAGCAAGTACTTGAAGACATAATAGAAAATCATTCCACCAATTTTAAGTTGGAAGGAGCAATCCCAAAAACATTTTGGGATGATGCTGATTCAATCCTTCCCATGAAGAGTATGAGAATGAATATGTTAGATGATCAAGCAGAACAAGTTAATGTGAGCATCCAATGTTCAGAACATAAAGTTTGTTCTAAATACAAGCTCCATGAACATAGTAGCAAAATCCAAGAAAGGCTATTATTTTTATGCTCAAAGGCTTTTCACAAAAAGAAAATTGTCCCATTATTGAAGCCAACTTTGAAAGGACAAATGAAGTCGATACACTTGTTCATCTTGAATGTGTATTATGGCACAACAAGTCTCTTCATAATGAGGAAGATGACCAAGTCATAGACAGTTGCCAGATGTTACTGGAGTCAACTATACTCCCTACAAAGAAACAGAAAGGTCCCAGATTCCATAAGCTTTGCAACACTTATGAAGGTCCCTTCACATTTATTGAAAGTCCTTAAAAGAGAAAGGCACAAATTAAGGACAGACTTCATGATTGCAACCCTGGAACATAAAAAATGGACTTTCTTAATGATTGAACCCTGTAAATAATGTTAAGTGAATATATATGTATATAAAAAAATGTTGAGTTTACTTTTGACTATTAAATCTTATAAAAATAATAGGGGGTGGGTGAAGCAGACAGAATGGGTAGTGAATTACATAAATTGGGGTGCAAATGAATCTACTGGATTCGCACCCATCCAACTACATTTTAACCAACCTATTCCTTCATTATTTGTGAAATACCAACCTTCCAATTGAATGTCATCACTATGACATAGAAACTAAAATTCAAATGGCTCGACAACAGTTAATTAATAAATCCAATTTTAGAAATAAGAAGGGAAAGAAAAGCAGACATCACTTTAAGATTGGAGACAAGGTTTTTGTGGAAAACACATAGCCCAAGTAAACCAATGGATAATGTTTATCATAAATTTTGTCAACAATATGCTGGACCATATGCTATTGTGAAACAAGCTGGCCCAAATGCATTTTGGTTAAATATTGATGGAGAGATAAAAGTGTAATAAGGTGCAGACTGAGGAGAGCCCATGGTCCGCCAAAAGTTACAAGGTAAATGGATATAGATATTACTAACACTATTAACTAATAAAGTTATTAATAATTGTAAATACTAATATTAAATGGTGGGGGGAATATTTCAATATTAACAGTATGTTATTCGTATATTTATTTGTAACTAGTTGTTATTTGTTTAATTTTAAAAAGGGGAAAAAACATCGTAAAACTCGTGCTTTATTGGAGTGTTTGTGTGCATGCGAGTACATATATGTGTGCATGATTGATATATTTCAAGTTGATGGCCAGTTAAAGCAAAAACGAGACCTTTCTAAAATACAAATGCAGGTTTTAGTACAATGGCGACCGCGATGACACAATCATAGTCCGGTTGGATGACGCAACCAGGGAATTTGAGGGATGGAATCACGGAAACGGACGCGAAAGGACGAGAAGAGGGAGACGATATAAAAGGAAAATAGCGAGGGATATAGGTTGTTCTTCCACGGGTCCAGACAGAAAGAGAACAAAAAAGCGTATCATGCATCGAGTGGGGTAACAACCTCAACTGACAGGCGATGAAGGCCTGCCTCACAATCCAGAAGGTGCTGCAAAGAAGATAGTTAAAGAACGCCGAATTCCGGTCCTCTATGGCAAGGAACGGTGGAAGCTACGAAGAAAATTAACTGTGGAATCATCCAGTTCTAAAGCCATTGACATCGTAAAACATATGCCTTTGAGATGCCTAAATTCCCGGGAATGTTAAGGTAACATGAACTATATCATTTGCTTATTGATTTGTTATTAAAACATAATCCGAATCTGAAACAGATTGCGTCATCCATCGGAACTTTGAAATAAATTAAATTCTCTATATTTAACATGTGTTTTAATAAAACTTTCAAACTAAAAAAGTCCTTGGGGGAAGCAATTTAATGAAAGAACATTAATAATGTGTTGCCTATAAAGCTCCAAAGAATAATATGATTAATCTGTACGTATGTGTGCGTATGCTTGACATTCTACGAAGCACGAGTTGTGAATAATGGCGGGTCAATTAAATAAATCCTAACCTATTTATTTTATAATAAATTGTTTTATGTGACGAATGTCTGTGAATATTTTCTTTTTACTTTTTTTATTTATGTTATTTTAATAAGTTTCATAGTTATGGAGCTAAAGATTTCGTGGTTGGTTTAAAATGTATACTCTACCTTGAATAACCGTGCATAGAGGAACTTAGTATAGGGTAGCGAGCGCACTCCTCGGAAATTAAATGGGATTTCCCCCTTGCGCAGAGAAAATCTGGTCGATAAGATTGGATTTCTATAATCATTCTTTTTCTCAGATAGACCCAAACTTAGTTATGGATATTAATCCACCTCCAGTTAAAAAGAAAGTAGTGTCGGAATCCACAGTTCCCGTCCACGGTCTATTGACCACCATCCCCTGAGATGAGCTTTAGCTAATAATTATCCCCCCTTTTTTTTTATTACAGCGAAAGGTAAAGCGACAGTAGATATCTATCGAGTCGCTATTGGGGTTTATTCTGCATCAATAGAGTCCCGCAGTGTAATTCTTATTTGTTCATTGCAAATAGGTTTGGCGCTTGGAAGCAAACACGCTATCCATAAATATGCCCAGGGATCACGAATAGGGGAACTTTTATATATATAAGGTTAAATCTCAAGTTAACCATAGCCCTCTTTATGAATTTATTAATACGACCCTTCAGCGGGCAAAGCGGTTCGTTATAAAAGGAACTTATAATGCTCGGATATTAAAGCCATACAGTGGTTGTCAAGAACTGCCATGTACAGAAGCTTAGTTATTTGTAAACAGATGACCATGATTAAAGTAGATGAAAGTGAAGTTTATAAAAAAAATGTAAATGGGTATATGCAAGTGTATTGTAATGAGAAAGACATCATTGTTCGTGAGTAAATAGCTAGAGTAGGTAGATGTGATGAGGATGCACTCAAATTAATGTTGAAACATTTTATTGAGGTATCTTAGAATTGGCTGAGATGTGGGAATTGACCCATAGAATGTGGGAATCCCATATTTTGTTCAGACCTTATAAAAATCCAATAAGACTCCTAGGGAGCAGGATATAGGCTGACAAACTCAAATATGTGCCTTCTGGAACAGAGACACTTAACCAGTCAAATTCAGACTATTCAACCATCATATAGTTAGTAATTCTAGAAAAGATAATAGAAACAATGTTAATGATGACAGTAATTCAATGTTAAGATGAAAGATATAAGAATAGGAATCTAACTTGAAATGGGTAATATATAAAAAAAAAGCAAATGTATATTGATGGGTAAATTAAAATAAGTACGACAGCATTAGAACTCTCCCTATTTAAAAAGAATAAAATTATCCAACACAATAACCATCCAAACCTTTGTTTAGGTGCTAAAATTTTGACAATGGTCTAAATTTTAACCTTTTAAGGGTAGGGGAAATGTAAGGTGATGTCCAATTCTTGTAAAAAAAAAATAATAATAAGTAACTAATATAACCAAATATAACCATACATTCATGAAGGAATGAACACATTTATTTTTTTTATTAAATGTAAAATAAAATATATACATATACACATATATATACATGAATGTAGATTTTAAATCATGACGTGACAAAATAAAAAAAAGAATATTTAACATTAAATTCTAGTAACCACGTTTCTTTTGTTTAAAAGAGAAAAAAAAGAGTAAACCTTTGTTGATTTTGGGAACGTGGAAAAATATCTAAGCAACAGATTTTTTTTACTTGTTGTTGGTTTTTCTTGTTCAACTGAAGTGCACGAAAGTAAAGTTGTAAAAAATATTTTAATTACTATATTAGTTATTAGGATTTCCATTCTTTATTAATATTAAACTATTTAATATTTGGAATTTTATTATTGATAAGTGTAAAATGTTTTAAAAAGAAAAAAAAAACATTATTTAATCGATGAACTTTCGTTCGTTCAAATAAATGCTAAGAGCATCATAGTTATTTAACATTGTTAAAAAATATAATTGCTATCAAATGTTTCTGGGATAAAATAAAATCAACTAATGATGAAATAGAACTTTATTAACATTATTTTAAAAGTAAAATCTTTATCATACGTTTCATACATATATAAATAAAACTGCATAGAAATAGCGTTCGCCTTATAATATAACGTAAGCTTTAAAAAAAGGATTCATATTTAATAATTTATATTGTGTAAATAAAATCTAAAAATGCACTTTTGCTAATTGAGTGTCAGGGGATTTTTCTATCCTCTTGGTGTCGTTGACGTGTGATGGAGGATCGTATTTATTGGTATATATATATTGTTTAAATCAACGTGGAAAAATCTTGTTATGGAATGGAAATGCATGGCTTTAAAATCAAACGCTGAGGAATTCAATTTCGTCATGGGAATTGTAATGCTTAGAACGTCAACATGATTTAATATACATGAAGGAAAGAAAGACATTATCTGCTAAGAATACAGAAGCTGCTCTTAAAAATTTAATGTGCTATTGTTTTAAGGAATTCCAAAATTTCATTATATTTTATGTTTCAAATATTTTTTTTTTTTTTAAATGTATACTGAGAGTTGGGTTGTGAATTTTTCTCACTCTTATATTCAAGTGTAGCAAACATTTTTTTTAAAAAAAAAAACAAAAGAACCCATTTGTTTAGATTTTTATAGGGTGAGAGAGGTGCACAACTCAAACTATACATCAATATATTATATATGTTTTGTAAATAAAATATTATCATAATGGAAGGTTTAAAACTGGACAATGACTGAAACAAAAGGTAAGATTTTAAATATTTACATTTATTAAATAATTAATACGGTAAAATCAAACTAATCAATAAGTAAATATATATAATATTTTCTTAACTATACAAAACACAAATTAGCAATTCATGGACATAACCTTGAGGTACATTTAAAGGACATAAACAGAATGATAATCGTACATTAGTAATATAATTTTATATTCAAAATAATTAATACATTATTGTAAATTATGCACTAAATTTTATAATTCTTATTTCAACCCATATTTTAATATTTGAATTACAGCTAGTCATATTGTTGTAGAGATAAATTAATGTTTTATAATAATCATGTATATATTCTGTTGATTTATAAATATTATAACTATAAGCATGATCTGTTAATAAATATTTATTGTTTGAAGTTAAAACCTTTGTTTCTCTGGTCTCTAGATTGTCAAGCATCATTCATACTTCACTCACCAGTATAGCTATTATACATGCATACAGATTTTAATTTATTATTAGCAATAGCCATTAAGGATCTATATAGAGGTCACATTATTGCCATCCTATTTAATTCCATCCTTGAGCAGAGTTAAAGGCTAATGTCTACACTGAGTTAGAACTCCGAGTAGTAATAGGACCTGAAAGTAGAGAAGGCTCTGGGTGTACTATCCTAAAAGGTTTTACAGTCCGTTACATATTTTGGCAACCCAAACATTTGGGGCATCAATTAATTAAATATCTTACCCTGTAGACGCCCGGTACATTTTACGGTCTGTTACAATATATATGTATTAATCAATGTCTGTATTCCAATTATAATAAAATATATATAATTATTCAAAACAATACAATAATTAATACAGTAAAAAATATTTTAAAAACAAATATATACCATAATTTAAAAGAAGTACTTTCAACTATCTATGTAGTCATTATCAACTAGATTCAAAATGTATTACAAAAGAACGTTGCAAATGTAAACAAAAAAAATTACGTCATACAGCAATTTTACCACAATTCATTAATTTTTATATTAGCAGCCTGTCTATTTATCAAATGTTGCTTTTCATTTTTTATTAACAAAGCTTCTTTAATTTTACGTTTATTATTTCTTTCACAAAATCTTAACTTTATTAAGATTTTATGCATTGAAAGAAATAATAATAAACGTAAAATTAAAGAAGCTTTGTTAATAAAAAATAAAAAGTTAAGATTTTGTGCATTGAAAGAAATAATAATAAACATAAAATTAAAGAAGCTTTGTTAATAAAAAATGAAAAGCAACATTTGATAAATAGACAGGCTGCCAATATAAAAATTAATGAATTGTGGGAAAATTGCTGTATGACGTAATTTTTTTTGTTTACATTTGTAACGTTCTTTTGTAATACAATTTGAATCTAGTTGATAATGACTACATAGATAGTTGAAAGTACTTCTATTAAATTATGGTATATATTTGTTTTTAAAATATTTTTTACTGTATTAATTATTGTATTGTTTTGAATAATTATATATATATATATTATAATGATCGAAATGAAAGTGAAGATCGAATCTAACCGCAAACTATGATATCTGCTCTACAAGGTGCCATCTAGGCATTTGAGCCTAGAAAAATTTATAAAGTAGGCAGATACGCGCTGTTAAGATTCCACTTTATTTAAATATTTCGATCGTTAGCCCAAGTCACTAGCTCAGTGGAGTAGCAGAGATAATAAAATATAAATTTTATATCTTAAATATAAAAGAATAAAAGCCACTGCCAAAGATTAACACATAAAATATTTATTTACGCACATATAAAATAACATTTAAATTTTGAGGAATAAGTTTAACATTTTAGATTTTTATATTAACTTTTAATTTTACATTTAACTAAGTTTCAATGAGTTTAATATTTTATTTAGATAGTCAAGTATGAATAGACTACATAGATCTGCATTTGAAAAGAATATATTCTTCCCTGATTTAACCTTAGGCAACAAATTTCGCAACCAAACTGGCACCAATCCATCTGATACATTCATGTATTCAATGTAGCATGATACGACAACACAAAATACTATACTGTCAGGAAAGTACATCTGATCAGTAAGTAGATTAGAAAAGACATGGTCTCTCCACCAACAGGAATGTGACATCTGTTGGCGAGTAGAACAATAAACAAAAAACTCCATAGGAATGGATTGCGGTCTTCTGCTGACTTACAAACCCATCCATAGGCAAACAGAAAGTGTGTGGCGTATATATGCAATCCTGCCTGAAGCGGATCTCATACTACATCTACTAATTACACAAATATATCCAATCCATTGAGCCAATTCAACTACGAAACAAATAACCTAAGATTACCCTCCCTTAATATAACTTTACAAAACTATATAGCCATTCATGCCCAACTTAAATTTAACATTTAGATACATTCGCACAAATGAATTTTATAAGATTTGCTTTAAAATGTTGAGTATAGATCAGCTGCACAGATTCCATGGTCAAAAACATTCCAAATTAAACACAACCGATCAAAATACAAAGTCATCAATAAGCGTCACTTGCATAGGGAATATACAAATCCCATTAGCATTCATTGTAAGATGCTGCAGTGATATCGTTGACCCATATATTCTAATCGAATGTGAAAATCACAACATAATCAACCGCTAAAGAATCTATGCAATGTCTATACCCAACCTAAATTTCATCATTTAAAATTTAAACAATAAACACTTTATACAATAAGAAAGAAAAAAAATGGAAATGATTTTTATCAATCGGAAAACATATAAAATTAAACATTATTAATTTGATTTAAAAACTTACAAGAGTCAGATAAGAGTCCGTTTTAACATTTAAGTTGGCTTGTTTATCAATTTGTAAAACTTGACGAAAGTTCTTAATTGATTTTAACAATTGTTCATTTCATATAGCTTATGGTAGAAGAGTCCAGGTTTCTGCTTTTAATTCCCGCGATGCCTCCATTGGAAGATAATGTTCTGGAGATGGCAATAGCTGGTTCAAGGTATCACAGTCTTTTCATTTTATTTTATTTTTTTTTAAACAAAAAAAAACCGAGAGAGAACGGCAAGTGCGTCTTACCGTTCTCATCAAATCAAGTCCGAAAAAACTGTATTTCCCTTTTTATATTATCCACACAGATTCAATCAACAAAATGTCACTAATCCATCACTTTCATTAGGGTCCGAGCCAAGGCTTAGTGCTTCCATTGGTCAAGCTAATTTCTCTTTTCTTCTTATCTATCTTTCATCAGATCATTTTAATTATACAAGAGCCCATGGCTAGCTTGCTTTTCAAACAATTTATAAACAATCATTTCCATTTACAGATTACAAGAATTAATTAATACCTGTTTTTATTTTTAAATCTTGTACTTTTTTATAAAAAAGTACGTTCAAATACTTATTTGTTTTTTTTTTGTTTTTTTTTAAATATTTTTAAAGCTTGGCATCTGTGCGAATGTATATACGTTTAAAAATATTTTAATTTTAGCATTTAGTTTTTTACTTTTATTTGCGAACTTTTATTAAGTTTTTATTTTAAATTAATGTAATGACATATTTATATATCGTTACAATATATATATATATATAATTAAAATTATCCCAAATCCAAAATTCAACCAGACCAGCATAAAAATAATATTAAAACACTACCAAAAGTTTCATTGCTACAAGCAGACTTCTCAAGTGTAAAGAACTACTAAAACTACACAATATATATAATATTAAACATTACCCACAAATCCATTTACTTCCCATCCACCCTTAATATTAAAAGAACTCTTAAATAAATTAATTGCTTCATAATAATAAATTTTCAATAATAAAGATTCTTTAATTCTTCTTTTGATTTCATTTTTCTCAAAGAAGACAACCTTAGCTTCATCAAAATCAATAGTGTGGCCTGTATCTTTTTCATGGACATACAAAGCAGAACTAAGATATCTATTTTTAACTCTACTTTTATGAACCTTTATTCTTTTATTTAAACTAAAACTACTCTGACCGATGTAAACCTTCTTACAATAAACAAGGAATAAAATATACTATACCAGGAATAGTCTTTCTATCAAAAATTTCTTTTGTATTATTTAATAAATTATTCAATGTAACACACCTTTTCCAAGCAATTTTCTTATTTCCAAACAATTTACTATTTCTACATACAATTTTATAAGAAGACAATTTATATGGCAAAGAAATAAAATCATATTTTTCTTTTACCTTTACATCCTTACAAATATTACTATTAAATAAAATACTTTTAACAAATTTATCAGAGTGACCAACCCTCAAGTAATCTTTGTAAAATTGATATTTCTGAGACAAAGCTACCCCACTAGAATTATTTAATTTAATATTCCTATGACAATAATTCCTTAAAGCAGCTACTTTATGAGATACAGACTGATAGCTATCAGGTTTAATTATAGATCTTAAGTCTTTACTTTTAACAAAATGACTGCACAATAAACAATTAGTTTCTACATTTCTAATCACCAAAAGATCTAAAAATTTTAACTTAGCAAAATCTAACCCCCCTCCTTCTAACACAAATTTTATAGAAGGATCAAAACAATTAAACTCATTTACAAATTCTTTCAATTTATCATTCTCAACTACAAATAAACAATCATCAACATATCTGACATATCAGTCTGTATCTCATAAAGTAGCTGCTTTAAGGAATCATTGTCATAGGAATATTAAATTAAATAACTCTAGTGGGGTTGCTTTGTTTCAGAAATATCAATTTTATAAAGATTACTTGAAGGTTGGTTACTCTGATAAATTTGTTAAAAGTATTTTATTTAATAATAATATTTGTAAGGATGTAAAGGTAAAAGAAAAATATGATTTTATTTCTTTGCCACATAAATTGTCTTCTTATAAAATTGTATGTAGAAATAGTAAATTGTTTGGAAATAAGAAAATTGCATGGAAAAGGGGTGTTACATTGAATAATTTATTAAATAATACAAAAGAAATTTTTGATAGAAAGACTATTCCTGGTGTAGTATATTTTATTCCTTGTTTATTTGTAAGAAGGTTTATATAGGTCAGAATAGTTTTAGTTTAAATGAAAAAATAAAGGTTCATAAAAGTAGAGTTAAAAATAGATATCTTAGTTCTGCTTTGTATGTCCATGAAAAAGATACAGGCCACACTATTGATTTTGATGAAGCTAAGGTTGTCTTCTTTGAGAGAAATGAAATCAAAAGAGGAATTAAAGAATCTTTATTATTGAAAATTTATTATTCTGAAGCAATTAATTCATTTAAGAGTTCTTTTAATATTAAGGGTGGATGGGAAGTGAATGAATTTGTGGGTAATGTTTAATATTATATATATTGTGTAGTTTTAGTAGTTCTTTACACTTGAGAAGTCTGCTTGTAGCAGTGAAACCTTTGGTAGTGTTTTAATATTATTTTTATGCTGGTCTGGTTGAATTTTGGATTTGGGGTAAATTGCAGTTGTTTCATCTGATAAGGTTTTGCTAATGGCTGGTCTTGGAGCTGTAGATTCATACAGCTAGTTAATGCCACATTACTGTTGGCTTGACATTATTTTCATCTGGTGAATCTTTGCTAGGTTTGTTTAATCTACATTGATTCTTGTGATAATGATGTTGTTGCCCATTAGCAGTTTTAACTGCTACAGTTTTAAACCCTTTAAACCCAATCACAACTGCAAAAACTATTTGGTGGTGCCCTTGAATATGCAGCATAGAGCAAGAATATCTATCCACTTTTTTGCACTTACAATTTTGGCATTATTTTGGGGTTCAAACCTGGATTATTAATTACTTCTGGGTAAACTTTTTTAAATTTACTTCTAGTGGTGAGCTGGTTCACTTTTCACTGAAAAATTCTAAGTGACTTAACCTGTCATGGCCTAATAAATTGCTATCTTATAGGCATTGTAGCTGTGACTTTTGTCTATCCCAAGAGTGTTATTTGATTGCCCTGGTAACCAGTTATTGTTTCACTGTTAGGATACAACTAAAATTTATTACTCTTATTAATGATAGACCAGGCTTTGTTTGAGACTATGGCCACTGCAGACCCCATTTCCAGTTTCACTGTGACCAGTGTATCATCAATAATAATTGTTTTTTAAATCAATCACTATTTCTCACATTTGTTTATGTAGGCAATTTGTTTTTTTGACATTAAATTGCTCTTTTTTCTTTTTGGAATGGATTCATCCATTCTTTTATTCACTATTTGTTGTTTCATTTTAAAACAAGTATTTCTTGTGTGACCAACATACTTGTAATATGTACACACAATATAATGGTGTGAACATTCTGTGCATGCATGCATCAGTTGATTAGAACTGCAACAATGCTTTTTACTCTTGTTGTTGATTTATTTGAGCTATCAACTGAGTGCTTGATTAACCCAGTGTTCTGCTCAATGCTTTGAATATTATAATTTGTTTTTTCAATGACTTTGCTTGAGTAGTTGTTGATTCTGCTAGTGTTGCTTGAGACAAAGCTGATTCAAAGTTTATGTCAGGATTCATTAGTAGCTTGACTCTAAGATTATGATCGTTTATTCTGCAGATAAAATGATCTCTAAGAGTTTCATTAAGGAAGTCTTCAAAATCACATTTTAATGCTAATGGATGAATTCTAACAACAAAATCGCTAACTTTTTCTCCTTCACGTTGGACACAAAGATTGAAATAATATCTTTGCATTATTGTTAAAAGTTTAGGAATAAAAAAGTTAGTAAAGATAATTCCTTGTCAAAATCTAAGTCAGCCAGTATCTCAGATGTTTGTGATTTAAGGACCTTGTACATCTGGGATCTAATTATTGACATAAGCATGGCTAATTTCAACTCAGGCTAATGTCAACTCAGGCCTTTTGATCTGATTAACCTAAAAATAAAAGATTATTTGATCTTTATAGCTTAGCCAATTCTCTGGGTAGGCGAGATTGTAGTCTTCTATTGAACCAATATTAGCAATTCGGTTATTTTTCTCCTCTTTATATTGTGAGAAAGGGGAAAAAATGTTTTAATTTATGTTAGTTGCTCCTCAGAATGATGTTTTAATATTTATTTGATGAATTACTGTTTGTGTAACTGTCAACCCACTGTAAGAAATTTCTGTCTTTATTCTAAGAGTAACTAACTACTCTCAATAGATTTTACAAAATTTTATTGACATGTAAGTAACGTTTGTGGTCAATTTTTCTGAAGACAATATCTAACAACCTGTGGGGGCAATATTTTGTCATTTGTATTTTTTTTTTAGCCTGGTGAAAAAATTTCTTTTTTATTTTGTCAAGCTACACAAAATCTGTACTGTTTAATCTAGATTACTTATATAAAGACAATTGAGTATCATTTTAATATTATATTTATTAGTAATATATAGATAAAAACATATATTTGATTTCTAATGTATTTACATTATTTACAAATTTAAGTAATGATGGCTATACTCTACCTGCTCGTGTCTAGTAGGGTACATCTACTAGTTCTAATGGGAATGTATGTGCCCTTATATATTTCTCTGCCCACTTCCAACTGTATTTGACAGCCTGCCTTATACGTAGGTATAGTGACTCTTTCAACTGTATTCACAGCTTGCCTAAAATCAGCTTTGATTCTGAAAGCTTCCAATCCTGAAACCTGGACTTGCTTCACCATGTTAACCATTAGCTTTGATGACTATAGTCTGAAGAATATCACTGCTGTTCAGGTTAGTATGAGTTTGCTTTGGTGGCTGCTGTTATTAAGATTAATAGTAATTCTTTGGAGAATGCATACTGTCTTTCAAGTTTGACAATCATTCTCTACCTTCAAAAAGGCTGACTATTTCTTGCCAGATTCCCAATCTTAAGGTAAACATTTGTATTTAATGAGCATCATTGCCTATTGTCCTGGTCTTGCCAATGGCTGTGCATTATCTTTATATATATGCATTGGTTAGTGGCAATGAATACTCATTCTGATCATTATAAAAAAGTAATCTGGACTAGTCCATTATTTGAAGGTAAGGTGAAATATGACAACTGTACAGATTTATTAATTTTGTTAAATGCATTATACTCATGCTGGAGTAATGTTTTACAAATTAATTTTGTTAAATGCATTATAATCATGCTGGAGTAATTATTTTTTCAAATTTGTTATTATTACACTGATTTAATCGATTGATTAAATGGCAGGAGTCTCATAGCAGTATTAAGAAAATTATCTATCAGTGGGGATCTCTGAATGTTACTTATTACTGCTTAAACTTTGTCCAGAGTTATAAAGTCTACGTATGTCACATTTTTTTCTAAAATGTTTTGCGTGATTTTCCTCAAGGCACTATTCTTTTAAGCAATATGTCATTTTCTATTGTAATGGATGGCAGGTTGTAAATAAACCGATTGGAATTATTATTGAAGTAGATTTTAAAAAGATTTATTTTCCATGTCATATCATCATCAAATCTTATTATTTGAGTTACCATATCTAGTAATTGCATATAATTGATTTAGTATTGCCATTACCCTAGTATGATCATCATCAAGTGATGAACCACTTTTTCAATCTGTCCATCACATACATAGTTTCCAATGACTATCAGCTTGTATTTGTTTTACAAGATAAATTTTAGTTTATCTTAGAGGTAACCACCTTTCAGTTTCATCAAAGGATTAATTTTACTTCTTTTTCTTCATCTTCTTCTTCTTATTATTATTGTCATCATCATCATAGCCCAAGTTTTTAGCACAGCTTAAGAGCTTACAATTAGACATTTGGTGATCACCCAATCACAAATATAAACGATAAATATATGGCTTAAGATAAACAATACTAGAAAAAAGAATTATACAGATAAATAAAGAGTGGTAATTAATAACAAATTATGAAAATAATTAAAAACATGGGCATACATTATTGTTATAAAATTTTGATCCAGTGCATATCTCCATTGCAGTTTTCTTAAAGAACGTTTTAAAAGTTTTAAAGAAAGTTTTAAAACAAATTGATAATATAATGTTTTGAGACATTAAATGATATTAAATAATAAAGATGTATTTATAAAAAAATAAAAATATTTTATAAAATATTAAGAAAAAAATAATTATTTTACAATAGAAAATTTCATCTATAAAAAAAAATCCATTATTAAATAAAAATATCTTAGTCCTTCATCATTAAAACAGATATAACTCTTGCCTATTATGTTTTAAAGTTTGTGTGCACATAGGAAGATGTGCTCCATATCTTGTTTAGTTATGGAAAATTATATCTATAAGATGTTCTTTATGTTTAATTTTCTTTCTTACTTACAGATTTAATTCACTGTATATATAATGTCAGGGGTCAGATGTGTCAGGTTTAGTAGCCTCAGCCAATTTTCATGAACTTTGGGAACAGGATTTATTTATTATAATATAGAACAGATGACAGGAATTTGCAAGAAATTTTCACTAGATTAGTTTGATTGAATATCCTCTTCTTTTTTAACCCAAATAAAGGTTCCTTGGCACTCTATACTAGTGTTGTTACATACAGGATGTTTTTAGTCATAGTGATTATTGAAAAAATATAATACAAATTACTTTTATTTAATGCTACACTAGCATTTTTTACTGGTAAAGTGAATGATGAGCAGTTCTTTTTTTTTTCTTAGTTGAAAATTCTTTTTTGATTTTCATATCAGCTTATAGTTTCTCCTTTGATAAGCATTTTTGCAGAGATGGTAGGTAAATTTCTAGCAATTATTCTCTATAATGTAGAGGAATTTCAGTAATGAAAGAAATAAACTCAATTTCAGCCTTATTTGAGATGCCACTTGTTTATTTCATAATTTGCTTATCTGATTTTCTTAAACTGCTAGTCTGTTTTTATACACGTTCAGTGATTTCTCTTTCAAGTTTTTTGTTGTTATTGCTTGTTTATCTTATTAAATGTTTTTTCAAGCTTCTTGAAACTAAAAATTACAAAACATATTATTCTTATATTATAAATTGTTTTTCACAATTGATAGAATTAATTTATATATTTCATTTCAACTATACTTATATAAATGTTGCATTATGAAATTAATTAATGATTAAATTAATTCAAGGTTGACATCAAGAATGTATAAAAATATCTTATTTTTAAATTATCAAAATTAGTGGAATAAAATATGGCAAATAATTTTTAATTTAACTAATGTTTCACTAAGAATCACTCATATAATAGGTGATCAATCCATTCTAAAACTTTTTGTTTTTATCAAATCATTAACTACGATATCTTTTTGTGAATTCCAAAGTTTTTAAAGATATTATTCCACCATTGTTATCAATGGGATATACATAATTACTTCTACATTGGTTTTAAATTTATATTTTTACATTTTATGATAGCGATAATATATTTCATATCGGCTAACTACTCTTGCAATTACAACAAATTTAGTCTTATTATTTAATAATTACTTTTTATTTTTCTTAATTTATATATTATGTTGGTTACCAAATTAATTTATTAATCCTTCTACCATTTACATACTTACATATATATATATCATCATCATCATCATTATCAACCATTATCAATCCACTGCAGGATGAAGGTCTCTTCAAGTTTAATCCATCTTCTCCGATCATTAGCTTCTCTTCTCCACATCACCCCTACACATTTTCTTATTTCATCCATCCATCTTACATGTGATCTCCTTCTGGGTCTTTTACAATCTCTTGGAATCCAGTTTAAAATTTCAATTGTCCATCTATTATCATCTCTTCTAGCAATATGT
The DNA here is from genome assembly GCA_028023455.1 of Epiperipatus broadwayi. Lineage (NCBI taxonomy): Eukaryota > Metazoa > Onychophora > Udeonychophora > Euonychophora > Peripatidae > Epiperipatus > Epiperipatus broadwayi. Next base: position 8,715,031 of record JAQFVV010000003.1, read on the forward strand.
CCAGCTCAACTCCACTTCAATCTTTTAATTTTTTCAATGAGGTCAGTAACACCTGTTTGTTCTCTTACCCATACATTGTGTTTTCGATCTCTTCTTGTTACTCCCAACATACATCTCTCCATACTTCTTTGAGTGGTCTAAAGTCTCTGAATTGCTCTTCTATTAAGTGTCCAAGTCTCAGATCCATAAGTAAGAACTGGTAAAACACATTTGTTAAAAACCTTTCTTTTCAAACACATAGGCATATTTCCTTTTAATATCAAGTTATTTCTACCAAAAGCACTCCAACCAAGTTTAATTCTATGATTAATTTCCTCTATTATGTTTCCATCTGTATTAATAATCTGACCAAGGTATTTGTAACTGTTAACTTCTTCTAATTCATCATAATCAATCTTTATTTTCATATTTTGAGCAAATCGATTAAACATTACTTTAGTCTTTTTAACATTTATCTTTAGTCCTACTTTCCTACTTTCATCTGATAACTCCTGCAACATTTCCTGCAGCTCGGAAGCATTATTTGCAAAAACAACTACATCATCTGCGAAATCTAAATGACTTAAATAATCTCCATTTACTTTCACTCCTTTAGTTTCCCATTTTAAATCCACAAAATACTTCTTGCAGCACTGCTGTAAAAAGTTTTGGAGATATGGAGTCACCTTGTCTTACACCTTTCTCAATGTCGACTTTCCCAGTATCATTATGTAATCTAATTGTTGCTGTTGCATTTTTATAAATATTCTTTAAAATATGACAATATCCTGGATCTATACCTTGATGATCCAATGCTTTAATCACTGAAGAAATGTTTATAGAATCAAATGCCTTTTCATAATCTACAAATCCAAAACATAATGACAACTCATATTCATTTGTCCTTTCTATAACTTCTCTCAATACTTGAATATGATCTACTGTACTAAAACCACTTTTAAATCCAGCTTGTTCTCTTGGTTGGAGAAAATCCAAGGTTCTCTGTAGACGAGTTGTAATTATCTTGGTAAAAATTTTATATAAAACTGATAAAAGGCTGATAGGTCTGTAATTTCTAATATCTTCTTTATCACCTTTTTTAAATATTAATATTATTACTGCATTCTTCCAATCATCCGGTACATCTTTATCATTTAGACATTTGGTATATAACTTTGCTAATATTTTTTCTGTTTCTTCACCTGCTTCTTTTAATATATCAATTATAATTCCATCATTACCTGGAGCCTTTCCTTTTTTCATACATTTAATTGCATTTCTCACTTCTTCATTTAAAATTCTGGGCAATTCGGAAGATGTAATAGATATAGGAGGTACTTGTTCTTTATTACTATATAATTCTTGATAAAAATCTTCTACCAATTTCATAATGTCATCCCTCTTTTTAGTAATAATTCCATCTTTTTCCTTATTGCAGATATAAATTTCCTACCAATACCAAAATGTTGTTTTACATTCTTAAGACTTTTATTTTCTTCTACAGCTTTTCTTGCTAGTTCACAGTTATACTTTCTTATATCATTTTCAACTCTTTTCCGCACCATTTTACAAAATTCGAGATATTCATTTCTTTTTAATGCATCATTCTTGCATATCTTCATATTCCTTCTTTTCTTCATAAGTTCTCTAGTCTCAGTAGAAATTTTATTAGTCAATTGCTGCTTTTTTCTACCAGCTATCTTTGTTGCAGTTTTTAAAAGTGTATCAGTTATTTTCATATTAATTTCATTCAAATCTGAATTATGTTCAAAATCTACTAATACTTGAAACCGATTTGTAAGTTCTAATTTAAATTCATTAGAATGTTTCTGAAGATTAGGAATATCAACTGTAAATATTGTTTTTCTTAATAATTTTCCTTTCTAGTTTTACATTAACATGTATCTTACCCCTTACTAATCGATGATCACTTCCTGTGTTAAATTTATTAAGAACATTACAATCTTGAAATATGTATTTCCTGTTAGTCAAAATATAATCCAATTCTGCTGTACCTTCATTTGGATGCTTCCATGTCCATTTCCTTCTAACATTTTTCTCAAAAAAAGAATTCATAATATAAAGTTTTTCCTTCTCTGCAAACTCCACAAGTCTATGTCCTCTCTCATTTCTATTACCATAACCAAAATTACCTACAACACTTTCATCTTTCATTTGTTTACCAATTCTAGCATTAAAATCTCCCATAACAATTTTAAAATGATGTTTACTCTGATCAAAAGCCTTTTGTACATCCATATAAAAATCTTCTACTACTTCATCACTGTGAGAACTTGTTGGGGCATAAACCTGAATTATCTGCATTTGATATCTGCTATTAAGTTGTATAACTAATCTTGCCACTCTGTCTGATACACCATCAATCTCCACATTATTGTTCTTCCACTTTTTATTTATAATGAATCCTACTCCACTTGTATTTCCAATATTTGTGCCTTTATAATAGAGCATATGTCCACTTTTTAAATCAATTGTCTCTTCACCTTTTTTTCTAACTTCACAAAGTCCAATAATATCCCATTTAATATAAGAGAGTTCTTCTAATTCTTGCAATCTTCCTTCACTTGAAAGTGATCTGCAGTTGTAAGTACCTAAATAAAAAGTCATCATCAAATGGCAGCCTGGATCTGCCTCCAGGATATTCTTAGCACTCTCCGCCTTCAGCCACCAACCGCTGCCTTGGTTGGTGACTTTACAGCCTCCTGGGATTAAGGGCCATGCTTTATTTTTGTCTGTCATAATTGTATAATTGGGAAAAATCTTTATTATTTACACAAACATTCATTCTGCCTTATCAGGCACTGAGAAGAAAGACCATGGTGTTTCTTGATCTTAAACTCAGAGGTAAAAAGCCAATAAACTCACCACGCTGGCTAATGCGTGTTAGTGAGCAGCCCATCCATGTTCGTATACTATATGAATAAACATATAGTAATAACAGCTGCAACGACAAGAACGTATGGAGTGGACATTAGGAATTTGCCCTGCTCGGTTCCTTTAAGGCCTCCAAGAGGAATCAAAGGGTCTCCTTTCAGTTAATAGCAAACTCCTTTCTGCAGCCATATATATATATATATATATGGCTGCATATATGGCTTACACACACAATACACACATATATATATATATATATATATTGAAATGGTAAATCTGATTCAGATTTGCCATTTCATAGTCTGACCTCCATATCTTCCCCCACTCTAGAAAATGGTCGTATTGGTTACAAAAAAATAGTCTTGCAGTTTGGTCGGACAGCGTTTGTCTCTGATGGGTCTTGTAAGAGGTAGATTTGTATTTTCCTTATCACTTTCCACCTTGTCACTAGGGCCTGGTTGCTGAGCTTGATCCTCTTCTTGCACCATTGTCTCCATCGTCATTTCTTAATCTCCCAAGTTTTCTCTAGGCTTTGGTTCCTCCTGCTCCTCCACCCTTCTATCAGCAGACTCTTCTGCTCTATATGGGATGTCTCCCTCAGCTTGTGCTGGAATTTGAGAGCTATCAACATCCAATACATCACTCTGTCAACTTTTCAAATGATTTATGTGTTTTTTCAGCCATTTCCCACTTTCAAGTCTGACAATGCGAATAGATCTAGATGGAATCTCTACCACAACATCAGGCAGCCACACTCTTTTCAAAATGTCTCAGCTCCATACTAATTCATCTATTCTGAACTCAGCGACATTTCCACTTCTGTTTTCAGTCTCTTCTCCGGCCGGAAATATCTATGTCACGTGAGTACGGCACTTTCCATTTAACAGCAGTTCTGCTGGTGTTTTCCTCATGGCTACGCATGGTGTGAAATGCTGGTAAAACATTGCAGTGCTTCATGTATGTTCTTATATGATGTTTTATTCAGGGTCATCTTCAAATGTTGCACAGCCTTCTCTGCCAAAACATTAGATTCTGGATGGTATGGTGCTGTAAAAACATGTGTTATTCCTTTATCAGTTAAGAAGTCTTTGAATTCCTGTGATGTAAATCCAGTCCCATTGTCTGTTACCATCATTTCTGGAAATCCTTATCCTGCAAAAACTTCTTTCAGGGCTCCAATGGTACATTCTGTGCTGGTACTCTTTACTAACTTATATTCAGCCCACTTAGAATATGAATCGATTATCACCAAGAAGATATATCCGTTAAAAGCTCCAGCATTATCAATGTGTAGGTGTTTCCAGGGTCATGTTGCTTTTGCCCATGAGTCAAATGTCTTTGGGGGCAAATTAGCAAATGTCTGGCACCGGACACAATTCTTCACTGTTTGCTCTATTTCCTGGTTTATACTTGGCCACCACACATACGACTGGGCCAAGGCTTTCATCCTCACTATGCCTGGGTGCCTTGGTGGAGCAGGTCCAGTGTTTGTTTCCTACATTCTGGGGGTATTAGTACTCGATCCATCATAAGGATGCAACTCTTATGCATAGATAGGTTTTCCCGCGCATTTCATATGGCTCTGTTCACATTATCTGGTCGGTGTTTCGGCCATCCCCATCGAATCCAATCCTTCAACCACTTGTACCCTGGATCCTTTTCAGTCCATTTTTTTCACTTCAGCACTGTTTATTGTTTCCTGCTTCCAGATATCAATATACTTTACTTCCATACAGTCTCTAGGGGGGTCACTGACATCCAGTAAGCACGATAAAGCATCTGCATGACTGATCTCTTTCCCAGGTTTGTATCTGAATACATAATCATATGCTGCTAGTAGATTTATCCAATGTATCATGCATTGGCTAGCATGATCAGGGGTTTTACAGTCATGTTCCAAAATTCCCAGTAATGGGCGGTGATCTGTAAAGACCATGAATTTTCTACCATATATATATTGATGGAACTTTTTTACCGCAAATATTATGGCCAGTGCCCCCTTATCCAGCTGACTGCAATTTTGTTCTGCAGATGTTAAAGTTCTTGAGGCATAGTGTACCAGTCGAAAAACCCACCACCTACACTGCAAGATGGATTCAAACTCAGCTGAACCAAAACTGAATTCAAACCCAACTCACCAGCTCAGATTAGCAGAAATTTCAATCGACGGCACAGTGCTATGCACCAAGAAACTAGCTCAATAATTGGTGAGGTTTAGACCCCTGAATGACCATTAATATCTGATAATAAACTGACTAAAAATAATTTTAAATCGAATCATATGTATATGTTCGGGTTGCCAACACAGACAGCGAGTATTAACATTAAAATAATTATGAAAGAATTAAGAACTAAGAAACCAAGTGTGTTTAGAAATTATTTAATAATAATAATTTGTTTTGTTTGAATTTTAATAAAGATTAAATTAATTAATTCTAGTCGTTCAACAAAGTTTATAATTATAATACGAGTGGCGGTCCTTATTATATGCCAATGAATATTACGCAATATTATGGAATTCTAAGTCTTTGCCCCCAAAAAGAAAATAAAGGCAGATAAAGATATTCATTAGTAAAGGAAATTATTACTCTAATTTTATACGAAAGAATGTGACATTTATTTTCACATTCGCAAATCCATGAAGAGCAAGATACGTATTTTAGGGCATAACTTTAATCTTTATTAGAAAACTTATTTTGAGATATAATGGAGAATTTGTTGGACTTTAATTTAAATCACTTCATCATGAATTACGAGCATCAGAGTGGGCTTTACTGGAACAGAGAGGTAACGGTGCTGACGAATTATGAGCTAAAAAATGAAATTGAAAGACGATAGCTAGTCGATAATCGAAGTCCTATGGCGGCTTGCATCTGACAAGTCTTATGCCCTTTGACTAATATGAACAGGAGAGGAAGTGCTTTCTTCCTCAATAATTTAAAATAAGGAGAAATATGATCACCAACCAGCCTAATGGAGCGGAAGATTACCCTACGTCAGCAACATTGAAGATGATGACTTACTAGTCACTGTTTGAGAACTAAAACTCAATTATAGAATGCTCTATGTGATGACTTGATCAATTTAATTAAAGTCAAATGAGCTTTTAACTAAAATTATTTTAAAGTATTTGTAAATCATATTAATTATGCCCCAATCATCGTGCCCTTCCTGAATCTTAAATAACAAAGTTAAGTTAGAATATATTTGATCCTTTATTGGCCCTTTTTCAATAAAAACATTTTAAGATTATATATGAATAAATACATATTGGTGAATACAAAAAATAGCTGGGGCATAGATTAAAATGGAGCTAATAATTTGTTATTAGCCAATTATAAAAATAACCCACATTTAATAATTTTTTTCGACTCGATAATTGTTAGAATGGTAAATCTAGTTCTAATGGCAAGAATTACTATTAGAATTAATATATTATTAATTGCACAAAGCAAAGAAAACAAAGGAGATCATCGAGTCAAAAGATTATTGGCATATAATTAAAAATAAATGATATTAATAAATCACATGATAAATATATATATATAATATAGTAAATGAACCGCCATAGTAATTAAGGAAAGTTAAATTTAAAGACTAGAGATTGAGAAAATTACTAATTTAAAAAGCATAAATAAAAGAGTTTTACAAAGATTATTACATTATAAATGAGAAGAGCTCTTAAAGGGAGTGTAAAGTAAAGTTCGAAACTGGCCAGACAGTTTAAGGTTCATTATGAAAACATATTACCCATTTCTTCCAGGGCTGGTTCTTAGGTTACATGTCTGAGTTGGTAAAAAAATGTAGGCATGCATTTAGTTGATTACTTGAGCAGCATTTTAGTGGCTTTTCATAATTTTAGCAGCATGATTGGTCCAGAAAAGATTCAGCAGCTCCATTGAAGATTTTCAGGGACTTCAGGAACCGATAGCCAGATTCCTGACGTTTAGCCTCTTACCATGATCGAAACACTATTTAAAATGCACAGAGTTTACTGCACTTCTCTACAACAAAGATGGCTCTTTTTTCCCCAAACTTTTCAGAGCTATATATCTGTCCTCTGATGCCTTTAGGCTAGTGCTTTTTTCATTATCAGTGTTTTTAGATTTACTGGTTGTTTTTAGATACATTCCTTCGATAAGGCTTTCAAACTCATTAACTTGAATTCATTTTCTAATTAGAAAATGAATTCTTAAAATCAGAAAATGATTTTAATTAGGAAATACTCATCTTTTTTCTAATTAATAAAACTTTAACTGTTGTTTTTGAAAAGGGAAAATCTGAAAGCTTATTGAAAGAATGTAGCTTTTAATCAATAAAACTTTAACAAATTATTTAAAAATAAAATCAAACATTCCCGACACAATGAAACTTTTAAACAATTATATATATTTAAATATTTACAAATATATACACACAATCCATGCAGTTACAATATATAAATTCATGAATAATTCTATCATGAATTTATTAATAGAATTCATCAATTTAAATCTGAAACTAATTATTTGAATACCCATTTATGAAGTAAGTTTTTCTTTATGGAAATCAGTGTGGATTGAATGTATAAAGCCCCATTGCATCGGAAATTTAAGGTTAGTACTAGGGTTTGAAGTGGGCTTATGGCTAGATGTCATGAAGCTAGGATCGAACTCAGATCTGACTGCTTCCTTTCTTTTCACTTCAAAAAAAAAACAATAAAAAAAATCTCTTTACTTAGGTGTGATACATTCACATAAGTGTACTCAACTAATTGGTAGACTCTGGGAGAACAGCATTAGCATGAATATCATCTGTACAAACTACAAAAATTATACATGTCTCATTGCGATCATTTTTTAAAGATATTATCTAGCTTATAAATAGGTCCGATAATCAAGTCTCATTTTCCCTATGGTCATGTCAGTCAGTCATCTGTATATATATGTATATCTGTCATTTAATGTTTGTCTTATTGTTTCCCTGGATCAGGTGGCACATATGGTTTTAACTTTTGATAATGGTCGTAGTCTTGGTCTTTTCTGGTTGGTGTCAAGTTCCCATAGTCTATTGCAGTCAAAAAGTCTATGGTCTTTTCTAGTGACATAGGGCACATCCCAAGCATGATTCTTTGAATCCATGGGGGTAAATGATGTCTGATCATCCAAATGATGTGCTGGTCCTCATATTTGAAGGCTGTTAGGGATTTGAATGTGGTTACTTGCTGGATGAAGTAGGCTGCATATCCCTGTCTGCAGTTTTCTTGATACGTCTGAGTGTTCAGTATATGCAAAATGCCCTCCTGCCTTTCTTCACTCCAATATTTTTTTAAAATGGCATTTTCATATCCTTGGATCATGGTAGGTGGTTTTTTAAATAGCTTCCACCATGCCTTGGCAGCTTCTCTTAAGTAGTGGCTGGCTATGATAACCTTTTCCTTTTCTGCTACAAAGTGCAGACAGAAAAATTCTTTAATGCTGTCTAGATGATCGATGGGCTTTTCTCCTGGGTTACCCCTAAAAATTTGAATTTCTACAGCAGATATAAGGGATGGTCTCTGCAAGTTCCTTAGACTCATTTCAGAGTTTATTGTCTGTTCCATTTTTACTTTTTGTTTTATTTTACTAATGGTCTGAACATCTTTTTCCTTGTCTGTATTTAAATCAGTTTCTGCAACCATTTCTTGGTTTGACTCATATTCTCCACTGTCATCTTCTTTACTATCCACAACTTCTTTTGGTGCGGTCTGATCATCTTCATCACTTCTTGGAGCCTTGTAAGTGTCTATTGCTGTATGATGCTTTACAATCTCTGGGTTGGTTTGGGTCCCTCATGTTTCCTCAAGCTTTAAAATCCTCTCCATCATCATCATCATTAAACTTCCTTCTTCTTTCATTTCTCTGAGGATCGTATGAAAAGTCTCTCGATCATCATGATCGTCTTTAGCCATCTTTCTGCTTTGATGGTTGCGCTTTTTCCTATTGATCTGATTTTTAAAAGTGATTTCTTGTTCACTGGAGATGGTTGAAGGCGCATCACTATCGTCAGTCAATCCTTTATCTAATTGTTCTTCCATCTTTGAAAGTGAATAAATAATATAATAAACAATGTGAATAAAACTTATGGAACTCTCTGTATACTTAAATAATAATTTTTTTCTTCAGTACATTTAATTAGGTCTCTGACTACTGGTCCCATTGTCCCTATCTTCATTAGCTGCTGCATATTATTTCCTCAATCTATGTAATCTGTCTTTTGTTTTTTTAGCTTAGTTTTAGTTTGCCTACATTTTCTTGGTTAGCTCTTTCTATAAATTTTTTGATTGAGACATGTATTTTATTTAGAAAAAACTATTAAAGATAAGAAACAAACATTACTCACTTTCCCTCTGGTCAACTGTTCTCCCATGTCTGAAAAAAGAAACTATACAAATAATTAGTGATATACAAACATTCATATATATATATGAAAAACAAAAAAACACAAGTTAAAAAAACTTGCTAACGCTTGTATTTATGATAACAGGTGGCGTTCTACCAAAAACACCATCAAGCATAGTTTTCTGTTTACATAAACGTCAGAGCGAGCATTCACTCTCTCTAACTTTAATTCCACTTTCAGATCATGATTTCAAGCTATTTGCTATCGTCAGACGATAGCAGATGATAGCAAATAGCTTGAAATCATGATCTGAAAGTGGAATTAAAGTTAGAGATAGTGAAAGCTCGCTCTGACATTTATGTAAACAGAAAACTATGCTTGACGTTGTTTTTTGATAGAACGCCATCTGTTATCATAAATACAAGCGTTAGCAAGTTTTTTTACCTTGTGTTTTTTTGTTTTCATAAATGTACCTTTGAGGTCTTTCTTGCAATGATGTATATTGCAGAGGCTTCTACTATGTGGTGATGCTGAACTGAGATCAGACCCATGTAGCTATATGGCTTGCTATGCTGAGTTTGAAAACATTAACGTGTATAAAAGATTCACGCTTGCAAGCTGAATAGAAACTGTTTCATAAATACTCAGAGTTTGTGTTTAGATCTAGTTTCTTATTCCTGTCTTTCACTGATGATAGCAAATAGCTTGAAATCATGATCTGAAAGTGGAATTAAAGTTAGAGATATTGAATGCTCGCTCTGATGTTTATGTAAACAGAAAACTACGCTTGATGGTGTTTTTGGTAGAACGCCATCTGCTATCATATATATATATTAGCAGGTAGTACAAGTAATTGTATTGGACACTTTGGTTTTCATTATTTAGACAACTGACCCACTACTGTGCTGACAATCAAATTTGCTGACAATTTTATTTATATGGGCACCAGTGAGCAAAATGAGATCAATAGGGTCTGTGAAATAACCCATTGACCCCCAAACTACATATGACTGACTTAATTTTTGATAGAACAATTTTATTGATGATGAGTATTTATTATTTAATAACAACTGATGCGTTCCTGACCTGAGGCTAAATATAGAAATTCAAATATTATTTTCACTAAGCATAAGGCTTTCAACACAAAAAAAATGTCAAAATTAATATTACACAAGACTTTTATTTGTTGATATCATTTTTAATCTTGCTAGCATGAAAGCGTGTAAACCATTTAAGCATTTTGCCAACTGCATCTGGATGCTTGGTGTACACAAAAGGTCTTCACCTGCTTTGAGGTTACTCTAAAAATTATTGTCATTTAAGCGTATTGTCACACTGCATCGGACCGCTTGACAGATAATTCCCAGTTTGAAGGTCTTTGCCTGCTTTGAGGCTACTAAGAATATGGAGAGAACATTTAATATAAGTGCTAGCAAGCAATACTTTGAAATTTAAAACTTTTAACATGATATTATATTGGATATTTTAAATCATAACAACTGAGATGAATATAATTAATTTTGACACAGACAAAATATTTCATTTATTTTACCCCTTGCTTTGATCTGCTCTTACAACTTTTCTAACAATAATTTTCCTACTGTCACAAATGTATAATATATATGCTGATGTAGTACACGTATAATTAATTATACATATATTTAAATAATTATTATACCTAATAAATCTTTTGCTGAAGAACATTTAAAAAATAATCTTGAAAACATTTAATTCTAAGAAAGAGAATTACAAAATGACATTTTAATTTATTAAATCATTTCAGTTATGCGTTATAGATCGCATAACTTTTCTCTTAATATATATAACATTCTACAAAAATATCACTTTCTACTGAAACATTTAATTTATTGAGATCTCAATTGACTGAGTAACTAAGATCATAATTACTATCTACAGAGTTTGTGGGATTTATTAATCGAAGCCACAATGGTTGGGCAGCCAAAAACATAACCATGTACCAGTCGAAAAACCCACCACCTACACTGCGAGTCAGATTCAAACTCAGCTAAACCAAAACTGAATTCAAACCCAACTCACCAGCTCAGATTAGTAGAAATCTCAATTGACAGCACAGTGCTATGCGCCAAGAAACTAGCTCAATGGTTGGTGAGGATCAGAGACCCCTGAACTGACATCAATATCTGATAATAAACTGACTAAAAATAATTTTAAATCAAATCATATGTATATGTTCGGATTGCCAACACAGATAGTGAGTATTAACATTAAAATAATTATGAAAGAATTAAGAACTAAGAAACCAAGTATGTTTAGAAATTATTTAATAATAATAATTTGTTTTGTTTGAATTTTAAATAAAGATTAAATTAATTAATTCTAGTCATTCAACAAAGTTTATATTATAATACGAGTGGCAGTCCTTATTATATGCCAATGAATATTACACAATATTATGGAATTCTAAGTCTTTGCCTCCAAAAAGCAAATAAAGGCAGATAAAGATATTCATTAGTAAAGGAAATTATTACTCTAATTTTATAGGAAAAAATGTGACATTTATTTTCACATTCGCAAATCCATTCATAAAGAGCAAGATACGTATTTTAGGGCATAACTTTATCTTTATTATAAAACTTATTTTGAGATATAACAGAGAATTTATTGGACTTTAATTTAAATCATTTTATCATGAATTACGAGCATCAAAGCGGGTTTTACTGGAACAGAGAGGTAATGGTGCTGACGAATTATGAGCTAAAAATGAAATTGAAAGACGATAGCTAGTCGATAATTGAAGTCCTATGGCGGATTGTGTCTGACAAGTCTTATGCCCTTTGACTAATATGAACAGGAGAAGAAGTGCTTTCTTCTTTGATAATTTAAAATAACAGAAATATGATCACCGACCAGCCTAACGGAGCGGAAGATTGCCCTACATCAGCAACATTGAAGATGATGACTTACTAGTCACCGTTTGATAACTAAAAGCCATATAAAATGCTCTATGTGATGACTTGATCAATTTAATTAAAGTCAAATGAGCTTTTAACTAAAATTATTTTAAAGTATTTGTAAATCATATTAATTATGCCCCAATCATCGTGCCCTTCCCGAATCTTAAATAACAAAGTTGAGTTAGAATATATTTGATCCTTTATCAGCCCTTTTGCAATAAAAACATTTTAAGATTATATATGAATAAATACATATTGGTGAATACAAAAAATAGCTGGGGCATAGATTAAAATGAAGCTAATAATTTGTTATTAGCCAATTATAAAAATAACCCACATTTAATAATTTCTTTCGACTCGATAATTGATAGAACGGTAAATCTAGTTCTAATGGTGAGAATTACTATTGGTGAGAATTACTATTAGAATTAATATATTATTATTTGCACAAAGCAAAGGAAACAAAGGAAATCATCGAGTCAAAAGATTATTGGCATATAATTAAAAATAAATGACATTAATAAATCACATGATAAATATATGTATATAATATAGTAAATGAACCGCCATAGTAATTAAGGAAAGTTAAATTTAAAGACTAGAGATTGAGAGAATTACTAATTTAAAAAGCATAAATAAAAGAGTTTTACAAAGATTATTACATTATAAATGAGAAGAGCTCTTAAAGGGAGTGTAAAGTAAAGTTCGAAACTGGCCAGAAAGTTTAAGGTTCATTATGAAAACATATTACCCATTTCTTCTAATTTAAAAAGCATAAATAAAAGAGTTTTACAAAGATTATTACATTATAAATGAGAAGAGCTCTTAAAGGGAGTGTAAAGTAAAGTTCGAAACTGGCCAGAAAGTTTAAGGTTCATTATGAAAACATATTACCCATTTCTTCCGGGGCTGGTTCTTAGGTTACACATCCGAGTTGGTAAAAAAATGTAGGCATGCATTTAGTTGATTACTTGAACAGCAGTTTAGTGGCTTTTCATAATTTTAGCAACATGATTAGTCCGGAAAAAATTCAGCAGCTCCATTGAAGATTTTCAGGGGACTTCAGGAATCAATAGTCAGATTCCTGGGTTAGTCCCTTACCATGATCGAAGCACTATTTAAAATGCAGAGTTTACTGCACTTTTCTACAACAAAGATGGCTCTTTTTACCCCAAACTTTTCAGAGCTATATATCTGTTCTCTGATGCCTTCAGGCTAGCGCTTCTTTCATTATCAATGTTTTTAGATTTACTGGTTGTTTTTAGATACATTCCTTCAATAAGGCTTTCAAACTCATTAACTTGAATTCATTTTCTAATTAGAAAATGAATTCTTAAAATCAGAAAATGATTTTAATTAGGAAATCCTCATCTTTTTTTTAATTAATAAAACTTTAACTGTTGTTTTTGAAAAGGGAAAATCTGAAAGCTTATCAAAAGAATGTAGCTTTTAATCAATAAAACTTTAACAAATTATTTAAAAATAAAATCAAACATTCCCGATGCAATGAAACTTTTAAACAATTATATATATTTAAATATTTACAAATATATACGCACAATCCATGCAGTTATAATATATAAATTCATGAATAATTCTATCATAAATTTATTAATAGAATTGATCAATTTAAATCTGAAACTAATTATTTGAATACCCATTTATGAAGTAAGTTTTTCTTTATAGAAATCAGCGTGGATTGAACGTATAAAGCCCCATTGCATCAGAAATTTAAGGTTAGTACTAGGGTTTGAAGTGGGATTATGGCTAGATGTCATGAAGCTAGGATCAAACTCAGATCCAATTGCTTCAATAGGCAATGGGACGTTCTCCCCATAACACACATGAGAAATTACTGCACCCACTCCATACTCTGAGGTGTCAGTTGTAATTAGTACTTCTTGGTCCCCATTATAATGTACCAATACTCTATTGGACACAAGCAGTTCTTTTGCTCCTTGGAAAGCTATATCATGTTGCTTGTTCCAATTCCACTGTTGTCCTTTCCGCAGTAATTCATATAAAGGTGTCAAGATGTGCGACTTTCCCATTAGGAAGCTTTCAAAAAAGTTGAAAAGGCTTGCAATTCCTTAACATTCTTGGGCTTTGCAGCATTCTTGACCACTCTCACCTTCTCTGGATTTGGATATTTCCCATTTTGATTTATCACATGTCCTAGGAAATTAATTTCATTTGTGGCCCATATGCATTTAGATGGGTTTATTCTGACTCTCACTTTGTCCACTTGGCACACACATCTAATACTCGGGTCTCCAATTCTTTTTGTGACTTAGCCATCACTAAAATATCATCTATTTATGGTATAACTCCCTCCATGCCCTGCAATAAACCATCCATTTATGCTTGAAACTTGTTTGGGGCCACTGTAATTCCATATGGCAGCTTATTACACTTATACAATCCCAAATGTGTACTTATAGTCAGAAGTTTTTCAGTTCTATCAGTCACTGGTATCTGGTGGAAGGCTGACTTTAAATCGATTTTTGAAAAGAATTCTGCCCTCTGCAGTGATGCTAATACTTCATGTACACTTGGGACCGGGTATGCCCCTTTATTTATGAACTTATTCACCATAATGCGATAATCTCCACTGAGTCGGATGCTCCCATCCAGTTTTACTGCTGCTTACACAGGAGTTTCCTATGTTGACTTTTCAACTGGCAACAGTATGTCTCTATTCACCATATCCTTAATGGTCTCCTCAATTTTTGGTTTTAGTGCAAATGGGACTTTCCATGGTTTGCATACGATGGGCTGTGCTTCTCCTAATATTTCAATATCCACCGGGCTTGTTTTTAGCTCTGCTAGTCCCTGTTTAAACAGATCTGAAAATTTCGTTCTGACTTCAGTTTCTAACTGTACTCTCTTAATGATTTCAAGCCGTATTCTTAATGGATGAAACCAATTTCTTCCTAACAAAGGGCTAATGTCTCTTCTCATTATGTGTAGTGCTAATACTGTATTTTTATCTCTCATAATCACTGGTATATTCACCTTTCCACAGATGTAAATCTGATTACCATTTACATCTGTAGCTAGTACATTTGTACTCTGCAATGTGTACTTATGTTTTCTGCCATTGTTTAACTTCATCCAGTCTTTATATGACATCAAGGAGAGTCCTGCAGCACTATCTACTTCCATTTGAGTTTTTCTCCACCCCACTGTAACACTTAACATAATATGGCCCTCTGCTGTATCTTCAATTTTATTTATATACTTTTTATCATATCTGCCACCCCGCGATTTAAAGTTCGGGTTTGGCTGGAATTCATGACTTTGGTCTTTATTTCTACAAACACTGGCTAAATGTCCTTTCATTTTGCATATTGTACATTTGTCAGTTTTGTATCTACATAATGTGGCCTTTGTCACCGCAACAATAACATGTTATTTTTTTCATTTATTGTCATCCTATTAGCTTCTGTTGCTTCTGTTTTGTACACACGTATCGCATTACTTTCAGTTTTTACTGATGTCTGGAATTCTGCTGCTTTTTCCCCAATCACTTCATGTGCCATTCATTTTGTTAGAACCAATTTATAATTTAAGTTTGGTTCACTTAACAAGGTTTTTCTCAGGTTATGGTCCTGCATTCCATAAAGTAATTGGTCCAGTAGTGTATCCTCTATTTCAGATCTGAATTGACACTGCTTAGTGAGTGCCCTTAGTGCTATATCATAGTCAGTATAACATTCTCTCAGTAATTGCCGTCTCATCCTAAAATGCAGATGAGATATCCATTTGGATGTTGCTGGTTGGAAATAGATATTTAGCTTCTCTTTTACTTCTTCGTATGCTGTATCTTCTGGGGTTTTTGGCTCACATAACTGTTTTGCAATTTGGAAAACTTCCTTTGCTGCTAATAACAATAATGTAGCTACTCTTTGTTTGTTCTTGTGTACTTTATTTGCTAACATATAGCATTCTATATGTTCGACGTATGCTTTCCAATTCATCATATCTTTAATATCGAATTCATGGATATTACTATTCAACATCACCATTTTGTTTGTATTCACATATTTTTTTTCACAGTTAAACAATATTCTCATATTTTTACATGGTTACACAATATTCTTGTATTTTTACACGGTTATACAATATTCTCGTATTTTTACACGGTTACACAATATTCCCATGTTTTTACACCATTAACCAATATTCTGTATTTTTTTTTCCCATTTCACTAATTTATTTTTCACTATTGTCCTTTTGATATTCACTAATTGGATATTCTAACCATTCAATACATAGCTATTAATTTTTTTCCCTCTTTGCTTTTTGATTTCGCCCACCTTTTTTTTTTTTAAGTCAATCTGTGCCATTCTGCTGTATACAGGGGTTATGAACTTTCTATAGGCCTTGTCAAACTATGGTTTGAATTCTTCATTTGCCAGCTGTATATGCATTTTCATAAGTTTCACACAATAAATAGTCCTATATATGATTAGTTCAATTGTTTTATTTACAAGATCTTAAACTCAATACTAATATACAATATGTTAAAACAGTTTCTGCTTAATTATTATCAGTGTCGCTCCGAGATATAAATGTCACTTATTCCTATGACTTGACGCTGAACATAAACTTCATGTTTTCTCACACCTTAGTAGCTATTCCTGGCTTTAAACTAATACTTTACACCAACCTCACAGTAACTAAATATCTATTGATTACAAAATTCGTAACTACTTACTCCATTATGTAGTTTAACATTCAGCCATCTTTTTATTACTACTACACTACTGCCTTCCCAGCATACTTTTTGCCCCTCTATATCCAGGTTTTTTCATTATAGTTATTTTCTAGCGATATCCTATAATCACTTTATTGATCTTTATACTTTATCGCAGACAGTCCACATATATATATATATTGAAATGGTAAATCTGATTCAGATTTGCCATTTCACAGTCTGACCCACCTAATTATTTATTTTACTAACGTTTGCTTTTTTTTTATTATTCTAAAAAAATATTTTAAAGTTGTTTTTTTTTAACTATCCTGCATAAATCCTAAAATTTATTTTGGATCATATATATAATTGTACTAACACTGTTATTCCATTTTTATTATTAAAAGAAAAAAAAAATTCAAATAATTAACTTTGAATTTTTTTTATATATTTGATATATATGTTTAAAATGTTTTATTTTTTTCAGTTTAAGAATCCAAGATGGCATTTTGTGAAAGATTTGTACCTCGATAAGAAGTTTAAAATAAATGTTTAAATTAAAAACACTTAGAAATTACCAAAATCCATTTTACTGTGGAATCTCTATTAATTAATTAGTAGAGATTCTACATCGTTATCTCTAATTAAAAACTAACATAAAATTATCTTGAAATCTATTGATCCTTATTGAGGTACAAACTTTCTAAAATTAGAATAAAAGAATGATTTTTTTGTTGGGGGGGGGGGAGCCGCCCCGCAGCCACGAGGGGGGGGGGGGGGGGGGGGGGGGGGTCGCCCCCGGGAAGTGCTTTGGAATTTGGAAAAAAAAGAATGATTTCTATTGTTTTTAAAATTGCAAATCACCTGAGGCAGCAGAAATCGAATATGAGTAGGAAGTTATAAATAGTGGTCCTTTTAGAAAGAAAATAAAGACCAGATGGAGAACAGACATAAAAAAAGTTGTAGAAGTCTCCACACCATGACGATTGAGTAGTAAAAAGGGTAAATCACTGCCCTTTCCTTCCTGAGACCTGAAAATCTTCCGTTATGCTGCTGTCTACCTGACTTCAAAGAAGCCATCTGCCACCAACGTTCACCTGCAGAACTCATCCTAGGGAACTCCAAGGAAAATGCTGAAGAGCTTGAATACTTTCATCAAGATGTTTGAAACTATTATCATAAGAGTATAAATGTAATTTCGTAAAGCTTTTAACTGATTCTTTAACCCTTTTCTTTTAAATTACAATAATCTTTCATTAGCTCAAGCTCACCATAATTTTCAAAGTTTAATATATTTAATTATTTAAATATGAATTTATTTATTTGTTTTATAGTAATTTTAGCATAAGATTTTATCCGTTGATTTTTTTTTATTATTTCGACAAACTTCACTCGTGGGGGCTCAGAGTAATCGCTAAGAGAGCAAACTATGTTTTACTAGAGGGAGTTTTAGAAAGAACGATTTAATTTTAAAATAAAATAATTTTGATCTATTTTTATTTTGCAAGTGAAGTTATGTCGAATATATATATATTTCAAAATAAACATACCGTATTTCTTTAAATAGTTTTTATTATAGATTTCCCAGAATGGGATTCTATTATCTTATATTTCTGCAATTTAAAACAAAAGTAATATGCTATAGATTTTGACCTAGTAACAGCACTGCTGGATAGCGTCAGTTAATTATCATGAGGAAAGAGGGAAGGGGGGATTTATTCGAGAAATAAATTTCCTTATTTCTATATGTATGTTTTTTTTTAGGTTAAATATTTACATAAAGTAGTTGTTTACGCAGGTTGATCTCTATGCAGTATTAGATCATTTTAAGGCTATTTAATTATAATTCATTCATATTTAATGATTATAATATCTCGGGTTAATAAAGAATTCTTGTAGTATCATGGACAGACCTAAAACGGTCATTGATTTGGTGATTCGGAGTTAACTTCCGGTTTTACATACATCTGTGAATCAGATAGCATGGTTGAGGAGTTGGTTTGTCAGCATAATTCGTAGAGGTGGATATGAAGGCTCTCTGTAAGTCCTATCTCCAATGGTATATGGAAACAAAATGTGGACGTATTGATTTTCCTTTTTATTCTTCATTGGAATAGGCATATGTGTCCGTATTCTGGCTCGTATGTTCCTACCGATGTTTTCTTCTCTCCTTTGCATTCGGATACTTATAAACCCGACATTGTTTTGTTTTTCTTTTGCCTATCTAATACGTAAGCCATAGGGAATTGATTCTACAAGAGGGTCCTCAATCTGAATAATCAACTCTTTTATTTGTTTTCAGAATTAGTTAAAATCGTTTGGTTTTGGCTAATTCACATTATAGTTCTTATAGGTTTGATTTTAATTGTAAGTCCAACTAAAGTGATTTGTTTGCTTGATAATTAACTGATCTATTTTTTTTTTTTTGTTATAACAGCTTACAGTTTTAATCACTGTAAAGTAATTACTGTAAAGTTAGTTATAAGCTATTCCAGCAAGGTCCACTAATGTCATCAAACATTAGTTATTTGAAATCTAAATTATTTTTATAAAGAGAAATAAAATCAATTTTTTTTTTTTTATGTTGGCGGAGTAAGACGTCAAATTAGTCTTATTAGTCTATTTAATTAATGTCTTTTTCAATAGAAATGTTTTTTTTTTTTTTATCTTGTATAAAGAATTCATGAAAATAGTCATTCTCATATGTGTGCATTAGGCAGATGTTTAAACCTGCCACTATATTACAAGCTTGTACTAAATGTGCACGGGGAATTTTAAAATCTGTGATCATTTAATTCTAAAATTATTTTTGTCTTATTTTAAAGGAAAATAACTATAACCAAAATTAAAATATATAAACTAAACAATGTAAAAGATAACCATTAATACAAATTCTTCATGAACTTGTATGATTTATAAAGTTAATTCAAAGATTGTATTTTTTTTTTTAAAGAGCTTGAGTTAGACTAATGTAAAATGCTTAATGATTTTTAAATATATAAATAACTAAAACCAAATCAGTGTTTCTCGATTCATTTTATTTACTTTTATTTTAAATAATTTTTGATTTTTAAATATATCTATTCATCAATCACCCAAGTTCTCATTTAAATATAATAAAAATTAAATCTCATGCTTTAAGACCCAGCTGCTGGCACGGTGAAAGTAAAGGAATTCGATCGTATCATTGAGAAAGGCTATTGATTAGATCTTTGACCTGGGGATATAGGTAAATAGGGCAGAATTCACGATGTACCTGATTTATATATCTTGTATGTGGTCAGACTCGAGGTATTTTACCTGTATTCAGGGGTTTGTTGGATCGATGTGTGTTTTTCGACCGGTACAATATTTACTTATACATTATTTATAAAGGCTGTATTTTCATTTTGATCTTTGCATTCCATGATGTTATATCACTGATTCTCATGTTTTTTTTTTATATTATTATTAATTGTTCTACCTAAACTACTAAATATTTTATTTTTACTGGCCTATGACATCATTACTTTTTATTGTTTTTATGTTTAATTTTAATTCTGCATATGTATTTCATAAATAATTGTACAGAAAGTGATCTACTTATTCCAGACATGCATGCTTTACTTAATTTAGACTATCATCTTTTTTAAACTACTGTATTGCTGTACAATTATGCTAGAAATTTTGATCATCCAATGCCTATTTTTCTTTTTATTTGATAATAAAAAATATAAATTTGTCTTTTGAAAAATCATAATTAAAATATGGCATGATATTCAGCTACTGTATATCAGTAGGAAAAATTCTATTCCTAAATTTTTTAAAAGTTTCCATACTGTTGTTAAATATTTTTATAAAGATAGATATTTATTATATATATATAGTACTACTATTCACCACACATTTTTCAAAGAGACTTTCAGTAGATTGTTATTTTTATGCGACGTGTGGCAGGTCACTATGCGCAAGTTTTGTTTTGAAGATTTAAAACAAGAATGGTCAACCATATGAAGAATAGTGGAACTAAATATAGCACAATGAACTTCTGATTATAAAAATAAAAAAATAATCTGGATTTTGAAAGTAATACTGTAATCAAAAAAAATTTTTTTGTTAATACTCAGAAAAAAATTAATTCAAATTCAATGAATCTAATAAAAAGAATTTTATTTTGTGTTCATTCTATATGTAAGTATATATTTACTGCTTAGCTTATCTGAGCTGCCTAATTAATACAGAACAAAGCAGTAGTAGGTTTTAATTTTCATTTTGCCATTAACAGTATTATTTTGGTTCTTTATGCTTTGCTTACCATCCACAGCTTTGCAGTTTTGTTCTTCGTGAAAATTTATATTCATTCTTAACCCCCCCTCCCCCCCCAAATGAGGTTATGACTGACTAGATTCGAAGGCGAAAACTTCTTGATTTAACTCCAAACATCAAAAACCTGGTGAAAACAAAACTGACTCAGAAATAAACTTAAAATTTTTCATTCAGTAAATTATTTTATTATGATAAAAATCCAAATTAACATATTTTACAGTTTTTTAGTTTTCTATCATGTTTGATATTTAGAATTGGTCTCTGAAGATAGTTATTCTGCATTATAAATTGTTCATCTTTCAAGAAGAAGGGAAATAGAGAGAAAAAATAACAAATGATATTTTAAAATGTAGACCCTAATACAAAAAGCCTATGGTTGTAATCTACGTATGTGCATTTATAAATGGAGCCGATGCTTGGTTTAGAAATATATATGAAAAATTGAAATTTCAGGGGCATAATATATATAATTCTTTTCCTGTCACAAGTAGAACAAATTATGTGTGTATGCGTGTAAGAAGTAAGAATTAATTAAATTAATTAGATAAGTATATTTTATTTGTATTTTATTATCGTCCATTCAAGAGTTTTGAAAATGAAAAATGATAAGGAATATAAGAAATGTGAAGGTAATAGATTAATATATGTACAAATATTTGTATTGGGAAAGCAATTAGAATGCATTCTAAAAATGAATGTTATTCTTTTAATTTAAATTGTAAGGTTTTAAAATGTCTAAAATAAAACAACATTATCTTATATTTTAATTAGACAATTTATTTCTCATATATATATATATATAAACTAAAGATGAATAATCAATGGTAATGCTTAATAAAACAGAGAGAGAGAAAAAGAAATAACATTGTAATTGGAGGAGTGGGAAAAGGCATATGTCATTACATGGTAGGAGTTTATAAGAAGAGGTTAGATTAGTCTAGAAAGAGAAGAATGCAACCAGAAGAATAGTTAACATACAAAACACCAATTTAAGAGACTCAATACTTTCTACAACTGTAAAATTAATCAGTTATGATACTGTAATGCTAGTCAGTATAAAACACAAATCCAATAATAGTTTTCGAACTTGGAAAATTAATTGATAAATGATACCGCTAGTTTTTTTGCATAATGTGCTTCATGGAAACTAAACCGTAGACTGCTTAACTACAGTATTTAATAGTATAAAAAAATTTACCAATAAACTAAGTGTTTTAAAAAGAAATTACCCAAAAAGAGAAGGGTTTATACATTTAGTATGGGAAATATCATTAAGTAAATAATTTATAAATTTCAATATGAAAGAATGATCATGTTGGACAGAGAGGTCACAATTTTAAATTAATTTTACTGTTTACAACAAGGTGAGCTTAACAGACAATAAAAAATAAGGTAAATGGATAAGAACTTCTACAATGCTTTTTTGTTGAATAATAATACTTAAAAATATTTTCTGTCATGTATCTTCTCTATTTTATTATGTTAATGTAAATATCTAAATATAAATAGTTATATTGTTTTTATTCTAGTGTTAAATACAATTATTGTTATAGTTAATAATCTTGTTTTATATAAATGTTCTCATCCAAATTACAAGTATTTTTCACAGAGGCAAAACTCTCCATATGGTAGCGCCACTCAGTGCAAACCAGAGTAATCAATGGATGCAGGAAGGTCTGTGCATAAAATCCCTAGTGCTTAATCAAATTACAAGTAGATTATTTTATATTATCTTAGAATAATATCACAAATGTAGAGAGAATAGTGATCAGAAAATATGGTTGGGTCTGCATAAAAACTTGTCCTTAATGTAGGCCCAGTCTAATCATTATCTGTGACTATTATTAAATAATATTAATTTAAAAAATTGTTTAGTTACTCTACCATGGATGCAATCACCTATTCATAATAATATTCACCTAGATGGAATTATTTCATATGCATTTTGTATTTTTTGTTAATTCTTTGTTAGTTGGGTAATTTTCTGTTACATTTGGGAATCAGTCTGGGATAATTTTGATTCAAAACAAACAGGGATTGAACCTAGTTCAATTTTTTTTAAATGTTTTTATTAGCACTCAGATTTTTTTTTACATATATGTATTATTTTATGATTTATAAGTCATGGATGCTGATTGTAAATATAAAGGTACCATTGAAATATATAAAATAGCAAATTAGTAATATTTGGTTAGATGAGAAATATAAGAATTTATTTATTTTTTTGTTGTGAGATAAATAAATAAATAAATATGTGTCACTAAACAGCAAAAGTAATATGAACAATTTGGTAGAAACAATAGTTAAGCATACAAATAAATAATTAACAAAGCTACATAGTGGACAGAGGGGTGTGCGTTCTAACTGCAAAATAATTATAAAAAAAAAAACCAATAAAATTAACATTTTTATAATTTTTTTTATTTCTATAGAAATAGTTAACTTTATTATAATTTATATGAATATATAATAATTATATATAAGATTGCAAGAGTCAAGGCAAACATGCAGGCTCAGAGAAGTGAAACTAAGGTTTCTATGAAAGAATTTATGAACGTAATCATGAACATGTTATCAATATTTTGAATATCACCATTTACTCTATCTCTCAGCTATCTGCCCTATTTTTCATTAGTTTTGCACCTCATAGAATGTTTTTTTTTGTTTATCTGAGTTTCTGTATTACTGATTATATTCTATTTCATTATGGTTATGTTGGGATTAAATATTCAGATGTCAGTTCACTGTAAATTGCAAATTTTTGCAATATATTATTTTTTAAACAAATAGAATATTTTTTGTTACTTTGTCTATCTTCTATATCAATTTCAAATCAATTCGTGCTGTTTTTTTTAAAATTTGAATTAGATATTACTTTGCATGGGTTGGGACTTACTTACATCTACAAAATTATTATTTACACTTATAATTTAAAATTTTTTTTTCATATGTCATAGCATCGGCCAGGAGGCAAACACTTTAATTACTTTTAACACTAGCAAATACTTCATAAACAAGTACCACTAGTGCAATCCTTAGTAATCAATAGATGCAAGAAAGTTTGTGCTTAAAATTCCTATGTCCTTTAATTATAAATATGTAATGAATCAAATATAAATTGGGAATTACTTCAAATACAAAAAAATATAACAAAAGTCAGATTTTGACTCTAGGTTTTGAAGTCTCAAACCTCAAAAATAGGTATACCATAATCCAATTCCGGTGCTTGAAAGTTATAATGTTATATTTATAAATGAATTTTATTTTTATTGTCTTGTTTTGTGATTTTATTTTTATCCTAGAAGTACATTTTGATTTTATCTGACAGTCATCATAAGTATTTTAGTATAAAAATACTTCAAACTTTCAGTAAAATTATTCTTTCTATAATTAATATAATATGTGTGCATGTGCATGTGTAAATAGTAATATAAGGAAAAGATAATAAAGAAAAAGCAACTTTTAAAGTGCCTACTTTAAAACAAAGACCTTTCCAATAGTTTCTCATAGAGAAACAGTGCAGTGTAAAAGGTAGTCTTCAACAGGTTTGCCAATTGTCAATTAGTAAAAATTTGAATGTTTTTCACTCTGGATTATCTTTTAGCTAAGAATAGGTAACTATTTATTTACCAACAATCTTCAATTATTTATAGAATGGTTACCTGAAAAAAAAAATCTAAGCTTTAATTGAAATGCAGAAAAAAACTTCCATTTTTCATCCAGACTGGAGTCAAACTCAGTTTAATAGCATGGCAAATGAATATGTCATCGTAAAACCTTGATGCCCGTCATAAGAAATAGGAATTATAGCTTAATAAAAATGAATTATGAGAATCAATTGTAACCAGTTCTACTCTGAATTTACTATGCATAATACTATTTTTATCATTTTGGAAGCCATATTATTCCTTAGAATTGAAATCTGAAGCTACATTACTGGTATGTGTGCACATATATATTGTCTAAAAATATTAATAAATGTTAATATTTTATTTTTGAAGATCAGTTTTGGGTTATTTAATGCAATTATTTCTTCGTAGTCATGTAAATGATTTCTTTAATTAATTTCATTTTGTCACCTTGCCAACATTACTATGATTAATTTAAGATTGATTGATTTTTTCATTTATTTTTATAGTATTTGAAAAAATGTTCTATATGAATAACAATAATTAATAAATACTACTAGTATTAATTAGTTTTTAAAAATGCATGATTTGTTTAAATGCTCCTGATTTAGTCAAAATTGTTAAAGAGAAGTTAGACTCTTTACTTAAATATGGCTGCTTTAACCACATGGCATAAAATATTAGTTAAATTTCATTTTTAATTAGTCATTGTAATTTAGTGATTCAGCTATTAAGTTATGATTCATTTTTAAATTAAAGATAAACCATGGATGCAATATTTGAAGAAGTATAACAAACACACACAAAACATGGAGTTGGCTACATCATTTTTTGTTTTTGGAAGTTATCCAAAAAAGATTCCTTTTGTTGTCAAAAATAATGATTTTTTTTGCTAACACTTATGAAATTTTTTTTACAATAACTTATGAGAGAATTCATGAGATGATCCCAGATTTATGTATATGCATTTATACGGAGAAAGAGAGAGAGAGGGGGGGGGAAGGAATATAATGCCATTTATCAAATATCAACAATAATTTGATTAATCCAGAATAAATTGGAATCTTTATTCTTCTAAAATAGCTAGATATTCATTTACTAATCATATTTCACAGCCAGCTGATTTAGATATCTGAAAAGATAATCTCATATCTGGTTAAAATCTGAAAAAAATTTCAAGGTTCACTTATCTCAGATCAAAACTAAATAAATAATGAATCAAAATAAGAATGAAATAAATAACCATTAACTATATTATAATATTTATTGAAACTGGCTTTCATTTCCATTGAGACCTTCTCAAGATATTATACTATACAATTCATATAACCAATTAACTATATGTACTCCATTTACTGGACATTATTTACATTAAATTAACTTTTTTTAATTATATACTTATATATTATAATAAAATAAATAAGTAAATAAATAAATTTAACATATTTTACATCTTACATACAATTTACAATATTCAATTAAATAAATTAAAATTAAAATTTTTTCTACCTATAATTAAAAAAAAATTATTTACAATTTTTTTCAAAAATAATGATTAAATACTTTTCTCAATTGCCATTCCTCCCGTCTGTCCTATATATATTTTATTGCAGTTTCCATAGTAATTTTATAAACTAGTCCCATCTTACTAGTAACATCATTTAGCTCTTGTGAATTATTTAACCATTTACTTAAAGACTTATTATTTTTCCAAGCTATTTCTACATTATTTGGCAATTTTTTTGTCATTAACACACCTGCACTCCACTAACATTTGACAGATTTCTTTGTTCTCCCTAGATTTAAGCTTTAACTTTCATTTTAATATTAAACCACAGTTATTTATCAGAATTGATAGATATTTTTGTTTACAAATTAAAGAAATTTTAACAAATCACATTTGGTTTTTGGAATTATTAATCAAAACAAAATGCTGTTACATTATCAAATTTCAGGTAGAGCCAATTCAATTTCAAAATGAACAAAATCTTTTTTGTTTGATCTTTCTTTTAACAATCGGAACAAATTATTTTTAATATCTACTAAATCTATCAATTTATGCTTTAAACATTTTTTTTGTAGTTTTTTATATCACTAAATATTATAACAGTCTGCTGAGTGACCTTATTTCTAGACAGTTGTATTTCCAGTGACTATAGTGTCTGTGATAATAATATTCAGAAGAATATATTCTTTTATATTTAAAAATAAAACGTTTCTGTAAAAAATAAATATGTAAGAATTTTCAATAAAGCAAGTCATATATAATAACATGACATTGCTTTTATAAGCTTGTATTTACAAAAATCTAATACAGAGAGCATACCAATAGCTCAAAAAGCTCTTAATTGATAAGTGCAGTAAGAGAAAATATTTAAAATCTCTATTCAAAATACTCTTATCCTCAGACCAATTGGTGATATGAGTATTTTGGATAGATATTTTAAATATTTTCTCTTACTGCACTTATCAATTAAGAGCTTGTTTGAGCTATTGGTACGCTCTCTGTATCATATGTAATAATATATATTTTCGATTTCTAATAATTATTACACACAATACAAAAATAATCATAAACTTTCCAAAAAAATCAAGTTTTAGACCATCAAAATATTTTCTCAAAGTAATCTCACAAAGTTTGAGATCGTGAAATATATAAATGAAACCCATCATCTTGGAACTTAAGAAACTTTGAAGACCCACATATTCGATTTTCCTGCCATCTTTTACATTTTTTATATTTAAAATATTAGAAAAATAATATACATGAATTTTAAACCTGTAAAAAATATTAGCAACATTTCTCAATAGAGGGCGAAAAACAAATTTAATTTCTAGATTTCTTAGACGTGGGTCCATCACTTGGATAAATTGCTTGGTTAATCTTTTATATACCTTTTCTGAATATGGAATAGACATCCATTTACTATCTCTATACTTATTCCTATTATTGTCATTTATTCTACAAATTTTATTATCAAAAATCCTTCAACTTACTTTCCTTTTGTAACCTATTTTTACATAATCATTTTCCATCTTTAATTTCTATTTATATGCTTCTTTTTTACATAATGTTATTCTATCATTCTTTAATTTAAATTCATTTAAAACTTCCATTTTCTGAATTTAAATTAAAGAATCATAGAATAATGTTAGATTAAAAAAAAGACATAAATCAAAATTAAAGATGGAAAATGATTATGTAAAAATATGTTACAAAAGGAAAGCAATTAGAAGGATTTTTGATAATAAAGTAGATAGAATAAATGAGAATAATAACAATAAGTATAGAGATAGTAAATGGATGTCTATTCCATATTCAAAAAAGGTATATAAAAGATTAACAAAAGAAAAATTGTTGAATAATGTAAAAATCAGCTTGGAAAAACAATGTCTTTAGATAAATGGTGAAATAATGCAAAAGAGTTAAATGATGTTAATAGTAAGGTGGGACTAGTTTATAAAATTAGCTGTGGAAAATGCACTACTATATATATATATAGGACAGACAGGAAGAATGGCAATTGAGAGAGATAAAGAACATGATTGAATCATTAATAGAAGAGATGAGATCAGGCTTATATTTGCATTATTTGGCTACAGAGCATAAAATGAAATGTGAAAAAAATATAAGTGCTTACTATAAGAGAATGTATTATAAAACATTGTATATTTAAGAAAACATAGACAATTATGTAAACGTAGTAAAAGGTTCAGCAAAATTAGGAGGAAAATGAAAGCATTATTAAATTGTTGGAAAATGTAGGAAATTGATTGTAAAGTTATAAATAACATTTTTAAAAGATATAAACTATGTATTCAATTATTATTATTTTAGAAAAAAATTGTAAAAAAAATATTATTTATAATTATAGATATAAAAAAAATTTAATTTTAATTTATTTAATTGAATATTGTATATATATTGTTACCGTACGGTCTATTTATCTTTAAGTGTGTGTGTGTTTACATATACCGACTTTGTCTCGGTATAATATGTAAGATGTAAACTATGTTAAATTTGTTTATTTATTTATTTGATTAAAATATATAAGTATGTGATTAAAATAATACAATTTAATGTAAATAATATCCACTACATGGAGTATATATAGTTAATTGGTTATCTGAATTGTATATTATAATATATTGAGAAAGTCTCAATGGAGATGAAAGCCAGTTCGATAAATATTATAATATAGTTATTAAAAGTTGTTTATTTCAATCTTGTTTTGAATGATTATTTATTTATGTATTTGTAACAACATAATGGGCAAATAAATTATTTTGGATATTTGACTACTATAGCAATTCAGATTTAAACTCCATGTCATAGTAAGAAAAACAGATGTATTAATAATTGTTAGAGGCTTTTTACATCTTTAAAATTATGAAGATCCAAAATATCTGATTTCTTTAATTATAGCTTCTATAAACATTTTAAAAATCTTTCTTCAATCACCCTATTCAGATAAAAAACAGCTTTTTTTGAACAATTAAACATTTATGTCCCTAATATATATATATATATATATATATATATATATTCGGGACAAAGGCTTCATGTATTGAACAGAATGGGTGCTTTCATAGAAGAATTCATTAAAAAGTTCAAAAACTTTAAATAAAATTCAATTTTAAAAATTCACTAAAATATGTACATATTCAACGTCACAAAATCAATCCAACAAGTTACACATATAAACATAAAAAAAATTCTCTAAACTATTTTGTCAAACATAAAAAAGAAGAATGAACAATTCAAACTCATTGTTTTTTGTATGGAATTTCTATTGACTTTCAATTTTTTTACCAATAATTGAATTGTTTTTATATAAGGCAAATAATGAGTTTGACTATCACATTATTAGTTGATTATAAGAAGTACAAACAATGTTAAAGTTAAAACTTAAGAATGCTAAAAGCATTTGGAAAATAAAAATATCTTGATAATGCATTATCTATACTTAAACTAGCCATAATTTTTCTCTAAGCTATTTTGTCAAACATAAAAAAGAAGAATAAACAATTCAAACTCATTACTTTTTGTATTGAATTTCTGTTAACTTTCAATTTTTTTTAACCAACATTTGGACTATTTTTATATAAGGCAAATAATGAGTTTGACCATTGCATTATTTGCATTATTTGTTGATTATAAAAAGTTCAAACAATGCTAAAATATAATAATAACTTAAGAATATTAAAAGCATTTAGAAAATAAAAATATTGGTAAGAGAGTTCAATATTTTTCTAGATGTATGTAATATATATACATATATATATTAGCTATTATGTAAAAATTATTGTGGCAAGTAAAATAAAAGAGTATGTAGTGTGCTTCCACTCCTAAAAAGTCATCCTTCATCACTGATATATATCAGCAACCTCTTCTATACACATAATGCAATATAATATTTAATTTAATTTTCCAAGACAGCTATAGTTCAGACTTTCCAACAATCTTTCTCAAAATAATAAATGCACAATTATAACAAAAATTATTATAAATACATATTAAAATACACATTAAAACTGCAGCTCCCCCAGAAAAAAAATAATTATTAAATTTGTGCTTGAAAATATCAGTAATATAATAATTATTCAATATTTTACATAATTATTATATAAATACAACTAATAAAGCCCCCCCCCTTTAGTCCAGCATTGGTGGCCTAGTGGTTAGCATAGCTTCCTTCCAAGCAGTTGGCCTGGATTCGCTTCCTGGTCAACGCTTTGACATATGAAAAAAAAAAAGGAAAAATAAAATAAAGCAACCCTGCTTGAAAATTTCATAAGTCACCACTGCATTCAACCTACTTTTAATATTTCCTATATAGCATGTATTTTTACAACCTTAATATACAGTATTTTGAAAAAAATATTATTTTTAAAATACTGTACTACTACAACTGTTATTAAATCTTTTTTATATCAATTAAAATCATAACAATTTATACATTTATCTATAATTATCATTTAGTTTTTTTTGAAAATTATTAATTTTTCTAATTTTTTTTTCACTACTTAAAACTATTTAAATTATTAAAGAATAAAAAATGAATAAAAAAGAATATGACAAAAAACCATCTTCTGATGTCTCTCTAAGTCATAACTTTCTAGTTATATGCATCCCATAATATTATAAATATTATTTTATAATGAATCTTAGACATAAGATGCTATAATTATTGTTGATATTAAGTGGAATGTAGTAACAAACTATTAATAGTGACGATTACCACTTTTCTGTGCCAAAAGATTTCACTCAGTGACATTTTTTTTTTTTTTTTTAAATTTGCTTTTAGCCATATTTATCATTTTTCAAATAGCACAGCACTTTCATATGACTAAAACAAATATAAAAACCCATAACTCCAGTTTACACAGTACTTTTCAGGAACAAACTGTTTATATTATTCCAGTCCTACCATCCACTTTATAAACTTATAATCAATAGATATCAGATGACACTGCATAGAGATTTAATAAGCATTGCCATCTAACATCTATTAATTTCTCAAGCTTATAATGAATAGTGTAACTGGAGTAGGATAAATAGTTACTCCAAATGAATATTAGTGATTGGCTGTGGCATTGTTTAAAGATAACAATTATTTATAAATACATGCAGTTGATCTCTGGATATGCATTAAAAACCAGTTACATCATCCTACACTATAATATTCAAAATATCCAACAAAACAATAAAATCAAAACGATAACCCACTTATATATATATCAGTACTAATATCCTTTTTTTTTTTTTTATTGAATCCCTTGTCTACTATTTTTCATAATCTAAAAAAGAAACACAAATAACTAAACCAGTTTTAATTTTAACAATTTTTTGTTGTTGTTGTTGTTTTTATCATTACAGTAAATAAAGGGTTAAACTCGACAAAATATTATAAAAGAGAGAGCTGATTATTTGAATCTTAGAGAAGTTTTTCATTTTCTATTTGCACTTTATTTTGCAGGCTGAAAGAAAAAGGGTTTGAAAGGGCACAAATCTTTAGATGTATTTTTAGCAGTCAGTAATACCCTCTAAGGGTTTTATAAACTTA
Organism: Epiperipatus broadwayi; assembly: GCA_028023455.1. Lineage (NCBI taxonomy): Eukaryota > Metazoa > Onychophora > Udeonychophora > Euonychophora > Peripatidae > Epiperipatus > Epiperipatus broadwayi. The sequence goes on from JAQFVV010000003.1 coordinate 8,746,901, forward strand.
TAACTGCTCGTCCCCTTTTCATTTTGAATTTATCCCCACTTAATACTATACTATTTTATCAAAATATTTTTAAGAGATACTTCAGATAAATTATATTATTTTTATAAAATGTTTTATATTTATATAATATTACTATAGATAAAAGGAAATCTATAGGAATAAATCTAATACTATGTATATATAAATTTATAATTTCAACAAAATCTACGTATTATTCTTTATAAATTAATAATAAATTAGATGAAGAGAAATAAAATAAATAACTAATAAGAATATTAGTTAGTCAAGAAAAATATGACTTTATCAGATTGGAATCGAATTTTTTTTTTTTTAAAAAAAGATACAAATGTCTAGGAGGAAATCGTCTTATTTTGATTACATTATATCCCCTGAATTCGGTGATTTTTGAAATGACAGTTTGGTTATAAATTTTTTACTTATAAAATTTACAGTGGATTATTTTATTAGACGGCAGTGGAATATTCGATGTGCGTTGATCTTTGTAATGTCATATTTTATCTATGTGATTTTGTATGTTTGAATACAATTCTTTGGAAAGTTTGTTGGTCCTTCTCAATGAGAGCTGATTTATATATATAGTTGTTTCCATTTGGGTTTATTTTTTCATCATTAGTATTATAATTAAAAAATATAATTTTATTATTAAGTTGCTCTGCAGATTATGTGACATTAAAGCAGTGAAACTGAATTTTGATGCAGAGGCGAAATCAATGAATGAGATTTTCCAAGGAAATTACATTTTTTTATCAAATTTGGACTTTGATTGTCCATCTAATTAATACCCAACTGTTTGACATTGTTTAAATTTGTCAGATCCTATATTTATTTTCCATTGATTATGGATCTGATACAATTTCTTTTTAGATACTAGAGTTTTATTTATAAAAAAATATTGCATTGCTATGTCTTTATTTTTCTGCTACCTATTGCGAAAAACATAGTGCTAATATGATAGGGAAAATCCCATGTATAGTATTTTAACCTTTTGATATTTTAGTGTATATATTTGCTTCTTAAGCTCCATTTTATGTAAATAAAAGCTCCAAATAAGTATATTTATCATTCACTTTTTTATATTTGCTTTGGTTGCTGGATTTTACTTTCTATAACTAAATATCTCATTTTATCTACATGTAATTTCAAACTCCATCATTTGTATGACTCAGTTACTTTTATTGTCATACAGTCTATATCATAGGTTCCCACACTTTTTAGGCCACCACCCCATTTGCAAGACATAAATTTTGTATTGCCCTCCCTCCAAGTATAACAGTTTTCCACATTCAATCTGTTTGATATTTTTATGTAAATAGCAACTAATGATACTGTACCCGATGATGTCTACTCCATAATTCATGCAATGCACCCAAGACATAACATGACTGTCATGCATCATAATAAGGCATCAACATAAACTCAATATCAATAACAAAACAAAACAAAAAAAAATGTAAAGTTATTAAATTTAAGTTTAAATGAGTGAAATCAAACCGAAATCGATTATATTTCCTGATTTTTTCCTATCCAAAACTCTAATACCCTGCTAATTGGTATCACAAAGTTTTAGGTGGTTATATCTTTGAAAGGCTGAACATAACTCTCACTTTTATGTGCCACTTTCAAGAAGATAAAAATACTTTCAAAAAGGAAAACAAAAAATATAAAAAAACCCAAATCAGCAGGTCAATAAATTTTCAGTAATCACATACAGAGATTACAACAACAATAACAACAATAATAATAAAATAAAAAAAATAAAATAATAATAATAATAATAATAATAATAATAAAAAAATAATAATAATAATAATAATAATAATAATAATAATAATAATAATAACAACAACAACAATAATAATAATAATAATAATAATAATAATAATAATAATAATAATAATAATAATAATAATAATAATAATAATAATAATAATAATAATAATAATAATAATAAAGAAAAAATATGCACCAATGGTAGTCCAGCTGGATTTTGAAAGTGCTTTTGACTCTGTCCCAATAGAAACACTATTGAGTCAGCTAAAAGAAACACAGATACCTAAAACAATATTATATACAATAGGCAATTTGCTTCTAAATAGAGAAATACAAATCACGCTCAATGGTAGATCCACATCATCATTCAATCCCAGCCAATCAATCCCGCAAGGTTCTCCACTAAGCACACTGCTATTTACCTTTTATTTAAATCCACTGCTAGAGCAAATAAATAAAAAAATTCAAGGAATTCAAATACCAAATACTAATACATACATTCCCTGCATAGCTTATATGGATGATGTCACAGTGTTTCTAAACTCAAAAAAGCAAATACATATACTACAGGAAATAATAGAAGAATACACAAAAAATTTCAAATTAAAAATTAACATCAATAAATCAGTAGCATGGTCAATATACACAGGCAAAACAAACACACAAATTTATCAAGGTAAGCCCAGTAATTTCCTGGGTTTTCCTTTCCACTTGGGAATGAGCCAGATGAGAAGGAATATACAAAATAAACTCAAGTTCGAAGCAGAAAGAATCATAACATCACTCTCCAGATCATATCTCTCACTCTATGCAAAAGTGTCACTATTTAATCAACTTATAATGACCAAAATAACTTACTACCTGCCAATAATTACTTTTACAAAACAATTTACAAAGTCAATTAACTCACTCTGTAATAAACTATTATGGAACAGAAAAATAGTAGCAATTTCTTTAAAGCAACTTAACCAACCAACAAAATGGAATGGCCTTGGACTGCATGCTATACATACTTTCTACACACAAAAAACAGTAAATCTACTGATTCTACAATATTCAGACGTTTTCCAAACATAGAACCAAAAGAGGAAATCACCCCAACGGACCGACCCCCACCCACGGACAATTATATAAATACACTATTGACAAGTATTAAAAACATTAAAGATAAAATAGCACTGAAAAATCCAATTAAATATACTTATTGGCAAATTCATGATTTTCTAACTCAAAGCCAAGAAAACAACAATAGGCTAACAGTACTTAAAAATAGTCAATTACTCAAAAAGTACAAAACATGGTATTTAGAATCTAAATTATTTGACTTCATCCTCAAATTGAATTTAAATGCACTACCTACAGCACATTTCATTCGGTTCACAAGATTTTACCTAAATGTTGATCCAACGTGTGCTTTATGTCACCGGGAAGAAGAAACACAAGAACATTTAATATATCACTGTAAAGGCTTGGAAAAAGTCAGACAATTGATGGTGAATAATTATAGGAAAAGGGAAACCACAATAGAAAAAATGCTAAAAGCTTTCAATGAAAATAAAATACCTATAATACATGCAGCAACTTTCAGTATATATGCCTTATGGTGTACCAGAGGTGCTTTCACTTTAAGAAACAATCCAAGAAGACATCCTAACACATATCACAACAAACTAGAAAAACTTAAGGAAAGGGACAATCTTCTAGCACCACCGGACATTTATGCTGCCACTTGGTCTCTATTTAAAATAAAAGCAGCCTTATAATGGATAGACCAAATACAACCTCTGAAAAATGGAAAACTGAAATGAACTCATAATAAGAACTGAAATATCTAAAAGGTGTGAACTACAAAAGACTCTAATGGTTAAAAAAACAAAAGTATATTTTCTGTGTTTCAAGATGTATCCTAGAATATGATGTTTTATACAATGTATTATTTGATAAGAATGTAACCTTTTTTTTGCCTAATAAAGTTTGCTTTGAATAATAATAATAATAATAATAATAATAATAATAATAATAATAATAATAATAATAATAATAATAATAATAATAATAATAATAATAATAATAATAATAATAATAATAATAATAATAATAATAATAATAATAATAATAATAATAATAATAATAATAATAATAATAATAATAATAATAATAATAATAATAATAATAATAATAATAATAATAATAATAATAATAATAATAATAATAATAATAATAATAATAATAATAATAATAATAATAATAATAATAATAATAATACAGGCACCAGAGGTCGCCTCTAGCTTACCGCTCGTTCAGAACGTGCTTCTCAATCTATTAAAATATCATAAAATATACCGATTACAGGTAAGAGTTTTATATCTCTAATAACTATAAAATAGAAAACTAATAGATTAATTAAAAAAAGAAGAGAAATACAAAAAGGCAACACAGATTGATTGCATAATGGACTTAGATGTCCAACATCCAGCCATGATGTCTGTCAGCTCAGACACGTTTAAAAGTTCTTATGCACAAGTTGCAAAATTACCATCAACGGTTATAAAAAAAAGTGAAAATAATACGCGATTGTTTTTCTCAAGGAAAACGCAGCTAGCGCCTAGATTTCACCGTTCTACAGCAGGAGATCTGATGAAACTAGATCTTACCCCAAAAACCACTGAAACCTACGTTAACACAATAAAAGAGCCTTGGTCTAATGATAGCCTTAATAAAATATCTGAAGTGTTTAACCAGACGATCCCTAGGGAACTCTTCAATTCATTTAAACGTTTTTTCACTGAACGCTCCATTGTCATAGCAATTACAGATAGAAACTGTTCGCTATATAGATTCCCTAAGGAGCTTCTATTCGAAGAGATAAATAATAAAAAACTATGGAATTTGATAGTTCGCGTGGGAGATCATCCGAATCCGCGTTATCTGGCTATTGAATTTGTAAACGAAGAAAGCAAAGAATTGTTCCGACAAGAAATGAAAACTCTGGGGCAATACACATTAGTTGTAGTCAATCCCAACAGAGAAAACTTTATTACTGGTTTAATTAAAAAAACTTACCTAGGTTACTCAGAAACAGATTTCATTAAACTTATGAAACCATTCGGGAAGGTGATAGATTTTCAGCCTTTACAGATTAAAAATACACCCATCCCAATATTTAGTAATAATTATAGATTTAAAGTAAAACTGGGAGAGAACATTAATCCCGAAAATATTCCAACACAAGTTGCAGATGAAGAAGCGACATTATTTCTTGTTATAAACGGTCTAAAACCGCAATGCTTTCATTGCAAAGAACGCGGTCATCTTATTAGTAACTGTCCGGCTTTATATTGTAATAATTGTAATATGAGCGCATCCCCCTTACATCAATGCCCAAAAGAAGACTTTCATAGTAATCAAGAAGTGACTGTAGATGAAGATGTGCAATCGACAGACCATAATATTGAGGGAAAAAATGATATTAACATTACCAATAGTGGAAATGTGATTCTACATACTACAGGGTCCGATAGCATTGAAGTTTCCTCCTCTCCTAATCCGGAAATCTCACCCCCTCTTAATAAAACATCTCTCAAAATAATGGAATCGCTCGCAGTGTTGCCGCCCCTACAAATTCTAGAAACTCCTCAAATCACTAGAAAACCAGGTCGGCCACCTAAAAAAAAATCAGGTAATAATCCCAAGAAACTCATGGCTCTAGAATGTGAAAGTAGTGATAATGATTCCCCTCCTCCAGTCTCTAGAAAAAAGCTAACATCACGCAAAGTTACAATGCCTCTCTAATTGCCACATACTCATCAGAAAATAGTCCAATGGAAGAGGAAACTGATTGTATTACAAACATAAATAAAGTTTCACTTGAAAACCCATTCACAGACAGGAAAATGAGATCCAATGATATTTCTCTCAAATCTACAGACAATAATTGAACAATGCATATTTATTGATCCATTAAAATATACTACAGATTTCCTTATTAAAATATTTAACTTTATTTTAGAATAAAACTTTCCTATGCTAGGCTTAGATTCTGATATATACGCGCACACACATACAAATAATGGATATTAAAATAGGAGTTTTTAATGTTAGAGGGTTAAACTCCCCACAAAAAATTGACCTCCTCGCTAAATGGTACGACATTGTTAAACCGCAGATAATGGGCATTATCGAAACAAAAATCTACAGTGGCTCATTAATCAACCCTACAGACAAGCTAAATTCCAAGGGCTTTACAGCCTTCTCAAACACATCTGACACTCCATCAGCGGGTACAGGCATCATCATTGATAAAGCCTGCCCATTTAGTTCTTTCAAAATCCTACATATTGATGCACACTTGCTGATAATTACATTCACTCATAAAGCCATTACCTTAAACATAGCAATTGTTTATATCCCCCCAGGTCCCACTATTATAAATAGAATTATACAAACACTTAACTCTAGGTTCATAAATGCTATGTATCCGATGATTATTTTGGGAGATTTCAACATGACATATCAGACCTTCACCGGCAAATGGTTACATCAGCTGTCCTTTCCGATGATGAGTGGAAGAGGCTTTCTGCCGGAGAAGGCCGTGTCATTTAACAATGGTAGACATTCATCACTTATAGATCTGGTTTTCTATTCGCCATCATTACATAACATGATATGCATTCAATTAAAGAATTCCCCCCTCTCTGATCATGCAGCTGTTTTAGTGTCACTGGAAATTAATTTTGATAATAGAACAACAATTAATACAGGAAGAACCATCAGAGTTCTACTACCATCACGCACACCAGAATATCTTTTTTCAGAAGTATACATATATCTACACAAGTTGAAGAATATTACAATGGATCCAGTCCAAGCATGGTGTGCTTTTACTAACCTGCTTTCATTTAATATTGATCATCTTACCAGGACAACAACATCCCCAACAAAACTACTAAAGCTTATGGATGATACCTATAAAAAAATTATTGGCACTTCTCAATCAAATCTCGATCGTCCCTGTCTGATGGCATTAAAGAAGACATATCAAGAGTTAACAAACCAGCTTAAAGAATATATCTCCATTAAAAAGAAAAGGTTATATTTAAATAAGCCACACATGTATACCAGAAACTTCATTAGATGGGCGCTAGGCCACCCCTCCCAGGTGCGAGTCCCAGCAGCTATTAAAGTTCAAACTGAAATTGTCTATGGAGATTTTATGTTGGAGCGGCTTTACATATTGTATAGAGAAAAATTCCAGAGGGTATCCTCTCCAAGTCTAATGGCCTTTTCACAAGATAGATCAGAAAATGAATTTAAAATTTCTTTAAAAGATTTCATTAAAAAAATAGAAGCGATGCCAGATTCATGTCATCCTGGCATAGATGGAATTCCCAAGTTTGTATACAAACATATTGATAAAATCGCTGCACAATATATGCTTAACCTAGTCTCCTACCTCACTAAAGGCATCTATAAAATACAGGGCTTAAATCAAATTATGCTTGTGCCATTTATGAAAAAGAAACAATTAATCTCAAACACCTCTAACCTATGTCCAATTTCAATGTGCTCCCTTGGCATAAAGATAATAGAATCAGTGATAAAAGATAAAATAGAGCCATTCATTTTGCCAAACCTATCAAAAATGCAATTTGCCAAAAAAGAATCCTCAACAGGACAGGCAGCCTTTCTATTCAAGTCAACTATAGAAACTGTTAGAGATAATAAAAAATACAGTCCAGTTGTTATTCAACTAGATATTGAAGCCGCTTTTGACATGATTTCCATCAGTACTCTTCTTAAAACTCTGCAAAAATACTCCGTTCCGAATGCATATCTAAACTTGCTTGCTAACTTGCTTTTAAACCGTGAGATTTATGTTTCCCTAAATGGGAAAACTTCACCACCAATAGTGCCACATCAGTCCATTCCTCAGGGCTCACCTCTCAGTGCCTTACTGTTCACTGCCTATATCAACCCTCTTATAAAAATAATAGAAAATGAATTTTCAGGAATCTACGTGCCCACCATCAATGACAACATCTCATGTATCGCATATATGGATGATATAGCAATATTTCTATCATCTCAAAAACAAATTCCCAAACTTCTTAAGATACTTAATAATTTTACAAAAGAATACAAGCTAACATTCAATATGGAGAAATCGTGTGCATGGCAGATCTTCACCGGTAATAGCATTAATAAAGTTTTCAAAGGTAGACCAAGCGCATTTCTTGGGTTCAACTTTTATTTACGACATTCACCTATGAGATCACTCATACAGAAAAATTTGATAGAGAAAGTGGAAAAGACTGTCAATTCACTCTCCAAAGCCTACCTCTCTCTATATACAAAAATGGCCTTGCTTAACATGCTAGTGATTACAAAAATCTCTTATTTTACTCCAACAATCATTTATACCAAGGCATTTACAAATAAAATAGACTCCTTATGCAGAAAATTATTCTGGGGAAAAAAGATTATTTCAATATCAATAAAATGCCTAAGAAAACCCCTTTCACAAAATGGCCTTGGCCTTCACTCAATACATGTCTTCAGGATACAAAAAACATTGAACATAATATCTACATGTGCACAAAAATTCCCATATTTAGAAATTGCTGCCAAGATTACCCCTACAGATAGACCACCTCCTCTCCAAAGATATCTGAACACACTACTTACACCATTATTAACAATTCACACTCTTAACTTTAAACCACCACAAGCCAAATATAAATATTGGGAAGTTTATCAACTTCTACATCCAAATCAAGATGATGTACAAACTCCACTTCATATTAATAATAAACAATTATGTCACAAATTCAAACTATGGTCACTTGAACCAAAATATTTTGACTTTCTCCTAAAGATAAATCTAGACTCGTTACCTACACAACACTTTTTGAAATATCAAAGAAACTATAAAGATATAGATGATATATGTAATCTTTGCCATAGGGACTCGGAGACACAAAACCACCTTTTTTTCTCATGCTCAAGTCTAGAAAACATTCGTGAAATTATTAGCACTTCACTCAAGGGTAAAAAAATCAATATGAAAACCCTTTTTGACTCTTTTAAAAGGGGTATCTTTGCTGAAATAAGAATCTGCACATTTTTACTCTATGCTTTATGGTGTACAAGGTGTAATTTCATATACAATTATAATCCCAGAAGACATCCAAACACGTTCAGAAATAAGCTGCAAACCATACGTGAAAGAGACATGAAGATTACAGATCAATCTAAGTACATTGACACCTGGAATATACAAGAACTTATATAAAAGCACTAACAAAAAAAAAAAAAAACTATATCTAACATGGATCCTTGTGCCAGTTCTAAAGTCAACTGACACAAACTAGATGCATTCCTGCTTTAATTTAATTGAAGTATATCTAATTGAATATTATCATATGATTGAGTGATCATCATTGATTTTGTTGAACTTTTTTTTCTTAGAGACTTCTAGTTTGATAATGCATACAGTTACTGATCAAATCATTGTACATATGCAGTTTTGTGAAACTAATTTATATGTAAGAACTATGTGTCAAATGTAACTTGTATAACCTTTTAGAATACTAATAAAGTTTATCCTTTGAAACATAATAATAATAATAATAATAATAATAATAATAATTATTATTATTATTATTATTATTATTATTATTTCATGCAAAGTAAGTTTTTTTTTTCTCAAATAGAACAGTGTGTTAAAAGCAAATGACAAATAATAAACATATATATATCTATGCCTCGGCATACACACAAGCATTCCAGAAATTAATTTGGTAGAACTGTTTTAAAGTAGGAAAATCAAATAATACTTTATAAAGAAACAAAAAAATACAAATAATAAAAAATTACAATAAAATTTATAGCAACAAGACATAATGATAATAAATAAAAAAATAAATAAAAAAATTATACCATCCGCTTCCTTCTGGTTTCTTTCCATTACCCATCTCCTGACTTTGTAACTTTTTAAGTGCTCTACAATGACAACAAGTTGGTGAGAGGTTTCCTTCTTCACAGCAAAATGTAGGCGTTAAGATGTTCATCATCACCAGCTAGCACCTATGGTTACATGATAGCAGCGTAGGAGACTGGCTGGTGCACTAACATTGGGAGTTTACTTCATTAGCATTTTAATAATAAAATTTGGGCATTTTTATATTTCTCAACTTTCTCTACAAATCTTTATAATAATGATAGCAGCCAACCAAGAGTCAATCATGCAATTCTAAACAGACTATAATTTGAAGCTAGGCTCAGCTCTGCCTTTTTTCATAAACTTCTCCACTGCTTCCTATAACTAGAATATTTCTCTTACTTCAGAAAACCCTTAACTGCCCAGCAAACAAAACACAGCAAGGAAAACAATAAACTCAGAAGAGACCCAGCCCCCATCACTGAAAACCTTTTATAGCACACCTATAGCAATACAAATTGAGCAACCCTCTTTCACTATTATAGCCATTATCTCCAATTTCTTGGATAATTAATCATAACACAATTGATATAGTTTTTTACACTTTTTTATTTTTCACTTCTTTCATTTTCTACACAGACTCTCATTTCCTCAAGGAGTTCCATTTTACATATAGTTTCTAATTTTAATACAATGGAAATAGCTTTTTTCCATCTTTATAAAATTTTTACGAAAAAAAAAAAACAAATCTGAGATATGACAAATTTTTAAATTCTCTCAGCTGATATTGGCCTTAAATTACTTTATTTTTTTACTAAAAAATATAATGCACAGGATGATTACTTCTATCTATTAGTAACATTTAAAATTAGCCATATAATAATAACCTGCATTTTTTTTAAACTTGTTAATAGAGAAAAATAAAACCAGCAAAAATGTGCAAAACAGTCAAGCGTCGTTAGCTGAGAGGTCATCGCAGCCGCCTTGCAAGCAAGTAGTTGGTTGCAGATGGTTGTGGGTTCGCATCCCGGCCGATGCTATGACATATGAAAAAAAAAAGTGCAAAACATTTACAATTACTATGACTATCCCCCTTTTTTATATATTCTTCCACATAAACAATTTATAAAATAACCATAAACTCGACAAAATAATGTAAAAATTAACAGTTTGAGAGCGAATTAAAGCGATGATTGGTGAGTCCGGAGAAAAGGCTAGATCACCTGAATGCCCCAAATGCTTCTGAATCCACTATCACCCCCTAGAAGTCTTTCCACCCACTGGGGGTGTGTGTGTAATATCATCCACTTTGGGAAACACTGGTCTACATTATACTTATCAGATCTGATTATTATTTTATTGTCATAATAGAAATGATTATATAAATAACTACTTCCTATTTATATATCAATACTTAAACAATCTCAATTTTGTTAAAATGTTTCCATGAACAGTTTTCTTCATCCTATTCTAGAGCCATCTACTATAAATTTGAACAATAAATAGACAATAGATGGTACAGTGCTGTAATATCCCAATGTCTAGACTCAGTGAGGACTAGAATTCAAATCTAGAACTAATGCACTTATGCATAGAGCATCTGCTTTTTATTTCTTTATATTATTTAAGCTGTTTAAACAATAGCAAATTATCCATACAATAGTGCCATCCAGTACAAGCTTTAATAATCAATGTATGCAAGAAAGTCTGTGCATAAAATGTCTATCAAGTGCCTACCTATCCAATATTCCCAGACCAGTTTCTAGCTTGTGGCTTTCATCAGTGAGAGTTTGGACCTGAGAACTCTGCACATAGAGGGATATTGTTAAAAGCTATAACAATTCTCAATTTTAACCTTAAATAAATCATAAACAAAAGTCCCATTTGACAAGGTAATTTAAGTTGTTTCTAAACAATAGTATTTTTCTAAAACTGTATAATTTTAGTAAACAACATTTCCAAACTGAAACTATTAAAGTTATTAAAAATTTAAAAGGTCGAGTTTAAAGAAAAAATATTCTATTAAAAAATGACAGGAAAGTTTAAAATGTATTGAGTTATAGAATTTCAAAGGGGGACTAAGTGATTCTCAAGAAGTAGATGGTCTTGTTGACAGCAATGTGGTCTAATCCTATATATAGGACAGATTTCTTGCTGCAGGGCTTTTTCTTTTATAATTTTGAGAAGAGTTATCCACTAAATTCACACTAGCTTTGACTCTGACATATCTGGCTAGGCAAAACTTAGTTTGCTGTCTCTCCAGCAGAAGATGGCAGTTTCTATTCAAACCTACATGCTTGACAGCATGATCATCATCACAGAGAGGGGAAATGTACAGCAGCCTACCACAAGAAGATGAAGTCATCGTAATCAAGATGATTTATCCTGAGGAGAGTGCCACTATGTCTATCATCTGATGTGCCTGCATTACAAGCTACAACCAAGAAGATCGGTAATATCCCTCTCAAAGAATGCAGAGCTCTATAATTTAATCTCTAAATTTGTAATTTTAATGTTAACTTATTCATTATTACAAGAACTTAAATCACTCAAGAAATTTCAAATTATAAACATCCAGGTTGAGGTTAAGATTAACAAAAATCTACACAGGCTACACATGCGCTTTTTAGATCTTCTTTTCAATCTTTGTTTGCAGATTTTTTTTCTATGATAAAAAATAAAAATTTTATGATAATTTTTGTGATCAAGTAGATTGAATTTTTTTGTCTTTCTCTCATTTTTTTTTGTTAGTTACTGGAGAAAAGTTCAGCATAAAATTATAATGGGAAAATTTTTTACTTTTTCCATTGTATTTTGAAGAAAATGTTATGAGGTAAATATTTTAATTTTTCTATATTTTTTTAAGTATTATTTTATTTTATGTTTTTTAATTATATATTTTTTAATTATTGTTTTAGATATATATTGATAAAAAAATTACTATTAAAACTAACATATAAAAAAAAGAAACATTGTGATTGTCTGCATTTTTTTTTATATAATGTGAGCTTAGTCTTTGAATTAATTGATATGAGACAAAAATGAATATATTTCAGAAATATAATGATCTGATTTAGATGTTACTATAATTTCTTTTCTGCATTTTAATAATAGTAACATTATGCAAATGCTAAAAGTAATGATTTGACAGTACATAAACTTAGGTTGATTACTGACTTGCAATATAAATTTCAAAGCTGTATATTTTTTAATTATTACTTTATTATATGTTTTTTTAATTATTATTTTATTATATGTTTTTTAATTATTGTTTTTTAATATATATATTTGATAAAAAAATTACTATCGAAACTAACATAAAAGGGTTGTCGTCAATGAGTCACCATATCCCACTGGATGGCACTGTTTTCACGCTAAAACACATAAAAATGCCGTTCTGTGGCCGACACGTTCGAACCCGCATTTTCTGTAATACAACTTTTTTGTTGTACTACAGATTGCAGGCCTCTATGTCGCGTCGCAGTACAGCATGTATGTTTATGCAGCAAATACATTTTCCCAATTCGCACAGTTTATAAAATTGTTACGGCTTGGGGAGAGGGTGTATTTTTCTGAATTGGATTGAAATGTTATTTTCATTGGTTTTTTATTTTATTTTAAAGTATTGAAATGTTCAGATTTTATAAAGTAATAATTAACAGACTTTTTACACCATAGTGTATTGAAGTTTTAAGTAGTAAATGTTGACGAGATATATGTATAAAGTGAATTCGAATTAGGTAACGCATCAAGTAATGTACTGTTCGTAACATTTCCACGAGACATTTTAAGATTGTACCATGTGTATATTTTTGAAATAAAAAAGAGTGTTAACACAAAAATATCCAGAAAGAAAAGTACAATTGTACACTGTTTTTTTAAATGTCATAAAAAAGCATATATTATAAACATTTTATATATATGTTTGTCATTGTTTAAAAAAGTTTTAGTTTCTTTCTTTTCTCCGACTATAGTTTACGTTTATTGTTATCATTTATTTTATAGATGTTAGTAAAAAAAAATATTTACAAAAATACGATTTTGATATTTTTTATTTTAGCATTACAAACAACAGAACACTAACTGTAAACCTAATCCTAAAGCTAACCCTAAAGCTAACCCTAATGCTAACCCTAAACTAACCCTAAAACTAACCCTAAAGCTAACCCTAAACCTAACCCTAAAACTAACCCGAAAACTAACCCTAAACCTAACCGTAACAACTTTTACTTTTAGTTGTCATTCGATTCAAAATAAAAAATAGCGGTAAACAACAACAACAAAAAAAGCTGTAACCCCTGTAAAATAATTTCCGATAGAAAACTGATTTTTCTAATAAAAAGCAAACTAAAAAAGACGAATCAAATTGTAATTTGTTTCCTAAAACTAACCCTAAACCTACTGTAACAACTTTTACTTTTAGTTGTCATTCAATTTGAAATAAAAAATAGCGGTAAACAACAACAAAAAAAAAGCCGTAATCCCAGTAAAAAAATCTCAGATAGAAAATTGATTTTTCTAATAAAAAGCAAACTAAAAAAGACGAATCAAATTGTAATTTGTTTATTTTATTTTACATTTATTATTATTATCATTTAATTTTTATATGTTAATAAAAGAATAATATTTGAAATTAAATAATATTTAAAAAAGATGATTTTCTTTTGTTTTTATTTTCGCATTACAAAAAACACATCAAAATGATTATAATTAACGGCCCAGGAATAATAATATTTTATAGTTTAAGCATGAAAAGTGCACCATCGAGTGGGATATAGTAGTTATTCGATGACAACCCATAAAAGTAACAGTTTTGACAGTATATATATAAACTGCAAACATATGTACATCAAGCTTAACTCTACGATGAATTTAGTATTTCATTCACTTTTTATTTTATTATTTTGTATATAGTGACTATTTTAGTAATACTTTTTAATAAATTATAAACTGCATTGAAGTTCTTTATTATAATATTTAATTTATGCTAATTATTGATCAATATTAACTACTTGTTATAAGGGATGTTATTAGGGATGTCTTATACATTGCAACCCCCTGTAGGGAAATGCATTTTGAAGGACTACTGAGAAAAATGAAAAGTACTAATGTTTTTATTCTATGAAGTTTTCAAGTGATGGATTACCTTAGGTAAGTTTTATTATATACCAAATTTTTAGAAATTTTATGATGAATCCAACTAACCTACTAACAAAACAATAGTTTTAAGTTGTGTGCATGATAATTTTGAATTTATAAAATACTATAAAAATGATTATTAGAAATATTAATTTTTATTCTATTTTTTATTACTTTAAATATCAATAACTATATTTTTTTCAACTTAATTACATTCTTTGGGGTTTTATGTTTCAAAAAATATATATTATGTCATTTTTGAGTAATATAAATATCAATAACTATATTTTTTTCAACTTAATTACATTCTTTGGGGTTTTATGTTTCAAAAAATATATATTATGTCATTTTTGAGTAATATAAATTTAATTCATGATAAAATTTGTGGATTAATATAATTTTTTAAATATTCAATATGGCTGCTTCAGCAATCAATAAGTTAAGCTAGCTTATTTACTATAATAAATGTTCAATCTTATTTCTTAAAACTCTTTAAATTAAACCATTTATAAGTTAACTATGTTCAACTTATCTGAATTCATCTTTCTATTGTAAAATGATTTATTATCAATCTTATTTCTCAAAATCTCTTATGATAAATCATTTATATAGTAATTATGTAAACTTACCTAAATAAATCTTTATACTGTCAAATGACTTATTCTTCTAATCTGTAAATACCTGCCATCTGTTATGTCTTAAATTTCTCAAAACTGTGGTCATGATTAGATTTATTGTTTTAACTATCTTTCGAAACAGCGAATACTAATTGTTAGCAAACTTTCCATGGAGATAATTAAAATCTCCATTTTAAATAATTTAAAGAATGCTACTTGGTATATTAAATTGCTGTTTCAAAATATTATAGAAATATTATAGATAGATAATAACTGATCACTAAGCACTCATTGTTATCATGATTTTATATATGTTATCACTGCATTATATTTTGCAAGGTTTTCTTAGTCAGTTTTTTTTATAATTTATGACTTTTGATATCTATTGGTTAAAAGTGATAGCACAATTTAAAACTTAGCAATTGAAGGTAATGTAAAAACAAGGATTTTATTTCAATTAAGTTTGTTAATGTTTAATAATGACCATCAAATATGCATTCCCATCTTAATTGTGATTATATATATATATATATATATATGCAAATTCAATATTTTAATTTAGGTTAGAATTTAATTTAAGCCCTCTGGTTAGCATAATTATAATGCTAGTTTAAGAACTGGGTTGGGTTAGTTTGGCAGCTAGAAGCTATCTGTTCTAGGCATAATTAATTGATTATACATATATCCATTGGTCTTTTGTACATGCATTGCGAGGGTATCTTTACAAAGTACACATTCATATGTTTACATTTTGCTGCACCTTTAAATGGATTCACAGTGACCGACCTCCCCATTCTTTAGTTCGGGTAGACTACCTTTATTAGAACTGGAACACGAGGGTCCAGACCATGTTTATAAATCTTCTGAGTTTCTGAACTTAGCTATTCTTATATTAATTGCAGCAAACCATCTGGTCACAGAGCACTGAGCATTTGATGCTGTAACTCTTGAATAATTACTTACTCGCACCACAGACTTGGTCTTTAGCATTTTATTAAGTGCCATAGTATATATATGTGAATCTAAAAGTAACCAGTTCTTTTTTTTTTATTAATTAATTATTCAGCATTAGACTAAAACTTACCAGGTTGAATTTGCATTATCTTGAGCTTATTTATTTGTTCACACTGGCAATATATATAATAGCCATCTTAGAGCTATATGTGTTCATCATCTTTGCTAAGCCATAATCTTATAACATTAGAAAATCATGAGCAGTAGGATGGGAATATTATATGATTATAGACATGATTTATTTACCACACATACATGCATTTTTATATGTTAAGATATGTCTGCTGTACTTATAATAGTCTCATCCATTATGGAAATGCCTGCATATGTTGACCACACATATTTAATACTATATAATCCTTGCCATTTTGTTACTTTTATTTTATTTTATTGTGATTGCTTTAATAAACCTGTTTAAAAAGTAAAGTTGTTTTATATCTTTCTTGCTCCTAGTTCTATTCAATCCAAATCATATTATCTTATTCCAAATTTCTTAATGATTTTACATGTCAAATATGCCTTGTCTTAATTAAATTAATTAGTATGATAGGTGATCTATGACCCATTGAGATAATTGTTAGCCCACACCAAAATCTCATGTTTGTCCCTGTTCAAAGCCAGCTTGCAGATTAAATTAAAACCCATGTATAATTTCAGAAATGTCATTCATAAGGTGTTAAATCACAAAATACTGGCAAATGAGTTGAAGTTTGGTCATATACAAGATCTCACCATCTCACTTTCAATCATCTTTGGTGTCCTTTACATGGATTCTGGATTTTGTTACATGAATGTACAAATCTGACCATTACAATACAAGATCTTTTATTATAGAAACTTGTAAAAAATATTTTTTTTCTTAACATTGCACTTCAAGCACTTTTCAGTATATGGTTCAGACAAATGGTAATTAGCTTCATTTACTACTGGCCAAATCTTTGACCCTTCTTAGCCAGTTTGGCTGTAATTCTGAGCTAACTTTCTTGGGAAAACATTACATTTCACATAGTTTTCAAAAATATTTCACCTCTCCTTGATGTTGTTCCTGATGGCTTATGATGTGCTCATTCTGATATTTAATTGTAATCAGTTTTATTCACTAAAGGACATATTTGAGACAATTTATGACTAATTTGTTATGCCATTTCAAACTTATATACTTGCACCTTACAATACTTCTCACATAACCCTTTAAAGATTTCTCTGATTTCATCTAACTTATGATTCTGAATTTCAGTCATTTGTCTTTTTGCAAATAATTCTTCATTTGTTTTTAAATTCATTTATGTGTGTGGATTTAAGATAAAACATTTTTTATAATGTTGGGTAAAGCTTTATTGCATTTCTACAAATATAATGTGTTATCCTTGTTTTGCATATTGATGAATGCCAATACATGATGATTGATAACAGACCTAATTAACTGACACAAGAGATTAGTATAGCTTCTGTCAATTTGTGGTGCAGGATGGCATCAAGAAATGCAATGTTTTTAATTGTGTTATGAACCATTCAGCAATGTTTGGACAGATTACACATTTAAATTGGTTTCTATAATAAAAATAATACTGATTTTAATTATATTCCATTTCTTACACACTTTATACAATGCAGTATATTATTATTGTGAGGATAACTTAAAATCATGCCCACACCAACCTTTATCTACCTGAGAGGTTAGAATATACTTAATCAAGAATTATATCTAACAGAGTTCATGGGTTTTGCTAACATATTATTTTAAAAATTTGAGGAATAGTTGTGAGCAGCTATATAGGCATAGTATATCAATGTTGTGTTATACAACTAAATAATGTCATGTTGCCAAACTGTACATAGCTATATATTTAAAACGAACTAAATTCCAATTGCTAAATAAGTCAAAGTAAACACTGAAAGAATTAATACAAACATATATGTATAATAACAATCATTTTGTGTTAAATGTTCTGTACATCAACAACAAATATAAAACAATGACCTAAATGATGACAAGATAATCATGGTAATGATCGAAGGTCAAGTACTGTACCAAGCAACCTAAAATAAGAATGAGAAAATAATGTGTTATTTTATTTCTTAAATCGATAATTGTGATACATATAGATAGACAACAATAGACATACACCATGAAAAATTGCATACATTAGAAAATGGAAATGACATTAACTATAAAAAGAAAATCATATTATCATTCCTGCTTCATAAAAATCCTATGTTTGCTATGGAAAGTCAATTGAAGCAAGAGTTTTTGAACACCATCCAAAATGGACACCTTCGTTTGAAAAGTTTTAGCTTCAGAAAAATAAGTTTAGTGTAAGATTTAAGGAAGCAAACAAGAGATCTTGCATCTAAATAAAGCAAGAAAACAAACCCAAATGGCTAGATCTAAAAAAAAATCATTTCAAGCTTCTAATAAAAAAAAAAGAAAGATTAAGATCGAACATTTGATTGAATGAAAACCAGAAAATAATTATATGTATAGCCAGCACGGCAGATGTTAAGATAAGGGTATTTTATCATGTTTATATTTCTTTCAACAATTATAGCCAGCACGGCAGATGTTAAGATAAGGGTATTTTATCATGTTTATATTTCTTTCAACCATAAATTGCAATTGAACTTAAACTTATATAAGTAGAACTAGAACAATGTGGTCTGACTAGAGCAATTGATTGTTGTTTGATGAGAGCATTAACTCTATGACTATGGAAGTTTAATACTCATATCTCTACATTTAAACCACCTGAGAAATCTTCTTCATGCAGCATGGAATGTTTATGTGAAGAGTGAAAGAAAACCAAAAATCATTCGATGCAAAATTGTTCAGAGTGTGCCATTCAGAAGCAGCAATGATCAATTGATATCTGCAAGGAGGAAGGCATTTAAACCTATGAACTATTATATAAGAAAAACTTTAGTGATTTAATAAGTCTGATTTAATCGATTTCTGAAATATATTTTTTTGTTATGCATTATGAATATTTATATATATATGTGTGTATATTATTAATTTTTCCATCATTATTTCATTCTCATTTTTACATGAAGGTAAAACTTTCTGATTTAATGTTCCAAGAGAGTCCAATTTAGCAAAACACAAGAAGATCAGGGAGGAGAGATTAAGTTCTGTTAGAATTCTTTTTTTAAATAAAATTTAGGTTTGATCTCCCTTCCTAAGCACCTGATTTTTGTTCTTGACTGTGCATTTGAATTTTAATGGTAAGAGATAGTTTACTCTTTAAAATATTAACATCACATACTCGATGAGATAGAATTATGTTGTTTGTTATTTGTTAAACTAATATGATTATTATTTAAGTATTTTCAGTATAAATGGTTAGATTTTTGAGTGAATCTACTTTGCTATCATATCAAGTATTGTTTCTTTGTTCTTATATGACAAATGAAAGGGGGGCATCAAACAAATCAATCTTTATAACTGGAACGGTGTACTGAATCTATACTTAGGGTGAATATTAAATTAATTTAGCTAGTTAGCTATGGATATAATAAAGTAAATATTTTCATTTTTTATTGTACAAAGAAATGTCTGTGATATGAATACCTATCATGGGGATTATGGGATGGGTAACTTCTAATAATTTTAACTGGAGATATACATACAATCTTTTTATCTTCAATTGTAAATAGTTTTTTTTACTTATTTAAAATGTTTTCATATATTTTGTTTTATAAATAAATGTTATAAAATTTGTTGAAAGTCTCTTTAGTTTATTGGACCAGATTTTGTATTCATCCATGAAATGAATACCCTACACCTACACACTTGCATACATCATTACTTTATAATTATGGTAGAAAAGTTTTAAATAAAGGTTATGCAATAATAGCAACTTGGATAAGAAAATCTGATCATAAGTCTGCATAGATACATCCCTGTTAAAAGAATCAAATGTTAATTCTTCCTGAGTTCGAATACTGAGGCAAAGGATTTGAAAAAGAATGTTGAGATGTAGAAAAACTGACCCAAATTACATCTAATTTTAATAAATAAGTCATCAGCTAGTCTATTGAATGTGGATATAATCATAGTTCATGTATTTTATCGCACCATCTCCAGCATCCTACCAAAGACTCTAGGTCAGACTGTAATCAGATGTGACCCTCTCTCATAATGTTGTTCAGATGGACCATTACATCTGGTGCCTAACATATTAGCCCTGGATATATTAGTTGCAAAGAAGGTCCAAACAATGGACTGGAATTTTAAATAAAAAAAATTTTTTTTTAACATTCAATTCAAGCTTACTCCTTGTATGACAAACCCAACTAATTCAAAACTACTGTGGCACTTATGCTCTGCATAAATGATTAACATACTTAATGATCAGGTGGGAACATGAGACACCTAAATAAAACCCATGATATATGCATTAGGCAACAATAAATTTAAAAAATGCATGCAAGGCTATGAATGCAAGGCCAATAAATGCCAACAAAATAAATGATTAAATAATTAGTACATCAGGAATAAAATAAGTAAGTCAAGCAGAATGAAGAGTATTAGGCTAAATGTAGATAAACATAACATCAGAAACAGATCCAATATGAAAGTTATAGCTAAACCTGAAATTATCAGGGAGATGTAAAAGCCTACAACAATCATCCACTATACTACTCTAAAGGGATTAACTATATATTTATTTGAATTGCTGGATTAACTATATATTTATTTGAATTGCTCGATTAATGATTCTTGGAACCAGAAAAACATTAGCTAATATGGAGTCAGAGTATTATGGAAATGTTAGTGATGCTCAGAGGGGTAAGATTAATGTTAATCATGAGGGAGGGCCTTGCCTTGTAAGATACCTGGGAGGTCTGTTGCCAAAGAGGAACATTTTCTACATGTGCACTTTGACAATCATGCCACCACTGAAACTGAAGGAACCTCCATTGTTGACATGACTCAACTGAGCATGATTCAAAAGCACCAGCTACTGAAGATTCAAGGGTTATGATGCAGATGCTACAACTGATAACGGCTATCATGAATAGTATGAAAGCTGAGATGGCAGCAAAGATTGACCTGGATAATATGAAAGTTAATATGGACAGTATAGAAGTGAGAGTGAATCACAAATCAGAGAGAGTATAGCTTGTCTGAGGAAAGATTTGAAAGGAGACATGGACAAAATAAAGGCATGCATAAAAATGAAGGTCAACAATGTAGAAACTAGATTCTCTGTGGAGATGGAATGACTGTCTTTGGATATAAAAGCAGTTCAAAAGGACAATCAATGTTGAGTTGAAACAAGCTATAGTAGAGATCGAGGAGAAAATAGAGGTGAAGGATACCAGGTGTAGGGTAAGGTTTGAGGACTTCCAAGACAGCATCACAAGCCAGATCAGTAATAAATACCTAGAAGGGAGCCAAAATTAAAAGACATTCAAAGGGGAGGTACAGGAGAACCAAAAAATATCAAGTGGAAGTCCAAGAGATATTCCAAGTTGTGCATGCCAAGGTAGATCAGACCTTGAATAGGCAAAATGCAAAAATAAGGGTGCATGAGGAATCTATGAATGCTTTAAGCCAAAATATGCTATACTTAGAAAATAAAATGGCTACAACTGATTCTGAGGTCATTGGATGTAAAACTATGCTTGGATAAAAGTTTTATGCAATGATTTACATCCATTGAAACTCAAGTGCATCAAGACACCTAGCTGAAAAAGGATCAAGAGACATGAGATGTAGGGGACAGAATAAAAGTGATGGCCTATTGGAAGAAGATTGCAATGAGAGATCCCCACAGATGAGTGAGCCTTTCTTCAAACCTATCTTGCCCAACCAAGCAACCCACAGGGAGAATTATCCCTTTCATTTCAAGTACATGAATAGCAACCCCAAAGTCTGCCAAACTTGTCAGGAAGACCCTATGAAGGTTCCACAGATAAACCTGATGGAATTAAGTAACCACCTAGACAGCTAGCTCACATTAATGCAATCAACTAATTCATGAAGCTCAAGGCTTTTAAGAGATTAGCCAGTGAAGCTCTTATAAAACATTTGAGAAGCCTGAACTTGTACTTTACAGTTAACCAGAAGAGGCAAAAATTATTATCACCTACAGTTATCTATAAGGAGATACCCTAATGTGTTGTGAATCCTCATTCCAGACCCTACATATCTTTGATGAGTATCAGACTTTAATAGTAAAGAGCTTCTGGAACAGGGACAAATAGAATGCATTGCTATATCAACTGTTCCAGGAAAAATATAGGCAAGCACCTGGAGAAACATTAACAAAATTCTTCTGTCATCAAGTGTCTAATCTGAGAACTCTCAACACATGTAGTTTAAGTGAGAGTAAGATCATTCAAATTATTAAGAACTTACCCCTAAAAAATAGAATGGTTCATTCTATGCATGAACACTAAGAACATAGAACAAATAGGTGAACTGTTAAATAACATAGATGTAAACATGTGCAGCATATCTAACAGAGTCCCTGGGAAGTGAAAAGAGGAGACCATGGTGAATGCAATATACTATAAAAGGAGGAAAAATAGTAACAACAACAACCACTGGGAAAGAAAGTACTACAGCCAATTTCTCCATACCCTTGGTAACCTAAATAAAATCAGACAAGAGACAACAAGACCACAATGAGACCCATTAATAGTCTAGAAACTTCTAATAAACTAGGGTGCAGCTATCACTCATTCAAGAGACAAAGGAACCAAACTAAATTAGTACTTGAGGTTAGGTTCCTCCTCTCAAGAATTCCAAAAAGCAATGGGGAACCCAGACCAAATAATAAGTAAGGAAATCGCTAAACTAATGTGCTCATTGGAGGATAAGACACTCAAATATGTGGTGCAAAGCTGCCCTATGATAGAGAAATTGAGTATTTACTGGTATCTGGTAGCCAGATCTCAATTGTGTCAGATGCATTCTATCATAAGGCACTGACAAATAACATCACCATCAAGACACTACCACTGAAATTGATTCAAGTTACCATAGAAAGGCCAAACTGTTACAAAAACAAATGTTGATCAAAATCAAGATTGGCCAGACAATTCTCTATTGTGTTTTTCTTATATTGAATGGCTTAATATATGAGGTCATTCTACGGGCAGACTTTCTCCACATGAACCATTGCTTCATTGATTTCCTAGACAAAGTAGTTAAGGTTAATGATGAGATCTTGGAGATGACATTGTGTCCAAAATATGACCTACATGAAGTTGATTGTATGATATCTGTAATTTCAAAAACCTTGATTGAACACAAGATTGCAGAATCCAATTTACTTTGCAGCAATAATGAAGGAAAGTTACGATCTGTTATTATTGAATTTGGCCCCATTTTCTCAGAAATACATAGGAATAATCAAGAGTTTCCAGCAGAGATTAAAACTAATTCATGACCAACTATTTCAATCCAAATCATACTCTATTCTGTACCAGTATTGAGAAGAGATATCTAAACAAATTAACAAAATGCTAGATTGGGGGATTATTTCTAAATGTTCTTTACCTTACTGTAATCCAGTTCTAACTGTGAAGAAGAAAGGTTGATGAGATTTTGTTTAGATGCTAGGCAGCTAAACAAAATTATTGTTCTTGACAGAAACATAACATTATCTATCCATGATTTATTTGCAAGGTTTGAAACCTCCTGCTATTAACAAATCAAGCTTCATCCAAATGATTTCCAATACACTGCCTTCTGATACAAGAATTTTACCTACCAGTTCAATAGAATGCCTTTTGGGTTGATCAATAATGGTGCTGGTCTGATAATATGTTTGGACAGTACCTATCTCCAGAGGTCAAACAGATTGCAACCATTTACATGGATGATGTGATTATATCATCTGCCACCATTGAAGAACATCTTCAACACCTGACTTAATTTTTTAAGGAGTGTTATGAAAAGGGAATTAAGATCAACTTTAAGAAAAGCACATTGGTGTGTAGCAAGATGGTCTTCTTAGATCATATCATTGGTTACAATGGGATAAAATCTCATTTTGATGAAAACAAATAAGGTCATTTTTAGGACTATGTAAATTTCTATAATTGTTTCTACCAAAAGTTCTCAGGCTGTATGGAACTGCTATTAAAATTAATCAGGAAGGATGAAAAGTGGAAATGGATCAAAGAGCAAGATAAGGCATTTGAAGACATTAAAACAGAATTCTTACAACAAACCACATCAGCTTTTCCTGATTTTAATAAACTGTTTTGTCCAGACAGACAGTAGTGATTTTGAATTGGAGGTAATGTTATCCCAAATCCAGGAGGATGGCCAACCTGGCATTCTCTAGTTTATTAGATGGCACCTAAAGGGTCCAGAAATAAACTATACAGCTACAGAGAAGGAGGCACTGGCAATAGTGTGGGCCTTCCAGAAGTTTCAACAGATACTTCTTGGATCAGAAGTGGTAGTGATCACTGGTCACAAAAGCCTTGAATTCTTGAATCATAGCTACCTGACCAATAGTCATCTAGTCAAATAGAGTTTGCTGTTGCAGGAATTCAATTATAGCATATGGTACTGTAATGGATTCAAGAATGTGATAGCAGATATGTTGAAACCCATGCAGGTCTAAACAAAATCACCTTTTGGTAGACAATGCCTACTTTACTAACATTAACATAATGATTGACAACAATGTAGAGAAAGATTTAGAAGTTTTGCCAAAAATTCAATCTAGATATCCAAATTTAAGACCAATCATTGAAAGAAAGTTCTGCATGCCCCAAAGAATCTTAAATAATACAAGCTTTAAAAAGAGGTTTTGCTTTACAAACCAAACTTAGACATTGAAGAGTGGAGGGTAGTGATACCTAAGTTCTTAACAAACCAACTCATCATGTATGTCCATTGTCTATATGGTCACTATGGTGCCCATAAGATGGAACATACCCTTTAAAATTGGTTTTACTGGTCAACAAAGTATAAGGACATCTTAAAATCACTCTGAGATTGTCTTGTGTACTTACAATACCTGAAAAGCATAATGAGATCCTAGAAATAGATTATTATGGGCCTCTGGCTTCATTTAATAAAAAGAAATATCTATTGGTAGCATATGATCTCTTTTCTAAGTATGTTACTGCTTACCCAAGACTCCAAGCTAATACTAGTATACTATCCGAGTATTAGACATGCTCTAATTCATCAAGAGGGAAGTCTAGAAACATATTAACAGGCTCTGGTGCTCCTTTCCTATCCAAAAAATGAAAGAAGTGGGTGGAGAAAACTCAGATCAAACATGTGCTTACATCTATTAGAAATCCACAATCCAACCCTTGTGAACGCATGATGTGGGAGCTAGGATGATTGTTCAGGACTCACCTAGAGGATGAGTATCAGGGGTAGGTGAAGCAAGTGGAATGTGGTGAATTATATTAATTTGATTTAAATCCATTAAACTGCATTTTAACAAATTCACACCAGTATTCTTTGTAAAATATACACCAACAACTGTATATCTTGGTACAAATACTGAAACAGTTAGGTATTTGCATATGAACAATTAGTTGAGAGAGCAAAACAAAGGATGAAAATTTCAAGTAGGTGATAGAGTACTAAAAATATCAGAAATTTTAAGAAAGACCTTATAATCATAATAAAGCAGGCAGGTCAAAATGCTTTTGGGTGGACATAAAGGAAAAAACCAGAGGCACTTGCAATGCCAGAATATTAAAGCCATATCTTTGTCAATATATAAGAGTTTAGATCAGAGATGAAAGGTGGAATTAAGAAAAGGAAATGAGAAAACATCAAAAAAGGGAGAAAATGTAATTAGGGTTACAATAGCTCTTGTGTTACATTTATAAGGATACACTTCAGAATAGTTTATGGGGTACCTTAGAACCTACCAAATTTCTATTTGTGAGTTAATCCACATGTGATGATGGATTCTCACTTTAGATAATCCTCAAAATCCAATAAGTCTTGAAAGAAGAGCAGGAGAGATTACTAAGCAGATATATGTATTATCTATAGTAGAGATATATAAATGGTATGGTTCAGACCATAAAATAAAATAAAAATGTTATATATGCCCTATACTAAATTCTTATTTCTCATTTGGAAGAATGTTAAAGCTCTGAGAGGGGGCATGATGGAAAAATGTTTGAAAACAAAGGTTTAAAGAGCGGTATGTGAAAATAGGTTTCATGATCTCTGGTAAATAACAAAGAAAGTATTGTCTGAAAAATATATAAATCCATATGGTTCAGACCATAAAATAAAATAATAATATTATATGTGCTTTATACTAAATTCTTATTTCTCATTTGGAAGAATGTTAGAGCTCTGAGAAGGGGCATGATGAAAAAATGTTTTAAAACAAACGTTTCAATAATGGTATGGAAAGATAGGTTTCATGATCTCTTGTAAATAACAAAGGAAGTATTGTCTAAAAAATGAGCCCCCTTATAACTCATTAAGATTTGAAATTTTTAATCATTAAGTAAAATTTTAACCCTGTAAAGAGAAGAATTTGTGAGGGTAGTTTAAAATTGTAGCTACACTAACTTTTAGCCACCTGAAATGTTAGACTATACTTAGTCAAGAATTATATCTAGCAGAATGAATGGTTTTGATAACACACTACTTTAGAAATTTGAGGAAATAGGCATAGTGTATCAATGATGTATTACATAACTAAATAATAAATCATGTTACCAAATTGTACATACCTATATATTTAAAATGAACTAAATTCCAATTTCTTAATAAGTCAAAATAAACACTAAATTTGTATAATAACAATCATTTTGTGTTAAATGTTTTGTATATCATCAACAACATAAAACAATGACGTAAATGATGACAAGCTAATCATGGTAATGATCAAAGAACAAGTACTATACCAAGCAACCTAAAATAATAATGACATAATAATGTGTGTTTTTATTTCTGAATTCTGAATTGATAATTGCGATACATATAGATAGACAACAATAGACATATCCTGCAAATAAAAAAGAAATGAAAAATTAAATACACTAGGAAATGGAAATAACATTAACCATAAAAAGCAAATACTATTATCACTCCTGCTTCATAAAAATTTATACATTTGCTATGAGAAGTCAACTCCATTGAAGCAAGAGGTTTTGAACACCAACCAAAATGGACACCTTCATTTGAAAAGTTTTAGTCTCAGAAAAATAAGTTTAGCATGAGATTTAAGGAAGCAAACAAGAAATGTTGCATCTAAATAAAGCAAGCAAATAAACTTAAATAGCCATATAGATCTTAAAAAATCATTTCAAGCTACTGATAAGAAAAATAGGCTTAAGAATGAATGTTTGATTGAATAAAAACCGAAAATAAATATATGTATAGCCAGCACAGCAGATGTTAAGATAAGTGTATTTTAACACATTTAAAGGTATTTTTTTCAACTGTAAATTGTAATTGAACTTAAACTTATATATGTAGAACTAGAACAATATGTTCTGGCTAGAGCAATTAATTGTCGTTTGGTGAGAGCGTTAACCCTATGACCATGGCTATATCTCTACATTTAAATTACCTGAGAAATCTTCATGCAGCATGGAATGTTTATGTGAGGAATGAAAGAAAACCAAGAATCATCGATGCATAATTTGTTCAGAGTGTGCCATTTGGAAGCATCAATGAGCAATCGATATCTTCAAGGAGGAAGGCATTTAAATTGTATGAACTGTAATATAAGAAGGACTTTAATGATTTAATAAGTCTGATTTATTGATTCATGATATATATATATATATTTGTTACATGTTATGAATATTTTTATATATATGTGTGTATTATTAATTTTTCTATCATTATTTTATTTTTACATGATAGTGAAACTTTCTGATTCAACATTCTGGGAGAGTATAGCAAAATACAAGAAGATCAGGGAGGGAATATTGAGTTCAGTCAGAATTCTTTTTTTAATAAAATTTAGGTTTGATCTCTTTTCCCAAGTCCCTGACTTTTGTTCATGACTATGCATGTGAATTTTAAAGGTAAGAGTTTACTCTTTAAAATATTAGTGTCAAACACTCAATGAGACAGAATTATATTGTTTGTTATTTGTAAACTAGTAAACTAATATTATTTAAGCAATTTCAGTATAAACAACTAACTTTCTGAATGAATCTACTTTGCTATCATATCATGTACACCTGGGTCTCTTTTTATGTGGACTTATTTAACACGATTTTGAAGTTACGTGATTCATGTTTCACCGGAAGTCGAACTCTGATATTACGCTATTACTTTAAATAATAAATTTCGCGCACTTACGTTATATTGAAAGTAATAGCACATTATTGGAATTTGACTTTCAACTTAGTAATTTCAATATTTTCAGTGCTTTATAATAATAAGATTTTATGTAATAATGAAATTAAAATCATGATTTCCACATTTTATGTATACACACATTAAATTTTACAAGATTATAATGTAAATTTGTTCAAACATTGTGCATGTTAATTTTGCATTTTAAATCACATTCTGTTTTTGCTTTTTAAAAAAGAACGTAATCAATTATTAATCATTTAGTGTCCACAAGTTTATTTTTAAAAAGTCAGTAATAGCAGTGGGCACAATTAAATTTGACAATTAAAAATTCAAATCTGATTTTTAATTATAATTAACAATTTAAAAATTACTTACGGCGACTTGAAATAATGTGATGTAAAATTTGATTTTTAAACGGAATTGAAAATTAAAGACAAAATAAGAATTTAATTTTTAGTTGTTAGTTTTAATTAATTTTTTCCCAGCAGTGGTGAATAAATATCTTTTTATTATCATAAGTCTACATTCATAAACAATTAATAAAATCATCGTCTCAAAGATTAATTACTAATTACGTTGTCAACAGAAAACCATTAACACAACATGAGAGTGCAAACGAACGTGTGTTTGGCAAATAGCGATAATAATTAAAATGTGTATAAAAAATGTAAATTACCGTACTGTAAATTATGCATAAAATATATTATTTTGAATAAAATTAAATATTATAGTTAAAAAAAAGTTTGTCTTGTATCAATTTTTTTCAAATTTGAAATTTTTTATTAGTCATATTTTATTTCCTTATTTTTTTTTTTTTTTGCGTGAATTTTAAAGTAATTTTATGTTGGTGCTTTGCTTTTATGCAAATTTTGAAAAATCACAGACTGCATCCCCCCTTTTTCAATGTAAGTTACATCTATTTTTGCGCGATTTCGTTTGCATGTGTTTTCTGAGGAACCTATCTATTGCATAAAATGAGACCCAGGTGCATTATATTTTTAACATCACACACTCAATGAGACAGAATTACATTGTTTGTTATTTGTTAAACTAATATTATTGTTAAAGCAATTTTAGTAAAAATGATTAACTTTCTGAGTGGATCTACTTTGCTACCATATCAAGTATTGTTTCTCTCTTTTTATATTAACTTTTGAATAGATCTACTTTGCTATCATATCATTATGACAAATGAAAGGGGGATCTTCAAACAAATCAATCAATCATTATAACTGGAACTGAGTACTGAATCTATGCTTAGAGTGAATATTAAATTAATTTAGCTAGTTAGCTACAGATATAATAAAGTAAATATTTTCATTTTATTTTTTATTGTACATAAAAATGTCTGTGACATGAGTACCTATCATGGGGATTATGGGACTGGTAACTTCTAATTACTAGATTACTAATATGGTAGATGCTCATTACTGACATTTAAACGGCGGATATACATACAATCTTTTTATGTTCAATTGTTTTATGAATAAATGTTATAAAGTTTATTGAAATGATAAAAGTCTCTTTAGTTTATTGGACCAGCCTTTGCATTCAATTGTGAAATTAATACCCTATACTTGCACACCCTCGCATACATCACTAATTAGTAATTAGGGTAGAAAAGTTTTAAATGAAGGTTATGCATTAATAGCAACTTGGATAAGATAATCTGATCATAAGTCTGCATAAGTACATCCCTGTTAAGAGAGTTGAATGCAAATTTTTCCTGAGTTCGAATATTGAGGCAATGGATCTGAAATAGTGTTGAAATGTAAATGAACTGACCCAAGTTACATTTAAATTTTAACTGACCCAAGTTACATCTAAATTTAATAACTGAGTATTGAGCCAGTCTATTGAATGTGGATATAATCATAGGTCAAGTATTTTGTTGTGTTAGCTCCAGCATCCTACCAAAGAGCTTTGGTCTGACCATAGTCAGATGCAAACCTCTCTCATAACATTATTCAGATGGACTGTTACAGCATATTATTTTTTATATTACTGTTTTATTTTACTTACAGTTTCAACTGTCTATCAGGCTTAATCAGAGCTTCTAATAGTTTCTCTGTTAAACAGTTTAACAAAAAAAAAAAGAGATTAGAATCTCTGAAAAAGACAGTCAGAACTGTATGCAAATAAAACAATAATAAAAACAAGATGTTGCACTGAATAAAGTATATAACAAAGTCAGTGTAATTGTATATAGATAAGTATTACTGGGAACTAAATATCTGTATGAGGAAAACACTGAATTATTTTTACATCAGCATAATATTCAGAGAACAATTAGATGAGAAACTTATTAATAAAGATTGATAAAGTGAGCAACAAAGCTTCTATCAACTACAGGAACAGGTGCATGAAAGGCAGAATAAGAGCAAGACAAGATCTGCTGCCAATACAGCATGGTGAAAGAGTCTATGCACAAGCTGCAGGCATAGTGACTAATAAAAATTGTTTTAATCTTCATTATTTGTTTAAGCCTTTACGGCTAACTAGTTGAATGTCATAGGAAGTTAGATTACTTGTTACTTCTATATATAAATTATATATCATATACATTGTAAAATATATAATTTTATTCTTTTATATATATCAAAATAGAATGTCAGTTAATTAAATTGCAATATAGAGTATTACTCTAAGAGATTTTATAGTGTTTTCTGACCGATATACAGCTTTATTTACTACTAATTTTGCGGTCAGGTTGGGTATAACAGAGTTGGCGAAGTCGGCAGAATTGCTGCAGGCTAAATACAGCAGCAATAAATTTACAATGACTAAGAAAACTATACATTTCTAATTAAAAAAAAGAAAGGTAAACATTATTTTATTTAAAAATAATGTTTATTTTACATTTTATTTTGTTAGTGAGTTTATTTTTAAAATAAAAACAATTGACGCAAGCATTCTATTTTAAAACACTTTGAATTTTTAATTCTAAATTTTAATTTAGTTTTTGCAAATTTTAATCTTTACAGTTCTTTTATGCAAGTGTTTTTATTTTTTTTTTCAAGAGATTTTTTTCTCCCAACATTTAAACAAAATAGTAAAATCATTAATTAAAGAAGAAAGCGAAAACCATAGACAGCATGAAAAAACAAAGCCCTAATTGTAGATTAACGAAAACACTAATAGACTTTTCTATTATTTATTTTAATATATAATAATTTAATTTATTATTTAAATGATTAAACAAAATATCTAACACTATAATGACGTAACCTTTATGATAAATAAGGGATTGATTCTTAATTTATATTAACGACTCTTTTTTTAAAATCGTAATTATTGCTAATTTAAATATGATCCACCATCCCTCACCCTCCACTTCTTACTAATAAAATCAATTAAATTCTTCATTTATTATTAATATCATTACAGCATATTTCTGTATTGATTTTAAAAGATAAACAGAATTTCTAGTATACATATCAAAAATCTGAAACTCACATTTAAAAATTAGTCTGTAGAAGAAATCAATATATTGATGCGAGTAAAAAAATAATGTACATAAAAAATGTATACATACTTTAATAATAAAAAGTAGAAAATGATTTCTTTAAGGAATAATCTCAATATTTTATTGAATTTGAATATAAAAGAATATTAAAGCAATTTTTGAATACATATCATAACTATATAATTGATAAAGTAAAGAGAAAATACATATAGAAAATAGTTCTAATAACAATCTACTACAAAATAATGAGAATATAAAAACTGTCCAGCGATAGGACTAAAAGATTGAAAAAAAAAATTACAAGTGGAGAGGAATTCTCTGATAAAAGGATAATGCAGTATGTCAAAATACTTTGGTAGTCCTTTTAGTTTTATTGCAAATTCTACTTGTAATACATATCTTACTATTTGATTTCTAACTGATCATTCAATAATTCCATTAATATAATCAAGTTTTATTGCCTGATTATAATATCTTATTGCCTAATATCATGACATCCAAATTTATAACCAATCAATAATTTTAAAAAAAATTGTCAGAATTCTATAATAGTTAACAGTACTGCTTTAGTAGGTGCTTCAAGACATTTTTGACATTAGGAAGATACAATGTCTGGAACAGTTTTACAAGTGTTGTGGGTGAAATGTCAAAATGAATTTATCACTTGGTTGTGTCAGTGATATTTTCATGCTACCCCTAGGGTCAAAAATGTCCTACAGCAGTTATTAAACTGGTACCCAGTTAACTATTTAAAAGTTGAATGGAGTTCAAAGTCTAAACTTATTATTAGTGTGTTATTACAAATATCCAGATGTCATCTTTCATTATCAATAATAACCTTACATTACCAAACTTACCACTTTATTTTTCTGTAATATCTTATATAAATGCAATTAATCCACTACTTTGAACACTTTTTAGCAAAAACCCTTTATTGTATCTCTATGCATACACAATCTTATATTTCATCTGTCATGCAGTCTTCTTCAAAACCAATTTTCAAAATTGGTTCTGAAGAAGACTGCAGGACAGTTGAAACATAAGATTGTGTGTGTATATAGATACAATAAAAGGTTTTTGTTAAAAAGGGTGAAGCAGTCAATCTTAGTTTAAGATTGAGCTTCATGGTTCTATCCATTTACTATGTATTAACCTATGTTCAAACCCTATATTCCATCCCACTCCTTTAATCATCTATGTATATTTTATGCATATATTTGAGATGCGAGCCTAAAAGTTATAAAATTTTAACTTTTCAATAACATTTTTTAATTATTATTAATTCATTTTTATTAAAGTATATAAGGTGTGGCTCAACTATATATATATTATAATGGGCACACATGCTGTTACATGCTAATAAATAAAATTAGAAATTAAAAATAAAGTTTGCAAATAAAAATTTGTTTTTCTAAATTGAAATTTGTTTTTCTAAATTGAAAATTAAAAGTCATCTAAACTCATATGTAAATAAAATCACATAGATGGAAAATTTATTAAAAGAAAACTATTAAAGAAAAAAAAAGTATTTTAAAACTAAATTTTCAGAAAAAGAAACTTAAAGATTTAAAGATAAAAATATATCTTTAAGAATGTATATAATTTAATTAATGCTATTGTGTAAAATGGAAATGATTATTTTCAATTAGTTAAAGTAAACTAACCCTTGGGCATCTCAAAATTTATAAATAAAGGTCAGATAGGAGAGAAAAAACAATAGGAACAGAATAGCCAAAAAAAAAAATCCCTCAGGAAATAGACATCAATAAAAGGATCATCATCATCATGATATAATGTCCACTCGATCCAAAAGTTTAATATAAAAGGAAAAGTTTGGAAATAAATTAGAAAAGAAAGAGATGTGAAAGAAGAGATGTGCTATATGCATTAGTGCAGAGAGAGGTAAAGGAGAAGGGATTGAAAAGATGCACTCTTCAATCCCTTCAGTTTTTCTAAAAAAAAAAAAAGAGAGAAAGAGAAATGACAAATCATTTTTCTATATTGCAAACCACAGGACATCAGGGCCTGGAAATAAAATACCAGTTAAAGTAAAGGACCTCTGGATGAATCAATAAAATGGCCAACAGCATACCGGTCTCCCCAGGACATCAGGGGAATTAATACTAGATCGCAAATTGCAAGCAACTGTTAAAGATGAACATTTTAAAACTGTAAGAACTATATATAT